>JBBPBP010000001.1:26621883-26651749 GCA_037974735.1 Cicer chorassanicum
CCCCCCCCCAGTTTTAGAAAGTATACACAGACAAATGGGCCAAGAGACCCATTGGTGTTGGACGGGTGTTCATGCTTGATAACCTACACCTTGAAGGAACCTCCATAAAGCATCATACTGATGCTCTTGGATGGACAAAATTCCTTCAAATCTCTGATGGCTTCTATCCTGAAGTCATTAGGGTGTTCTATTGCAAATCCCATACCTTTGCTGACAAATCCTTCCTTGTGTCCACTCTAAAAGGCATTGAGATACGTTTGACCCCTGACATCCTCGCTTCGATACTCCAACTTCCAACTGAAGGTCCCACAGTTTTCAGCAAAAACTGGTACTCCGCACTGAATCTCACCAAGAATGAAGTCTTTTCAGATCTGTTTCGCGCTAACTCCAAAACTTTTGTTTCAACAGCCCTAAAACCACTCCCAAAAGTCTTCAATAGTATAAGCCATCATTCTATCTTACCACATTGTGGTAGTCATGAGTATGTATATGATAATGATGCTCTTGTCATCTATCACCTCCTTCACTGCAAGAAGCTCAATCTGCCTTACGTCATTATGCAGCATATGATTAAAGCCACTAACAAAAATTACAAAAGGAACACGGTCCTGTATGGTATGGTTCTTTCCAAAAAAAAATTGCTATTTCAGTATCCCTCTATTAACTGAGACGTCAAACATTAAAATTTTAAAATTTTCATCCAAAAACATTTCACATATAAAACATGACCATTCTGCTCCTAATATCCCCCCAACAGAATTTCCACCTGCATCCATTAAAAATAAACGCTCCTCTTGAAAATCTTCTTTTAAACCATCTGCTGCATCTACCCCTGCTGAAGAACATTCTCCCCATAACCCAGCCAACATCTTGCCCTCTACTCCTTCATCTCCCGCTGCAGATGCCTCTAAAATTCCATCTACTCATCAAATACTTTCCTCACCACCACTACAAAGCCATATGTGCAATCCACTTCACCACCAACACTCCTCCCTCATGTCCTCTGCCTTCATATCTCCTCAAAAAAGAGATTCATCCATTTTTGGTATAAGTAAGTTCTTGGCTTTTCCAGATTTGGACTTCCCAGGTTCATCTATTCCTCCTGAAAAATCATCTTCAAGTATATTGCAAAATGTTAGTTCTACCATTCCAACTTTATCTACCTTCTGCACACAAAACACTCCTACTAAACAATGTCAAGCTTCAAAGGAGAACGTTGAATAACGTCCCTATAAAAAAACCAAAAACTGCCAAGAATGCATCAAACAAGGATATTCCTAAAATCTTTTACGCTCACCAGATTGTTCTCAATTGATAAATTCATCAGGACAAGGAGAATGCGCTTATGAGAAATTGGATCACAACTAATTTGGAACCAACAATGTGATTGGAACCATATTTGCAATAACCTACTCCGGTGTTCCCAGACCTTCCCAAGCATTCCTCATCTTCTGAAGGGTCCTCACCCTTTCTGTCTCTCTAATTTCCCTTCTGCTGTCCTCCCTCTCCTTTTTTATCCGACAAAGGGGGAGGGTAAATTTCGTCTTGAATTTTTCAGAACTAAAGTAGTTCATAAGCTCTTTTTGTAATTTTATGAACTTCTGCTATATTTGTAATATTCATGAACATACTGGTATAACAGATATGCTATTACTTGGTAATTTTTAATCCTACTATAAATGCTTTGAGTACGTGCTATAAACTTGACATATTTGTTACATTTGGATTTGTAAAATACATGTTTTTGGTGATACAAAAGACCAATGATGATCATGCTCAAAACGACAAACTCAAAACGAAGAAGTCTCCAAGAAGTCTCCAAACATTCTACTGATGTATTAAAACATTCTCATAGATGTTTTATGTAAAGGTAAATGATACAACCCATAGTTCAAATACAAAAAGAACCTTACATTTTTGCATATGCATAAACAATATTTTCAAAAGTCCAAAATTATATTTTCAAAGTATTAGAATTAATATTTTTGACAAAATACAAAAGTGTATTCGAATACAACATAGGTGTATTCGAATACAGATGAAAATTGCTAAGTCAGTAGCTAAAACCCTTCATCTGTATTTGGCTACATCCTGATGTATTCGAATACAGATGGAAAATTGCTAAGTCAGTAGCTAAAACCCTTCATCTGTATTCGGCTACATCCTGATGTATTCGAATACACCCAGCAAGTCAGTGGCAAAATTGACCAATCTGTATTCGACTACATCAAAGTGTATTCGGCTACACAGTGTTAAATTTGAATAAATTTGAACGTTGCAGAGAGGTGTATTCGAATACACATATTTTGTATTCGAATACAACTGGAAGCAATGCAATTTTTCAGTTATGAATCGAATCTAAAACATTGCAATTCTTCCTCAAACCTCTTGGATCAATGGCCACGAATCTGAAGAGATGTTTATGGACTATAAATATGTCATAACTTCGTATTCAACAACAACAATCCTACCACACAACTTTAAAGACTTTGAACAAACTTTCTGAATTTTTTCTCAAAGTCACTTTCATAAATTCAAGTACTTGCATATCATTTTCATATCATTATCTAAGGTTCTTAAAGTACTTGAAGCAATCTTGGATTGTTATCATTCTACCTCTCTTTCATTTTCACATACTTACTTATCAAATCACAAGTGTTTGTAAAAGAAAGTAGTACTTTCTTATCATAGTTTTAACTAAGGTAGTGGTGTGCTATCCTAGTGGCTTTGTTAGAAGTTTGTAGCACAGATCCTAGGGTGGGACTTGTACATATTCTGACAAATAGTGGAGAAATCTCTTGTGGTGTACAAGAGGACTGGATGTACCCTTGGTTATAAAGGGAACCAGGATAATTCTGTTGTGTTCATTTCTTTACTGCCATTTATTCCTTCACTTACTATCCTTAAACACAAAAATCGATCACTTAAATTTTGAAAACAAGGAAAACTCCTAAACACCTAATTCACCCCCTCTTAGGTGCATGTCTATACTTACAATTGGTATCAGAGCAGGTTCAAGGTAACTTACTCCTCGATCAATAATTCATGGCTTCCGCACAACCTATTTTCAGAGATGGTGGCAGCAGTAACAAACCACCATGCTTCGTTGGCGAGCATTACAATTTTTGGAAGATACGTATGCAAGCGTATCTTGAAGCCCAAGGAGACGATATATGGGATGCTGTTGAAAATGGTCCTTACATTCCAACAACAGTCATCAACAACAAAGAAGAAATTAAGATAAAGAATTCTTGGACCGATGACGATAAAAGAAAAGTGTTGTTTGATAAAAAGGCTAAAAACATTCTACAATCAGCACTAGGTATGGATGAATTTTTCCGCATATCTCACTGCAAAACAGCCAAAGAGATATGGAATACATTGGAAGTAACCCATGAAGGCACCGTAGAGGTAAAAAGATCTAAACTAAATGCACTTTCTCAAGAATATGAATTATTTCGTATGCAGCCCTGAGAATCTATATTAGACATGCAGAAAAGATTCTCCCACTTAACAAATCACTTGACGACACTTGGAAAGATTTTTTCCAACGATGAACTAAATCTGAAAGTATTAAGATCACTAACAAGGGCTTGGCAACCAAAGGTGACAGCAATATCATAAAAGAAAACCTTATCCAAGATGTCACTTTCTGCATTATTTGGCAAACTCCAAGAACATGAAATTGAGCTTGGAAGATTAGAGCAAAACGAAACCCAAGAAAAGAAGAGCAAAAACATTGCTCTAAAGACCGAATCAAAGGAAGTAGTCAAGGACGAAATTTTTGATGAAGTCGAAAACATTAACTTCCTTGTCAAGAAATTCGGTAAATTTCTTAAAAATGACAGATGTTTCAAAAAGAAGAACTCCAGAACGAAAGATAGCTCTACTTCCAACCAAAATTTCACGTGCTTTGAATGCGGAAAACAAGGACATATCAAAGCAGATTGCCCAAATCTTATCAAGAAGAATGCCGGTAAAAGAAAAGACTTCAAGAAAGCATATATAGCGTGGGAAGATAACGATATAAGTTCATCATCATAAACTGAAAGTGATGAATGTGCTAATATTGCACTAATGGCTTCACATCATTCAGATGACGAAAAGGTCAGTAACTTAAACACTATTCATTATAATAAAACTAACAATGAATTAATCATAGAATACAATGAAGCCCAAAATGCTATAAAGGAACTTCTTGTTGAATGTAAAAATCTGCTTAAACAAGTCTCAACACAAAAGAAAGAAATTTCATATCTTAAAGAAAAAATTGACATTATGGAAAAAGATCCTGAAAAATCAAAGCAGAATTTTACATGCAATAAATGTGATTCCCTTTCATTTAAAATTGTTCAACTAAATAGAGTGATTGAAAGATATGAAAAAGGACATATAGGATTGGAAAATGTTCTAAACATGCAAAGATATTCAAACGATAAAAGTGGTCTTGGATTTTCTAAATTTGACAAACCAAGCATAAATAAGACCATTTTTGTCAAATCAAGTACTCAAACAAATCAAGAAAATATTACAATTTTACAAAAATGTCATTCTTATAAGGAGAGAATTACTAAAAATAAACTTCATACATATACTAGTAAAATTCCTACTTGCTCATATTGTGGTATTCATGGACACTCACCTAATGCTTGTCATGTAAGAAACATTAGCATTCCTAAAGGGCATTGCATATGGGTCATGAAAGGTACTAACCCCCAAGGACCCAAAGCACTTTGGGTACCTAATAAAATTTGATTTCAATTTTGTAGGTATGCACACAAAGTACTTCAAATTTGTGGTACTTAGATAGTGGGTACTCCAAACACATGACAGGTGACATAACAAAATTTTCAGCCTTGACCCTTGAATCAAAAGGATATGTAGTATATGGAGATAATAATAAAGGAAAAATCCTAGGTATTGGAAAAGTTGGAACAACACATTCTCCGTCAATTGAAGATGTTCTATATGTTGAAGGCCTAAAGCATAATCTCATAAGCATTAGCCAGCTATGTGACAAAGGACACAAGATAGTCTTCAACAAAGAAGAGTGCATCATTCAAAATGCAGCAACAAGTGAAATTCAATTTATCGGTAAACGTTTCAAGAATATTTTTATACTTAATCTTGACGATTTATCCTTGAAAATGAAATGTCTTTTGGTAAGCGACAACAATGATGCAGGCTATGGCATAAAAAAATTGCACATATCCACATGGATCATTTAAACAAACTAGTCAAGCATGATCTTGTTGTTGGATTACCAAAAATGAAATTTGTCAAGGATAAATTATGCGACGCTTGTCAAAAAGGAAAACAAACAAAAACTTCTTTCAAAGCTATAAATGTTATATCAACTACAAGACCACTTCAATTAATACACATGGATTTGTTTGGTCCATCAAGAACTAAGAGTCTTGGTGGAAATTCATATGGACTAGTGATTGTTGATGACTTTTCAAGGTACACATGGGCCTTGTTTTTGGCAAGTAAAAACGAAGCTTTTAAAGCATTTAAAAATTATGCCAAGCTAGTCCAAAATGAACAATCATCCAAAATTGTATCAATTAGAAGTGATCATGGAAGAGAATTTCAAAATACCTTATTTGAAGAATTCTGTGAAGAAAATGGAATTTTCCACAATTTTTCTGCACCTAGAACACCTCAACAAAATGGGGTTGTTGAGAGAAAGAACAAATCCTTGGTAGAACTTGCAAGAACTATGTTAAGTGATTCAAATCTACGAAAGTACTTTTGGACAGATGCCATAAACATGGCATGCTATGTTACTAACAGAGTAAACATTCGGCCAATTCTTAAGAAGACTCCATATGAACTCTACAAAGGCAGAAAGCCCAATATCTCTCACTTCCACATCTTTGGATGCAAGTGCTTTGTGCTAAATAACGGAAAAGACAATCTTGGAAAATTCGATGAAAAAGCAGATGAAGGTATCTTTATTGGTTATGCATTATCTAGTAAAGCATTTAGAATTTTCAATAAAAGAACTTTAATTGTAGAAGAATCAATACATGTAACTTTTGATGAAACTAACCCCTTGAAAGAGGACAAAGCTATTTCTTATGATGATGATGACATTGAAAGTAGTGATCCAAGTAAAGAAGATCAAATTGATCAACCGAGTCAAGACAATGAAGTCAACATTGAAAAGGAAAATGATAAACTACCAAAGGAATGGAGAACCCATCGAGATCATCCAATTGATAACATTATTGGTGGTATCAACAAAGGAGTTACAACTAGACTTAAACTACAAGATGCATGCTTAAACATGGCATTTGTTTCTCAAATCGAACCTTCCAAAATTGGTGAAGCACTAAAAGATGATCAATGGATACTTGCAATGCAAGAAGAACTTAACCAATTCGAAAGAAACGAAGTTTGGGAACTTGTTCCTAATCCAGGAAATAAACACATAATTGGTACAAAATAGGTGTTTAAAAATAAACTTGACTAAAACGGTATAGTTGTTCACAACAAAGCAAGATTGGTCGCCCAAGGATATAATCAAGAAGAAGGAATTGATTTTGACGAAACATTTGCCCCGGTCGCAAGGTTAGAAGCAATACGTTTACTACTTGCTTATGCTTGCTCTATGAACTTTGAATTATTTCAAATGGATGTGAAAAGTGCCTTTCTAAATGGATACATCAATGAAGAAGTATATGTCAAACAGCCACCCAGCTTTGAGGACTTCAAGAATCCTACACATGTATTCAAACTAAGGAAAGCTCTCTATGGTCTAAAACAAGCACCAAGAGCTTGGTACGATAGATTGAGTGCCTTCTTGTGTGAAAGAGGTTTTGAAAAAGGCAAGGTTGACAAGACATTATTTATTAAACGAAACAATGGTCACACTTTGCTGGTCCAAATTTATGTTGACGATATCATATTCGGTTCAACAAACAATAAAATATGTGAAGAATTCTCATTGATGATGCAAGGTGAATTTGAAATGTCCATGATGGGAAAATTAAACTACTTTCTTGGTCTTCACATCAAACAACTCAAGCATGGCATCTTCATCAATCAAGCAAAATATTGCAAAGAACTGCTAAAAAGATTTGAATTGGAAAACTGCACGGAAAGTGCAACTCCCATGGGTTCCGGAACATATGTTGATAAAGATGAAACCGGTGCGTCTATAGACATTTCAAAATATCGAGGTATGATTGGATCTTTATTATATCTATCATGTTTAGTGTATGTCTATGTGCTAGATTTCAGGCAGATCCGAAAGAATCACATCTTGTAGCCGTCAAAAGAATCATGAAATATTTGAAAGGAACAATCAATGTAGGACTATGGTATCAGAAAGGTAGCATTTGTAGTCTCGTTGGATATTCTGATTCAAATTATGCAGGATGTAAAACAGACCGTAAAAGCACAAGCGGCACTTGTCATGTCTTGGGAAATGCACTCGTATCATGGTCATGTAAAAAGCAAGCATGTGTCGCACTCAGTACTGTTGAAGCCGAATACATAGCAGCAGGAAGTTGTTGTGCACAAACTCTATGGCTCAAGCAACAACTATGTGATTATGGACTTGATCTCGGATGCATTCCGTTACGATGCGACAACATTAGTGCGATCAATATTTCAGAGAATCCAATCATGCATTCTCGGACTATACACATTGATATACGACATCATTTTCTGCGCGATAATGTGCTTAAAGGAAATGTTGAAGTAACCTTTGTGGATACTCATAACCAACTGGCGGACATCTTTACTAAACCACTTTCTAAGGACTCTTTTTACAAAATTCGACGGGAACTCGGCATCTTAAGTGAAAATGATCTTTAAAAGGTACTTTGTCATCATTATTCAAAAGTTATAAGGTTTCTCTTGTTAACCTGTTGAAATTCAGTTGTTATTATCAAATATGTTTACTTGTCATTATATTTGTGATTATATGTAGTATTTGGTATGCTATACATGATGAATTCATTTCTGGTTCTATAAATTTGAAGTTGTAGCCGAATACAAAGTCTGGATAGTCGAATACACGTTTCCAGATTTATTTGTATTCGGATACAATCAAACTGTAATCGAATACAGTTTTCCAAAACCACTTGTATTCGAATACACTATAAGTGTATTCGACTACATCTTCACAATATTCTGTCATATATAAAGCTGGGACAGTTTTTCTGCAATTAGGTATTCGAATACAGCATCGCATACGCACATCCCTCCCGTTCCAAAACATTTTCATTTTTTTTCTTTCTTCGATTGATTACGAACTTCGTTCCTCTTTTCCACCAAAATCAACTTCTTCTCATCCTTTTCAGTTACATTTCACGAACCCAAACCCTAAACCCCCAAATTTTTCCTCAAAATGTCAAAATCCTCTTCAACCGTCATGGATGCACGCAAACGAGGGCCAAGAACTAAGCATGCCTCAGTGGGTCCTTCAAAGAAAAGAACCGAGAGTACTAATATCACGGATTTGTCTCGTCTCTTACACACACCGGAAGAAATTGCTCGGTGTCGCACACTCTACTCCGACAAGAGGCTCATCATTCCCAAAATCGGTACTTTAGACTCCTTTTCTGCCTTTAAATTTCCTGCTTTGCTTCGAGCTCAACGTATTGAGGAATTTATCGGATACAAGGGTCCTATCTATCCCAATTTAGTTAGAGTCTTTTATTGCAATTTGACTAGGGATGGCAAAATGCTGAAATCCCGCGTCAAGGGAAAAACTATTGAACTTGATTCGCATATTATTGGTGACATTTTGAAAATTCCCTGTGAAGGCCAGAAAACTATTCCAACTAACTTGTGTAAATGGTCTGGTGTTTCTAAATATGATGCTTATGTGGCTCTTTGTCGTTTTGACAAACAAACTATGGAACGCAAGCGAATTCAAGCAGGCTCAACCTTTGCGAAGCAACGATATGGTGTTGGAAATCTTACTGTTGATTATTGTTTGCTCCGTTACTTCTTAAGTTACATTTTGGTCCCTAAGGCTGGTAACTACTCCCAGATTTCCGAATTTGAACTCCAGATTATGTACTACCTGTTTGAAGGCATTCCCCTCAACTGGGCTTATTTTGTTAAATCAGTCATGTTTACATCCAGAGAGGCTGTTGGATTGCCTTATGCTAAGGAGGTCACTCGCATTCTTGAACACTTCGGGGTGGACTTCTCTGAGGAAGTTGTGTATACCATTACTAAGGATAATTTACTCGATTTAAGTGTCCTTTCGAGCATGAAAATCGTGTGGAGTGAACCGCTTCAAAAATACATCCACATGAGTGACCTTGGTCAATCATCTGCTGCTCCTAACGACACTTCTGCCCCTGATGCTGCCCCTGCAGATGATGCTGACGAAGATATTGCATCTGATGATGATCATGTGTCCAATCGCATGATTATGGCTAAACTTGACTCTCTCCAGACTTGCTTCTCCGAATTCACCACTTATGTCGATGCTCGATTTCAAGCTATCGAATCCACCATCGCCACCAACCATGACAGCATGATCCACGAGATGTGTATCTTAGCCGACAAAATTGATCATCTCCATCTCCCGCCTGGCCATCACTGATTCACCTTTAGTTTACTAGGCATAGCTGGCATTCTGTTGTTTAGATCGTACGTCTTTTAATATTTTGCTGATTTCTTTGAAACTCTATGTTACATTTTGGTTGTGTATTTTGAATACTATGACATTATCTGCGTGCTTGTTTCTTATATGACGATTCTTGGCTTATTATGATTCTATTCTGTTTTATTACTTCGTTTATTATTGCTAGTCTTCTTCTTTTTGATCATGTCAAAAGGGGGAGAAAATATGGTATATATGGTATTTTGTTGTCCATTAAACTATCAAGGTAGGTACTCAACACATATATTCCCTTGATCCTCCAACACGAAAGTATGCATATATTACGGGGGAGTATGATGTTGCGCATACAGTGTGGGGGAGTCATCAATAAACAACAAAAGATTTTGTCATAATCAAAAAGGGGGAGAATGTAAAATACATGTTTTTGATGATACAAAAGACCAATGATGATCATGCTCAAAACGACAAGCTCAAAAAGAAGAAGTCTCCAAGACGTCTCCAAACATTCTACTGATGTATTAAAAGCTTCTCATAGATGTTTTATGTAAAGGTAAATGATACAACCCATAGTTCAAATACAAAAAGAACCTTACATTTTTGCATATGCATAAACAATATTTTCAAAAGTCCAAAAATTATATTTTCAAAGTTTTAGAATTAATATTTTTGACAAAATACAAAAGTGTATTCGAATACAACATAGGTGTATTCGAATACAGATGAAAATTGCTAAGTCAGTAGCGAAAACCCTTCATCTATATTCGGCTACATCCTTATGTATTCGAATACAGATGGAAAATTGCTAAGTCAGTAGCTAAAACCCTTCATCTGTATTCGGCTACATCCTAATGTATTCGAATACACCCAGCAAGTCAGTGGCAAAATTGACCAATCTGTATTCGACTACATCAAAGTGTATTCGGCTACACAGTGTTAAATTTGAATAAATTTGAACGTTGCAGAGAGGTGTATTCGAATACACATATTTTGTATTCGAATACAACTGGAAGCAATGCAATTTTTCAGTTCTGAATCGAATCTAAAACATTGCAGTTCTTCCTCAAACCTCTTGGATCAATGGCCACGAATCTGAAGAGATGTTTATGGACTATAAATATGTCATAACTTCATATTCAACAACAACAATCCTACCACACAACTTTAAAGACTTTGAACAAACTTTCTGAATTTTTTCTCAAAGTCACTTTCATAAATTCAAGTACTTGCATATCATTTTCATATTATTATCTAAGGTTCTTAAAGTACTTGAAGCAATCTTGGATTGTTATCATTCTACCTCTCTTTCATTTTCACATACTTACTTATCAAATCACAAGTGTTTGTAAAAGAAAGTAGTACTTTCTTATCATAGTTTTAACTAAGGTAGTGGTGTGCTATCCTAGTGGCTTTGTTAGAAGTTTGTAGCACAGATCCTAGGGTGGGACTTGTACATATTCTGACAAATAGTGGAGAAATCTCTTGTGGTGTACAAGAGGACTGGATGTACCCTTGGTTATAAAGGGAACCAGGATAATTCTGCTGTGTTCATTTCTTTACTGCCATTTATTCCTTCACTTACTATCCTTAAACACAAAAATCAATCACTGAAATTTTGAAAACAAGGAAAACTCCTAAACACCTAATTCACCCCCTCTTAGGTGCATATCTATACTTATAGGATTAAATTTGATATACTCAATTGTCTATGATATGTGCTATAAGCTTGACATATTTGGCATGAACCTACTTTGAAATTATATATAAGGTTTACACCTGTTATATAAGAATTAAATATGTCACGTTAAAAGCATAATATTTTTTTACCTCAAGCATAAATTGAGGGGGAGAAATCTGTCAAAATTATTTAGAATCAAAATTAAAAATAAATTAACATGTTTTGTCATCATCAAAAAGGGGGAGATTATTGAGACAAAATCTTAAATTAAATGTTTTGATGATAAACAAATTAAGTTAATTAATCTTCTAATTATGATTCTAAAAATCACTTGTATTTAACATGTGTTCTTGAGTGATTAAATCAAAGATAGGTTTCAAACATAATAAAGATCAAAGCAGAATAGAATCAAACTGATCTATTTAAAGCAGAAATAGAAATTCAAGAACAATCTTTGTTTTCAGCATTAAACCAAGAATGTTCTTAATTACTAAAGAACAAATTTTTTATGGAAATCAAGATCGATTCAAACAGCAATAACTCATCAAGATGCATGACAAATTGCATATAACTGTCAAAATAATCAAAATGGAACACACAAGGAAACCTTGGATTGATTCATTCAACAAATTCACAATATCATAAGCAATGCATTACATATGAAGTCACAAGTTTGCTCCTCAATAGTAATGAATTAAATCCAAGCATGTACGTTATGAACAAAAGATGAAATACACCATTGATACACCTGTAGAACAGTTGGTATACAAACAGATTTCATAACAGAATAGAAACATGAAACTGCACAAAATAGAAAACAAAGAACGTTCTGAAGCTCAGCAGGAACATGTGGCTATTTTTATCACATGGCTATTTTCTCATAGACTTTACAACTTGTCTTCAAACGGCTATATGAGCTGGCACTGACCTTCAAGAAGCCTATAAAATGAACTTCAAGGCAAGGGAAATATCATCAGCTCAAAGTGTAAACAATCATTCATTAAAATCATCATTCTTGGGATACGTAAGCTCCAAAGTCAAGTAAGGCAACAACTCTCTTTTGAAAAGATTCAAGAATCCTTTTTTCGAGTCTGATAGCTTGTAACTGAAACTCAAACAAGTGTTGAGTAAAAGTTGATCCAATAAACTCCTCTCAAATCATTTACAAAACTCAAACATTATAGAGTTAGAGATAGTGTGAGTATAGTAGAGAAAATCCTTTTGTATTTAAAAGGTGAAGTGCAAACACTCTTCTGGACTGAAGGGTAATCTGTGTAAAATATTTCAAGGTTGAAAGATAAACTGTTGTAACTGATCAAAGTTGATCTTGAACATTTGTGGGAAAAGCAAGAACATTCTTGTTTTGAACACTTTAGTGAAAAAGCTCACAAACTGTGAGGACATGACGTAATTCGTTTTTGGGTGAACCAAAATATATTGTTGTGTAAACTCTTCTTCTATTATCTTCTTTTATTTATCACCTACACATCACTAATCGCCTTTTGAAGTTTTTATTATTATATTCTAACCAAGAACGTTGTGCTTTTGTCAAACCAAGATCAATCTTGAGTTAAAGTTTTTAATACATAAATTAATTTTAAAAAGGATCACAATTCAACCCCCCCCCCCTTTTTTGTGATCAACATTGTCACTTCAGTTTGCATATTGACTTGTTGTGCTCAGTTTGATGACACCTCCTACACTTTTGATTTAGATCAATTTTGTAAATTGCGAACCATCTTTAATCAACTCATCTGGCTCTCTGCTTCTCTTCTTTTTGGGCTATCCACGTCGTCTCTTGATTGGTGGTAGTTGCAAATCAATGTAATGGGTAATTGTCCAAAATGATAGGCCATTAACATTATATATTAATGACCTATAACATGCTTCATAATTCTTCTTTTTGTAGTAATTTGGAAAATATTCATCAAGCTTCTGATATTTATTTAGCATGGCAGCCATTGCATAAAAACATGGTAGTCCTGTAAGCATCCACTTTCTACAACTACATTCCTTTGTTTGTAGCGTGACAACAAACTTGTCTCCACCTCATAAAATAATTCTCCAGTACCCCTACAATCATTATTAAAACGAAACAACAATTATTAATTAACAAAAAAAAATTATTAAACAAGAACCACAATTATTAACCAAAAACAATTATTAACTAGCAAAGACAATTATTAAACAAGAACAATTCTTAAAGAACAATAATTATCTACCTTGGCACCCATTAATTAGTATACTCATCCTTTTTTTCAAGTTTCTTTTTTATCTTAGGATGTATGCTTCCATCATATACAACAATCTTTTGCCTATTTATTTCTCATTTGTCAATTAGATAAATTCTTATTCCCTCCAACATGGTCACTATTGGTTTATTGGTTTATGTCTTGCACCAAAATTGACAAAGTTGAATACTTCAAACATATTATTTAACAAAGTGTCACAATTGGGCTTAGGTGTAAATCTTGGTTTGCTCCAGTACCTTGGTGGTATTTGCAACAAATACTTGAATGTGTCCTCATTGACTTTCCTTATCTCTCGCATTTCCCTTTTCCAAGCTTGGAGATATGTGGTCTTTGCAACCCTTCACATCAACTGCTTCAGTTTTTTTTTCCAGGGATCTCTTCTTCAAGTTGTATAAATGTCTTACACAAAATCTCTAATCCACATTTGGTAACAACTTTTCAATTGTTGGTAGTAACCCCTACAAGAATATCAATTAAACAAAACAATGCATTAAAAATATTTTCAACTAAATAAAAAATAATGAAAATAACCTTAATAATACAACAATAATTACCTTTTGTTGGTCACTGATGAAAGTATAAAGATTTCAATAGTTTTGGCCACCTAAATCATTCATAAGAAGCTGGAGGAACCATGAATATTTTGTTTCTCCCTCAACCACAACAAATGCTATTGGAAGCATTTGATCATTAAGATATATAACTATTGCTGCTAATATTTGTCCTCCATAATATCCCTTCAAAAAACAATCATCCAAACCAGTGACTGGTATGCACCTACTTAGACTCTTTTGCATCCATCGAAACAAACATACAATCTTTGGAAATAAAGGACTATAGGCCTCTTAGGTGATTGTAGATCATCTTCAATGAGAATATATTTTCAGTGGCAACCTTCACAATAGAACCATGATTTGATCTCAACAACTTATGGCAGTAGTCATACAACCTAGTATACTATTCTCTGAAAGAACCATCTACCAAGTCTACAACAGTTTCCCTTTCTTTGTAAGCCTTACAATTTGTTACACATGTGTTCCACTTCTTTTGAGATTTCTCTTGTATGCCAATTAGTTTGATATTTGGATTTTCCCTCACAGTTGAATGCAACTTCTTAGTCAACCATTTTGAACTAAGTTAACTTTGAACTCCGTAATGCAAATGTGTATGTCATATATCTTTTTTGTAATTGGCAAGTGTTTTCATCACGTAGCTTGGCATAATATGATTCCCAACCACATTCACCTAGACATATCACTTTCATTCCTAATAAATTTCAAATTCCTCCCTAACTGCACAACAAAGTAAGTACCAAGTTATCACTTAAAGTCAATCATCTTTTTTGGCATACTGAATGTAGGAAATTTGGTTGTTGGCATCACACCATCCTCCTCATCACTTTCCCCACCACTTTCAAGATCCTCGGTACTATACTCATCATCACTTAAACCTCTATTTTCCCTAACTTGTTTAATTTCTTTGGCTACATCTCTCTCATCATACAAAGAATAGTATGATTACTCCTCACTACAGTCCTCATGCATAATCTCTTTACCCAAATCCTTCTTTGGCCTTCCTTTCCTTTTCTTGGTCTTGGCTTGGGCATTACTAGTTTTATTTTACTTTTTAGGCTTTGAAAATGCCTCTTCCCCTACCTCTGTTATCATGGCTGGTGGCACAATATGTTCTTCAAAATAGTCTTCTTCACCTATTTATTTCATAGAGTCCTCAAACATGATACCTCTAGCACAATCTTCACTATCATTTTCTATTTGTATTCTTGACCATTCAGTCTGTCTAAATATCTCACTATGAACATTGGACCATTATCCATAACCACCTGTTGATACTTACCACACCCTAAAATATAACCAGGTCAACTATCAACATACAAGTGCACACTCCCATTTTTTTTTTGGCTATGTTGGACATTTCAATTGCACCTACATCATCAACCAACTTGTTAAGCCCACACTCCAATTGTTTTTTTCAATCATTATACCACAAACCTATGATCTCGTTTGATACCTTTTTTCTTTCAAAATAGCCAAAATCTCTCAATATGACCATTTATCTAGGTCACATTTCCATGTTGATTCTTGTTCCACATACTCCAATTTTTTTCATGTTGCTAAAATACCCCCCAAAGTGGAATGCACATTAGAGCATCTACAACGGTGAACTCAATATGGGTTCATTAAATGGGGTTCACTATGCAACATCATCTCCAAACAACTCATTCATTTTTTACTCCAACCGTGAACTCAACATGAGTTCATTAAATAGGGCCCATTGTACCGCAAACAAAACAATATTAGGTTCCACAACTTTAATTTATACATTAATATTTTAATTATGTTTAATTTTATTACAACTTAAAATATTAATTTAAATATTTCAATTAATATTATATTACATTATTTTAATTTTAATTTAAATTTAAAATAAAATTGAACTTAATTTTTTTATAACAATAATAAAAATTAAATGTTAAAATACATGACATAAATAATTAAAAATGATAAAAGTAAATAATAATAGGGTAACGGTCATAAATTTATTATTAATAATAAAATAATAAAAAAAAGGTAACGGATATAAATTTATTATTATTAATAAATTAATAAAAAAAAGGTAACGGTTAAATGAAAGTACCGTTCCTTCCTGAGAGAACCGTGATTACAGCTTGACACAATTATCCCCTAACTATATATGCTAAGTGTGCATATTAAAACAAAAAGTTATGTTAATAACTATTCAAAGTACCCTAGATTACAAGTACTTTATAGATCTTCTATTAGAGCAAAAACGTAAAAGAAATACTATGGAAACAAGTGCAGCAAAGCATGTCTCGCTATATTAGCATATATCCTCTGATGATTTGTCAAAAAGATTTGGTAAATTACGCATTCCAAAACTGGTGAAAAAACACCTCTAATATACTGCCTCTAAGGTTCAAGCAGTGAACTACCATAACTGATTCAGCCTCTAATATAGTTTTGCTCAAATTGCCTCTACTGCCTGCCTCTATGAAGCAAATCAGACTCTGTTAAAGTCTGTCTCTGATGAAGCAAACCAAACTCTACTAAGTCTGCCTCTAATGAAGCAAGCAAGACTTTGCTAAGTCTACCTCTGATGCAGCAAGCAAGCTTCTACACAAAACTGTCTCTAATCAGTTGCCTCTGATAAATTGCCTCTAGAGATGAAGCAAGCAAGCTACTACACAAACTTCCTCTGATAAATTACCTCTGTAGATGAAGCGAACGTCTGACTTCCTCTGCCTCGAATAAACTCAACTGGATTATGCTCATCTGCCTCTGATACACTAGAGTAACAAATATTCTTCTGCCTCTGATAATCAAGCGTCTAACTCTGAACTGTTATGTATCCTCTGGAAAAGTCAAGGCTCTGATAAAGTCAACATTGGAAAAAGTCAACTTCGAAAAAAAAGTTTGTCTCTAGTCATTTTACTTTTGCCTCTGATTAATGCCTCTGGTCCAGTAATTCTGCCTCTAGTTGCTCCATGCTTCTGGTCAAGAAATCATGATTCTAGAGTTCCTTCCTCTGGTCAAGAAATCATGCTTCTGATGTTCTTGCCTCTTGTTAAGAAAACATGATTCTGGTGTTCTAGCTTCTGGTCAAGAAACCATGTTTTTGGTGTTCCTAATTCTGATCCATTATATTCTTTTTCAACGGTTATAATTATTCTCAACGGATCAATTGTTGAATTCAAATGAAACACCATTTTGAAGGACACAACATCATGCCATGAAGTACACAAGGTCATTCCTTTAAAGACACTCAACTATCCCTTAAAAGACAAATACAATGTTGTAACTGCTTTTATAAAAGAACATGCATTCTTGAGCTGAAAGTGACGATAACAACTTGCAACATTTTAAAAGAGAAACAAACACAACACAACAAGAATGAAAAATGTTGCAAGTTAGAATCCTTTAAAATGTTACTAGAATTGATGTAAATTAATGTTATAGAATTGATGCAACATTTACATCAAAAAGGCATGAATGAAAAATCTTCTCAGTAGAGAGTTAATAGAATTGATGTAAATCAGTTAAAGTGTTTTCATACACTTGAATTGATATAGGATTGAATATATAACATTCTCTCAATGATAGTTAGAATCCTTGAATCATACTTTGTGTTAAATCAGGCACAAACTAGAATTGATGTAAATCAGTCAAAGTATTTTCATACACTTGAACGAATTTAAGATTGAATATGTAACAACCTCTCAATGAGAATTAGAATCCTAGAAACAAATTTTGTGTCAATTTAGACACAAACTTGAACTAATGTAAATTAGCCTGTTTGTGGCAACAACACTCATGAACCTCAACGACAGTTTGCCATAATGTTGAAGAATGGTTCTGACGACAACAATCTGGAGAGGCTAGAGAAAGAATACTCAAAGCCTGAAGAGGCAGAGTAAATTATACTTGTAATGTCTAGAGAAAGAATACTCAAAACCTAAAGAGGCAGAGTAAATAATACCTGTAAAGCCTAGAGAAAGAATACTCAAAGTCTGAAGAGGAAGATTAAATAATACTTGTAAAACCTAGAGAGACTGGAGAAAGAATACTCACAGCTTGAAGAGGCAGGGTAAATAATATTTGTATACTATTGTTAAAATAGTGGATTAAGTCATTGACAATACTGAGGCAAAATCTCGGGGAGGACTAGATGTAGCAATTGTTGTATTGTGAACTAGTATAAAAATATATGTGTCTTCCTCTTTCTCTATTTCCTTTATCTTAGTTCTTTATGATTCAACTTTATTTTCACTAAACTTGATTTATAAGAGTAAGTTGAATGGTTTGATAAATAAAGTTTTTGTGCAAAGAAATCGAAGTATAAATGTAGTTTCATGTTTATTGGGACATATGAATTGTGGTTCTTCCGCTTTAGCGGTCTTAGAACATTTGGAGCAAGATTTGTAGTACCAACCATATTTTGTAGGTTTAACTTTGACGGTGTGTGCAACAGTGACACATACAGTTTGCTGATTTGATTAAAAAACAATTCAAATTTGAGTTTACAATTAATAAGCTTTAGTAATATAATAACAAATTCAAAGGTGACTATTAAGCTAGAATAAACCTGATCAAGGGCCAGAATTTGTCTAAGTGACAAAACATCGACCCTGTACATGAACTTCTCATGTGAGGAATATTGTGTAAATCTTGAAGATTGTCTATACATTTGTGATTGGTCAGTTAATTGAAGACTTGATGATTCAGTCCCATCATCTTTGGGCAGACTATTAATTTCAATAATAATAACTATTATTTTCAATGATAATAAAAAAAAACAAAAAATAAATAAAACAATTACATGGAAGAAGTCACAAATATAGAATACAACTATGAAGGCATTAAATAACTGCCATAACCTTTTAATGAATTCTTGTATTTCAGACATATCTTCATTGATATACAACTTTGTATCATTCGAGACATTTGAGACTATTAGCGGATACTAGGCATGGCAACGGGACGGGGCGGGGGCAGATTTTGCCTCCTCCACTCCCGCACCCGACTAATCTGGGAAAATCCGCACCCGCCCCCGCTTCATAGCTGGTGTAGAATTTAGACCCCATCCCCGCCCGCAACGGAGTTCGGGTTTCCCCGCTCACACCCGCACCCATTTATATATATATATATATAATTATAAATTTAAAAATATATCTATTATAATTAATATAATAAATAAAATAATTGTTATTTGACAATTATAAAATAAAAAAATATTTTCTATAGAGATAAGTTTATAATTTTTAATATTTAAAAAAATATTAAGTATATTCAATATGTATATTCAATATGTATATGTATATAAAATTTAAAAATTACATTAATATTACTTGCAGAACGGGTTCGCGTGCGGGTGTGGGGTGGATATCACCACCCCCAAACCCGCCCATGAATTTTAATTGCGGGGAAAATACGCACCCGCACCCGCACTCAATCAAAGCGGGTTTTCTGCCCAAATCAAGCGAGTTTGGGTAGGTACCTGCGGGTGCGGGTTATATTGTCATCCCTATAAAATAAAAACAATGCAACATAGTATTAACCTTGAGGTTCTTTGATTTTATCATAGTATTAACCTTGAGGTTCTTTGGTGTAGTTGATGAATTTCTGAGTAAGGTCTTCCCACAAAGTATAGTGCATAAAATTTCCATTGTTTGAACTAATGTAAAAAAAAAAGGTGATTAATATATTGCTCATGTTTTATGAGTAAATTGACACTTGGTAAAGAACTTACATTGTGTCTAATAGTAAAGTTAAAGACTTTGAACATATCTCATTTCATGAAAAGCTCCAATAATACACTTGGTAAAGAACTTACATTGTGTCTTCCAACAACACTTTGAACATATCTCATTTCATGAAAAGCTCCAATAATATATGATCACATAGTAAAGAATAAAGCAACATTCAACAAAAGTTGGCTATATTTTGATGTAAAAACAAAAGCCATTGAAATAACTAACCTACAAACAAATCCTGTTGATATTTGTCAACCATAATTTCTGAGAAATGCTTAAACTTAAATTTTGATTTTGGAATTTCATGCTTATTTACATCCTCAACAGAGGTTGCAGATGCGAAAGTTAATTTGAACTCATCGTTACAAGCTTTGAATGTTAGATCATTTTTTCTGGACATCAAAGTTTTTCATTGTAAAAGTGTTGTCCTCTTTGAGAATGGGATCAAATTTGGGTTTCCAATCTGCTGGGACATAAACTTGGATCCCATCACCCTACAATAGGCTGAAGTAGTTAGAACTTGAGGTTGCATGTGTATTTCAGTAGATTTATATTGCAAAAAACAACTATAAAAGACTGTAACTGACCTTAATATCAGAAATAACCATCTCCATTTGTTGTTTGTTCTTGCTATTGACTACCGTCCGAAGATCCTTGACTCGAGCAACAAGTTTCTACAAGTCTTTGCCGTCATTAATTTGTTTGATTGTTTCAACGGGTCTAGCCATGAGTTCTAGTTAAAACAGAAACAACGATTAAAGTTTTAGTCCTTAATAGAACCAGAGAGATGCAGAAAAAGGAAAAATCAAATAAAACTATAAATAGGGAGTTGATAAAACCAGAAAAATTGTGTTATAATATCTTGTGAAAATATTTGTTGGTTCTTTTTTTTGGGTATGCTGCATATTTTCAACAAGAAAAAGTTGAAACTCCTGACGATGAGGTTGCATAAATAAATTCCAATGCGATGAAAGCTGCACAAATAAATTCTAAAGCGTGTGTATCACACTAAACTTTAGCTTCTATTCACCCCCTCCAATCTATATATATTTGATGCAAACTGATTAACCGACGAATTTCCTTCAGAAAAATTTGAAATCCTTGAAGTGAATTGCACATTCACATCAAACCTATTAATCAATAATAGTTTACCGAATAAAATTTCTTCATTAACTCTCGTGCACTAGAGAAAAGAAAAAATGACTCAAATATTTTTTTACAGAGGTTCGACTCATGTACCATAAATTTTATATTGTATTTTCTATCTTTAAAGTGTCTCTTTTTATAGAGAAATTCATATCAATTGGTAAAAGAAAACAACTATAGAAAAAGATTGTAACCATTGGTAACTTAACAGATGCATTGATTCGATGGCTAACAGATACATTAAATTCAAACATTGCAACCACTTGACCACATAATATATTAAGTTATTTAATTTTGTTACATTAATATAACTATCAGAAAATTTCAAATATATTTTAAGAGTGAAATTTTGTTATATGCAACGCCGAAGGACACCGATGACAAGAAAACAAATTTGTTTCAAACAAATAAGGATGCTGGAATTTTGAAGGAGAAACAAGAAATGAGAAGAAAATGCGAACTTTCTCTGTTGCTCGCTGGAAGGAAGGGATGTTAGTTTGAAATGATTATCTCGGGTAGAGTGTAGATAATGGAAATGAAAAAGCAAACAGTGTAAAAACAGGCTAAAATGACATTGCTATTGAGAAGAGACTAACAAGTTTGAAGGTGTGAACCGATTATATTAAGGGCATTTTATAATTCAACAAAATTAGATTGAACGCTTTTTAACGATAATTTAATTATTTTGTCCCTAATGAATTGGTTAAAATAAGGATAATTTATAGTTTAATCAACATGTTCTTTTTTTATATTAAATAGATAGATAACAAAATCACTTTGAACCTTTTTATAAACGGTTGAAAAGATTGAGAAAATTTATGATACTATTTATTTGTCTTTTTGTATAATAAGTGTTTTCTATAAATTCTCTCTTATTTTATTATTTTTTAAAAAAATGATTCAGAATTTATGAAAGAATTGAAAGAGTTTGAAATTTCAATTTTACTGATTTGAAATTAAAATTATTGATACAAATATTTACAACATAAAAATAAACTCAACAAAAAAAAATTAAAAACTATCTTTTAACAAAAAAAAGATAAACGACTAATATTTTTTTCATGTTAAAATTTTTTTCATGTTAAAAGAAAAATTCTAATTTATGCCGAAACCCATCACATATTACTGCGTACTTTTATCAAAACATCAATTCTTATACACAGCACCTAAATAAAACAAAAAAGTTGAAAGGAAAAAGGAATAATTACAAGCTAAAAATGGCGGAAGTAAAATCAAAAAGCATAAGATAATAACGATCACAATTCTATTTTTATCCAAAAAAAATGAAAAACTAAAAACAAGGATCATAAGAAATTGTGTAAACAATTTATATCCATCTTATCATTTTACTATATTTCTTATGTAGCTATAGTTCAAAACTCATGTCACGTTTATCAACTTCCCTCGGTATCACGTCGAATTCTCCTACTTCAATCGAAAAAATATAATTGCCTAAGTTTCTAAAGATTATCAATATAAGCATGGGAGTTATTAAAGCAATAGGCTCAGCAGGCACTAAGATTACTCAGTTTGCCCACTATGATGTATTTGGGCCAGTAGACACCTTTGAAGAATATTTTGCTTTTAGTTGGGGTAAAAAAAAAAAGATTTGAAGGTAAAGGGTTAAAGATGGAAGTAACAAGGCATGATCATAATTTTTCTATAAGATAATAAAGATGACATGATACAAAGCAGATCATTGCAAGGATCCCACATGGAGATGCCTAAAAAATACATGCATGATCCACCATTCTTACAACAACTTCCAACCAAATGCTTCTTTCAGCTATTCTTTATGTGTCTCTGGATCTGACCTACAAAAAATGACAAAATAACGTCAATAACAAATTAGACCACCCCGGCACAAAATGTGGTAACAAGCAATTTAATTTCTCTGAACAATAGTCTTAAAAGAATGTTATCTTTAACAACATCGATACAAATCAAGCGATAATAATATAAGTATGGAAGGGAAGGGTAAGAATGGTACCTATCTTAAAGTGTCAATGCCTAGACTTACTCTTACAGCAGCGAAACTCGGCTAAGAGAGCTATATGATCTGAGGACCATCCAGGTGAAGGAAGTGCAGTGTCCTTCCTCAAACTCTCCTCATCCAATAATTCCAATAATGATTCCACAACCAATGAATCCGCTGAAACAAAGACCGATAATCACTTCATAAAAAAGTGAGCAACAAATTTAATTTATAACGATAATGCAACATGGCAAGACAGCTCACCTGTGTAAAATATGTAGTCTAGAGTGCCGACAAAATCTCTAGTGACGCTTGTGAATAAAGGTTCATTTGTACCACCATCCAGTCTCATTTTATGTTGCTCAAACCCATGACCTACTGTTCTTGCAAATGACGAATATGCACTAACCTTTAATTTGTAGTCACATACAACCAATAACAAATTAGATGAGGCAAAAGATTGAAAAAAATACAGAATTAGAACAGATAAAAAATGCATTTTGAATATATTACCAGTGGTAACTGATGAACCAACTTGCTATGAGGGCGTAAAATATTAAGTGGGTCAACTGTTAATTCAGGATGTGATGGGTCTACCTTTCCCATTGCAAGAAGTGCGTGAGGTGCACTGCAACAAAGTACAGAATAACCTTCAGATATATGCATATAAATAACCCTGGTGAAAAAAAAATTGTTTGAGAAAGAATCCACCAAACCTTCCAGGAACAGAATTAAAGTCTCCACAAACCAACATTGGAATATCTGCACTTGCAGCTATTTTTTCCAGCCCTTTTAAGAGAGTGTGCACCTAAAGAAAGGGGAGAAAATTAGTACCTGCTATGTTCAAAACAAACCACGAAGAGTGAACAAGCCAAAGAAATAGCTTACCTGCCAAAGTTTGACATCTTTTAGATCATGCTGGACATGCACGTGTGTATTTGCCTAGGTCCACAAGCAATATACAAGTTAATGGCAGAATTACTAAATTGTTTTGACCTAAACCTGAAAAAGGGGGCAGCAAGGTGGGAAAAAGAACATCTCTTTCTTAGAGGAATATCAGAATTTGGTTTAAAAAAGAATCTCTGAAACCATACATCTAACATGGTCCTTTGTGTGAGATTTTAGTTTAAGCAAATAAGAGGGAAATAAAAGCACCTTTTGACCAGTACTATATAAATATTGCATACAAGACTAAAAAACCATCAGCAAAATAAGACACCACACTACCACAGTAGTCACCAGAGAAAAAATTTATAACCTAAGAGCCTTAAACTTCATAACCTAAGATGGCCTCTCTCTCTTTCTCTCTTTGCATATATGTTTTAATCAGATATTTGGCAATGACAAATTTTACTGAGAATTGATGATTAAGAAATAATCAACATCCATGAAGTGCGGCACTAGATTATCCTTTTGAGACAAATATTCAACAAATATTGCAATTAAAATCTGGTACATGGGAACAATAAACAAAAGGTATAAACAACCAAATTGAAATGCTAAATATAAAATACATATCATGAACCATTAAGAAATGAACACAAATGACTGTAAATTATAGCAACATAAAACAGCTTACCACACAAATAAGCTGCCTTTTCCCAAGATTATCAACTGGTTGATTGTTAACTTTTGTTTCTAGAACGACTATTAGTGCAACATTATCCTAACAATACAATGAAATTTTGATAAGCAACAGTCACAAGACTATAATTTTAGCACAGAAAAGAACTGAATTGTAATCTTTTGGGGAAATAAGCCACCTTGACCAATCGATTCAAGGCAGTTTTCTTCTGAATGGTTGGAATCATGGCATCTGTTAAAGACTGTGCAGCCTTATTGAACTCAACCTGCATGCAAGCACACATGATTGTAGTGTGTGTACAAAATTACAAATGGAGCTCAACTAACTGTAAAAAAAAAGGAAAATCAATTCTAACCTCATATTTCTTCACATGGGAAAATCTGTCTCTGCGGAAAAATGTTGCACAACCATCAATTGTGTTGCCACTGGATACCTGTAAACAACAATAAATAAATAGGTAGCAAAAAACCAAAGTGAAGATTTTGGAGCACAAGGGACCAGAGTATTGCAATAACCTCAGTTGTTTTTCTCTTGAAAAGACCATTATAACCATGTTTGTCCAGTTCAGGAGCAAAAAATTCATCATAATGGTTATTTTGAACCTGGAAGAAAAAAGGTGGTCCGTTATCATCTACATAATGTTTTCACAACACTTGATGTCTCTCACCATACCATCAAAAAAGAAGAGACAACACAGATTCACATGCATGGAAATTAGAGTCATGTTAATTGTTGTTTATACAATCCACAAGAGCATCTTAATCATTTACAACTGTATCAATCCAACTTTCGAAATGTATAAAAGACATCTTGCAACGACCAATTCCATAAAAAATTTGAAATATATAAAAGATTAAACCAACGTCAAAATCATAAAACAGTTGAAGAGACATCAAGTTAAATCAAGTTTTTCAACCACCAAAACCATAACCAAGAACATGTTAATGTACCTCCTGAAGGCAAATAATATCTGCACGATAACCAACAATTTCTCGTAATAAATTTTGCCTGCGATATGGCCAAGAAAGGGCCCATGGAGGGCAGTAATTATACAGATCATTTGAGGCACTTGCTTCAGACAAAACATTGTATGACAGAACAGTAAAAGTTTCCAGAGATGTCATACGCCTATCTAGATCTAAATGCCCCATCCCATCAACGCGTATCAGTTGGCGCGGAGTAGGTGAGGGAGCAGGAATGACCCGATTAGTTAGTAAAGAGTTAACATGCCCCGCAGGTAATTTTGTCATTGCATCAACTACAGAGCATTCAAACTTAAGGACATAGCCAATGTCATCAGAAGTTGGGGTATAAGTCTTGGATCGTCCAACTTGAAACCAAGTTTCATTGCCATTTTTTATAGCGGTGGGATATAAAGGAGCACTCGCAGATAAGTTGGAATTGGTTGCCCCAGCAACAGAACTATTAAAGCGCCCAAATCCCTCCTCGTCTTCATTTCCATTTTCATTAACTGCATTTGCAGCACGATCATGTACAACACGATGATGCTGCCATGCATCTGCAAAACACTTTGAGTTGCAATGGTAACTTTTAGAAACAGGTACTCTGGCCTTAATACAACCTACGCACTGTAGTGTGGCCGGCTCAGATGGATGTATGCTACAGACAGCAACATTTGTATCACTATGTACACGATACCTGCCAAAAATGAGGGTCACAAAATGTGTCAAAACAGAAAAATACAGTTTCTGAATCAGATCAATAGTAAAATTCAACATTGCAGAACATTTGGGATCAATTAAATATTTCATCTACTTACGATAACCATGAGCTAACAAATATGCACAAAATTCGCAAGTGATAAATAAAAAAATACAGAACATACCAATTTACCCAAAACATGAAACAAATTGAAGTAAAGAATTTCCATATTATAAAATCGTTACTAAAAGCACAACATATCATCATTCATTTTTAAAATAAAATTTATGGAACGCATTCAAATACTAGCCCATCTCATTCATAAAGAGGTTACAGTAGTACACTCGCAATCATATTACTGAACTTATATCTGTCTCCACTCTACCATTTCATTGCATGCAAATACACAACAATATCATAGGGAGCACAAAAGAACTATCAACATGACAAACTCAGGAATACTTTTGCATAAATGGTCATATCCTATTTCGTATAAACCAAAGAACTCCAAAACATTTATATACAGACCAACCAAAGTATCACTAATAGTTACAATGATTTGTTGTAATGCCTAAAAAACATATTATCAAATAGAAAAACTAATTTATAAAAATATAAAACATAAATAGAAGGGATCAAATTATAATTGCACAAGCAGATATTCATCAGCATTCTATGACACCCTAGTTATACCCTAACTCCTAAAAATGCGAAAAATGGATGACAAACTCAGGAATACTTTTGCATAAATGGTCATATCCTATTTCGTATAAACCAAAGAACTCCAAAACATTTATATACAGGTCAACCAAAGTATCACAAATAGTTACAATGATTTGTTGTAATGCCTAAAAAACATATTATCAAACAGAAAATTAATTTATAAAAATATGTAACATAAATAGAAGGAAACAAATTATAATTGCACAAGCAGCTATTCATCAGCATTCTATGACACCCTAATTATACCCTAACTCCTAAAAACGCGAGTCCAATACAAAAAGATTCTTTCTAATAGGAAACACCACAGGCGCACATTATTAGCTCAAATATACTTCAA
Source organism: Cicer chorassanicum (assembly GCA_037974735.1). Lineage (NCBI taxonomy): Eukaryota > Viridiplantae > Streptophyta > Magnoliopsida > Fabales > Fabaceae > Cicer > Cicer chorassanicum. The sequence continues at coordinate 26,649,123 of JBBPBP010000001.1, forward strand.
CCAATTTGCAATTTTCTATAGGTCCCTGCATAATTAATCTGATAACATAAAGAACAAACCATACACCTAGAATGAAAAAATAACAACTAAATTTGCAGTTTAACTATACCATATCCTTATTTAAACCTAATAGCAAATCACTATACACGAATTTCAATACTCATTAAACCACATAATGAACAGAGTAAAGTGAAACAAAGTATGGAATGCACAGATATATATTCATCGGCATTATATAATACGCTAATACCATAATGCCTAAAAACGCATGCTAAACGGTACAATCAGAAAATATTCTTTTTAACAAGAAACACCACTGGAAAACATTATTACATTTAGCTCTAATAAATTCAAACAATTAGCAATTTTCTTTAACTCCATACATAATTAATCTGATAACATAAAGAAGAACCCTTAAACCAAGAATAAAAAAAAATAACAACTAAACTTGCAGTTTAACTAAATCATATCCTATTTTAAACCTAATAGCATACACAAACTAAACTTCAATATTCATTAAACTGCATAAAAATCAAAGAAAGAAAATAATATTGAATACACAGGTATTCAAAATTTCAACTATTCAACAGCCTTCTATTATACTTCTAATGCCTAAAAACGCAACCAACATAGGACAATAAGAAAACAGCATTTCTAACAAGAATCACCACAGGCACACATTATCAGCTCAAATATACTCCACTTTGAAATTTTCTTTAACTCAATACATAATTATTCTGATAACATATAGAACAATCCATAACCAAGAATGAAACAAACAACAACTAACTAAACATGTAGTTTAACTATACCATATCCTATTTTAAACCTAATAGCCAAACACTACATACACGAACTTCAATATTCATTAAACCAAATAAAGAACAAAGAAAAAAAATAAAATTAAAAGCGCAGGTATTCAACAGCATTCTATTACACCTAATCTCTAAAAATGCGACCAACAAGGTACTCTCTCCATCCTAAAATATAAACAAAAATGAGTAAAAAAAAAGTTGAAGTATTTGAAATACATCAACTTTCGTTGATCAATTTTTGCTTATATTTCAAGACAGATGGAGTACTAGCAAGAAACACCACAGACACACATTATTAGCTCTTTTGGCTTTAACCCTTGAGCTAATGAGACACCTAGTAATCTAGAGTTGGCCGGAAGGTAAGCAAAGTCTGGATTCAAACTCGAGTTCTTCCGAACAATACCTCCTAAACTAAAATTCATTAACCACTTGAGCAAAATCACTTGCTCTAGTATACTTGAACTAATTTACAATTTGCTTTAATTCCTTAAAATAACCAATCCTAAAAACATACATAACAACCTATAAACCAAAAACAAAAGAAATAACAATTAACTGCAGTTTAATTTAAACCTAATATCAAAACACTATCAACACGAACTTCAATATTCATTAAACAGCACAAAAAACAAACAAAACAAAAATGAAGCAAAAACAAAAAAAAGGAAACGAACGAACCACTTGTAGCGTAAGAAATGTCCGTCTAAAGGAAAAGTTTCGGAAACATCGTCAGTAGTAACAGTTCTATCAAAGCGACGAAGTAGAACATAAGGAGTGAGTTCACAGCCAACAATGGGAATATCAGAAGGAAGATGAACACGAACAACGGTCAACATGGTGGTGGTTGTGAGTCACCGCAGTGTAACCCTATCAAACAAGTTTCTGACATTTACTTGACCCGAATACCCGCCACAGTTGATGGATCTATGGATTCGGTTAATCGAAGTTTCTAGAAAGTGATTATTAGGGTTTTATTATTATATAGTTCAATGGAAGTTGAAAAAAGGAGATGAAGAAGAAGAAGAAGAGGGAGTGAAATCGTTTGAGTTTGGTTTTTTGTTTTTTTGATTTAGTATTGGGGAGTGAGAGAGAGGGAGAGGGAGAGTATTTGTAATGATGAGATATACGAATACGATTAGCGTGATGGTTTATACGCTTTTTTCATTTTTTTTCGTTTCGGCTTTCGATCTTCCCTCGTTTTGAAGATTGGATAATAAAGATATTTTTATTTGCGAATTATTATTGCTTTTTTTTTTCGTGGCCCTTGGTTAGACAGTGGGCTATTCGTATGTGCCTAATTATATTATATGGTAACAGGCTTTTGGTCCGACATACTCGCTCTCATATATCAAATTAAGGATTTCGATTATTTAAAATTAGTAAAATTTAAAATAAAAAAACTAAACATTAATAAAATTATAATTGATTATAATATATTTATTATTTAATAACCGACATTACTCACTTTATTTTTTACAATAATTTATTTATTTTAAAGAAGTTAGATCTGTCAAATTAAACAATAAAACAAATCTATTTTGTTTCTTAAATATAAGTAAAAAAAAATACTAATTTTATTGTGGACTATAACACTATCTCATTATCTTAAGTTTTTTAATAAAAATACACGAATTCTATTATATATACTATTACTATTTCTATAATATTTTTGCATTTTAATATAAATTTTATTTTTTTCAGTAATTTTTTTCTCATCAAATAAGCTTTCATAAAAGGAAATTTTTTTATCCATTGAATATTTTATATCATTTTAAAAAACATGTATCGAATATTTGAAGTTAAAGATTTATA
>JBBPBP010000001.1:26651964-26721681 GCA_037974735.1 Cicer chorassanicum
TCAATAAAAATTATTGATTTAAATGTTAGATTGATAAAAGGTAATATCTACAATAAATTATGAGGCGGAGTAGGTGTGAGGTCTAATACTAATTTTAATATCAGGTCTTTTAAAATCTATAATGATTTTATAATTTTATTAGTTTTTTATTAAAAATTATTTTTTAAACACTTTAGAATATAAATGATTTATTAAATTAATATATTTACTTTTGTATAATTTTTTATTTGATAAAAAATTCAATTGTTTCAATATTTATTGAAATAATATAAAATTTAAATAACATTTTATTCGTGAAAATATAAAATATGAAGCTTTTTTTATTAAGTAATTTTTTTAGAGGTTTAAAGCAATCATTTTAACGAAAAAAACTCACATATGCTAAAGAGCAATTCTAGCGAGAGGTTTTTTCTTGGGTTCATAGAGGGACGAATTGAATTTTGCAACAATTTGCAATTAGAGTCTGCTACAATGGAATACCGTTTCTTTATTAAGCAACGAGTTTGTGAGATAAACTAACAATTTTTTATTAAAAAAAAATTGATTCAACATATACCTTCGGATTTTTTGAAGTTCACCATTAAAATAAAAATTGCATGAGATACTTTAAAATTATGTGACTCAATAAAACTCATTTCAACAACTTAAATGAAATTCACCATTAATGATGCTCTTAATGTAAAAAATAGGATATTACGAGTTTGAAACCATTAAAATAAAAATTGCATGAGATACTTTAAAATTATGTGGCTCAATAGAACTCATTTCAACAACTTAAATAAAATTCACCATTAATGATGCTATTAATGTAAAAAATAGGATATTACGAGTTTGAAGTCCCGTTTCATCTAATCAAACATTTTTGTAATCTTTTATATGTAAATCAAACTTATAGAATTGTTATAACTTCTTTTCTTTTGTTGGTTTTATAACATGCAAATTGAAGCCGAATATGGCAAAATTTACTTTTAATTGAAGCCGAATATGGTAAAATTGAAGCCGAATATCGATTCATTGACATTTTAAGCGAAAAATAGTTTATAAATCTGTATAAATTTTACTTTTAATTGATTTCAAATTACCTAAAATATATTTCTTCGATCTCATGATAAAATATTATATTTACTATTTTTTTATGTTTCGTAATATTATTTATTATTTTATAATATCAATATAATATATATTATTTTACTACTTTTCAATGTCTCATAGTATTATTTATCATTTTATAACATCAACTATAATATTTATTACTTTTTTAATATTGACCTCATTTATATTTTACTCCATTATCCATTTAGAGTCACTTCAATAAATTCAATTGTTCCATTTAAAATAATTATTAAGTCAATACTCCATACGCTCCCTGTACAGTTGAAATGGTACCCAAAAAAAGTATCGAGATAGAATAGTAAATTCAATACTTCAATAAAATTAAACCTATACTAATTGAAATGTAGTAAATTAATTATTAATTACAAGGACATTTTAGTCTTAATGTATTATTTTATGATTAAAATCAATCAAATTAATTATTTTCTTAAGAAATGTGTACAATTTAATCCGAAAAAAAGATAATTATCAAAGACTTTAATTTTTTTTTCTTAAAGGTCAAAGACTTTAACCCTTAACGTGAGGACTCTTCTGTTTTGTCTAGACCTTTTAAAATTAGGCATAAATACATTTTTATCTTTTTATTTTGTCAAAATGAAATTTTAGTCTCCCTTGTTTTAAAACAAATTTTTGATCACCTATTAATTAGTTCTTATAATTTTTTTATCCTTACTATTTTTATCATGTGTCACTCTCATTAATAATGTGACACATAAATGGCAGTTGTGACTTGGATAAAATAATTTTCATGTCATTATTGTTGTAATTAATTTTATTATTTAATTTATTTATATATCAAAATTTTATGGTTAGGAAAAGGATTATGCATTGCTTAATCACTAAGAGGTCTCTTCGACCTTCCAATAAGGTTATGGAAAATAACACATATCACGCAAGAGCTTATCCTTTTGTGGACTTTATTCCTCCAGGTGAGTTGACGTGTAACTCTCGTATTGAGGAGTTATCACCATTCAATCAAGAAAGAGTTGATGCTAACCGTGAGGATGATAATGAGTCTCTGAATAATTTTTCACGCAAAGATGATATTGTGGTTCACTCTTGGCCACAATATAATTCAAATAATGAATTCCTCTACAAAGAAAAGATTGTTGATATGGTGACCTAAAATCTTAATCATGTTAAAAGTTTTTTGGGTTAGTTCATGGTAAAGGTGATGGAATAATGGCCCAGTTCATGGTTTTGCCAAAGTTAACTAGTAGTGCCCTAGTTCATGGTTTTGCCAAAGTTATATCTAAGTTGCTCAAAAAGAGAATGCGAAAAAAAAAAAAAAAAAACTGCAACTTCAGAGGTTGGATGTTTACCAAACCTGATTAAGGGGTGCTATCAACTCTAGTAAGCAATATTGAAGTTCTTATTTTGGAATTGTTGGGGTCTTGGAAATTCCGAGACTAAATCTTATCTCAAAAAGTCTTGTATTTCTAACAAGCCTAATTTTCTCTTCATTGCAGAACCTTGGATTTCTTCGAATCAAATTGCAACATATTGTCTTAATCTTATTCACATGAAGGTTTTTTCTGAAATGACATAGGGAGCCTTCCCTCCAATTTATGGTGCTTCTATCGAGCTGACTTCATTCATAATAATCATGTTCTATTTTATTCTATTGTGTGTGCTTCTACCAATTACAGGTTATGTCGTGAGCTTTGGTTGAATTTAGCTAATTTACAGCAAATTCACATTAGCCCTTAGGGTCTTATGAGATCTCATGTGATGATTTTAGCAACGGAACTAATATTTGTCATTTTACTAATATTCCCACTTGAGGCTCTTACTTTACTTAGTCTAATGGTCGTTTGGAAATAATCCTATTGAGAGGCGTCTTGATCGCTCTATCTATAATGATGCCTAGATCTCTTCTTGGTCCAATGTGGATTTGTAGTACGATCACTAGATCCAAATCTGATCACTATCCTATCTTATTATAGGTTGACAATTCTACTAAGAGGCATGCCTCTCCCTTCAAACTTACGAAAATATGGTATAATCATACAAATTATAGAAACATTATCAATGATGCTTTGAAGGATACTATTCTCGATTGTCCTATTTTTATCCTCTCTCAAAAGCTTAATAATATGAAAGCCAAATTGAAGGTATGGAATAAAAATATATTTGGTGTTGTTCATACTCAAGTTTCAAAAGTTTTATTTGAAGTTGATGTTATTTAGCGTCAAATCAATGAGCAGGGTAGTTATGACACATTTGTTCAACATGAGAAATGTAAGATCCTTATTTTTAAATTTTAATTTATACAATTTTAGTGTATTTTTGGTGTTGAATTCTGAGGCTTTTTAGCCAATTTTAATGGTATTTTGTGTGTTAAATGCCAGAAATATTTTTATGAGACCCGTTTAAAATTATTTGGCGAGAAATAATTTAATTACGTTGCGGAAAATTTATTACCGGACTATTTTGTTAAAAATATCTATAGTTGCTAAAAAATTTATTTGTCAATTGAGTTGCAATGAGAATGGACTTATGTTTTCCCAAACCTGCTGCGTATTATGAATGTTAGCTGCCTTTTAATTTCAGCCCTTGCTAGAACTAATAATATATGTATATTATTTGGCAACTTCATATATATAGATATGTGAGAGAAAAAGAAACGAAAAGCATTTTCCTGTTTTCCCGTGTGCCTCCATCGTCCTCTTTTTCTTTCTCTGTTTCAAAGAAAAGAAAAAAACCAAACTATTGTATTTTTCTCAAAATCCCACAAACACAAATCCTAATTTATTTATTAGATCTAAGCTTCATCTTGCGAAGTGACAGAAGGGAAAGTTGTTCACCTCCACGATGCAGTGCTAGTGAGCTAGTTTTCGAAGTGACGTGCGAAAAAAATATTTCACCGGAATTAATCGCGGTGCCGTAATCGGTTGTTAGAGCTACCGTTGAGGTAAGGGCTCCTTCCAAATTTTTAGCTTGCATATAAGATTTTATATGTGTATTTATGGAGTTGGAATTTGGTGAAGTTGATGTGTGATTTTGTAGAAATTGAATTTAATTGATTTATGTGTGTTTTGAGGAAATTAAATTTAAGGTGTTTATGGGTAAAAATTTGGAGATTTAAATTGATGAGTTATGGTTAAAAATTTAGAGATTTAAATTGATGATTTATGGTTGAAAATTTAGAGATTTAAATTGGTGATTTATGGTTGAAATTTTAGAGATTTAAAATGGTGATTTATGGTTAAAAATTTAGAGATTTAAATTTTGTGGTTTATGTTTGGAAATGTGGAGTTTTGAATTAATGTTGATTATTTGGTTGTAAAAGTTTGGTGTGTGAAAAAGATATAATTTTGAGAATTTTGTTGTGGTTGGATAAATTTTAGTTGTGAACAAATTGTTATAAATATTTATGTTTATGTAGTTAGCTCCTTAAGTCTTGAAAAAGAATCGAGACTGTTGGCACCGAGTTAGCGGTGGGGAGAACTCTGATATATTAATGTTGTTATGGTGATTCATGTTTGGTGTGATTGATGTGTTCATAAATAATATTATGAATTTTGAGATGTATTTTATGTGTAGATTAGAGGAAAATGAATTTAATGTGTTTATGAGTGAAATTGTGGAAGTTGAATTTAATGTGTTTGAGATGTGGGTTGTGGTGATTCAAGTTTGGTGTGGTTTATGTGTTCATAATTAATATTATGAATTTTTTAGATGTGATTTATGTGTGGATTATGGTTGAAAATTTTGGAAATTAAATTTGGTGGTTTATGTTTGAAAATGTGGAGTTTTGAATTTGGTAATTTATGGTTGAAAATTTTGGAAATTAAATTTGGTGATTTATGGTTGAAAATTTTGGAGATTAAATTTGGTGGTTTATGTTTGAAAATGTGGAGTTGTGAATACGAGTGATTCATGATTAAATTTGGTGTGAAATTTTGGAATTCGAATTGATTGAATTTGCTGTGTTTGAGATGTGGATGTGTGGTGAATGTGCGATTGATGTATCCATAATTGATGGTGTATGCGTTATGAAATTATGGATGAATATATGTTTGAGTATGCTCTGTGAAAAGATTGAAAAATCATTAGTGTAAAATGAGTATTAAAAAAGGGGAATCTTTTAATAGCTGCATTTACTTAATGGTTGTGCTGAAAAGAGTCAGAGTATGCTTATGCATTTCATAGTACATGATGACCGCGATGGAGCATGGTGATAGTGGTAACCGTGATGGGCCACGAGATGATGTCATGTAAATAGTTGGTTCATCTTATCCTTGGGGGGATTTTCGCGTCGTGCTGATCTGTGAGAGATTGCACTCTTGTAAGTCGTGTTGGTCTGTGAGAAGCTGTACGATAGTAAATTGTGCTGATCCGTGAGAGATTGCACTTTGATAATTAGTACTGATCTGTGAAAGGCTGTACAATTATGATTTACGACATTCGAGGAGGGTTTTGGTTTGAAATTCCGGAATCATGTGCATTGGCATATACGCATTACATTAGGGTGCTTGGCACGCGAGTCATGTTTGATATACTGTGATGGTTGTATATACATACTCGGTTGTGGTTTGTAACGGTGCCGTAATTGATAAGTGTAATTGATTGATTTTGTGTGGTAAGTGTTGAATGATTGCGAAACATTTTCGAAACATGAAATCTGCAAATTTTAGCAGTTGTATTCGGCTACAAGCAGTGTGTAGTCGAATACAGATATTCAATTTTGCTACTGACTTGTGAAATAACACTGTATTCGAATACGAGGATGTTGTATTCGAATACGACATTACAGTTTTGTCCAAAACTTCATTTTGCAACTTTGATTATGCATGTTGGCATATGAAAACCCTTTCTAGATATATGCTAAGTTGAAAGGTTATTTTGTGCATTTAAAATTTAAATGCTATGTGATGTTTGTTAACTTCGGTTGGTGACCTTTACAATTATTGTGGAAATATGGGCTTTGCCCTCAGATGAAAATCAGGATCGTCCTACCAGTTAATACTCTGGAGATGGGAACGAAGTTAGACTTACCTGACCACTGTTGTGTCAGAAGGATTTCTACGGGGCACGTGGAGATCACTTGGGTTATAGTTTTTTGTTGTTGTAGCATGATCAGATTAGATGACTGTATAGGGGTTAGATGTCTATCTGTTGTGGTTGTATTTATTTCATTATGGAAGACTGTACCAATACCATATATTGTCAGCTTGACTTTTATTTTGATGGGTCCTTGTACCACTTTTTGATGTGACGTAGGGAAGTTAAAATTCTTGGGGCAATGCATTTTTACAAGTGTCTGCTGAGAATACCCCAGCGGTATGAGCTACGTTGGATAAGTCTCATAGCCCCGGTGTATTTTTCTGTTTTAAATATTTTGGATTTTCATTTCAAAACCGTTTCCGCTGTTTGTAATTTTTGTTGACTTTTGTCGTTGTGATACGACTTAAATATTTTATCCAAAGGTATTTCTCTCTTTATTATGAATTTTAATTTGTTTCTGTTAAAAAAAAATTGGGCTGTTACAAGAAATATGGTCAAATTTTGCTTCAGCGTGCTCTTGACACTAAAGAAAATTTTGGCATGAAAAATCTAGATTAAATTGGCATTTGTTTGTGATAGGAACACTGATTTTTTTATAAAGTTGTTTGCCATCATGGAGTTATGAAACAAATTTCTATTTTAAAGCATGATGATCATATCTTGACTACTCCTATTGGTATTGAGAGTCGTGTTCTTACTTTCTACTAGAGTTTGTTTGCTAGTAATAATAGTTGCCAATCAAATAATTTGGTTGCCTCTGTTATTTCTTCAATTGTGACAAAGGAGGATAATTCCAAGATGAAGACTTTGCCTTCTTTGGATGAAGTTAAAAATGTTGTGTTTGATATGAATGACAACGGTGTTCCTTGTCCTGATGGTTTTGCCGGTCATTTCTATCAGACTTATTGGGACATCATTAGTTTAGATGTCTTTGCATTTGTTCTTCAACTTTTTCAAACAATTTGGTTTATGCATAATGCCAATTCTAATACTGTAGTGCTCGCCCTAAAAGCCCTAAGGCATAGTGCATTGATCAGTATTGACCAATTGCTCTAACTAACTTTCAATTTAAAATTAATACCAAAGTTTTGGTTGATAGGCTTTCTATTGTTTCCCAAAAAATTATCTCAAAACCAAAGAAGTTTTATTAAGGGCAGGCTTATCTCTAATTATATATGCATTGCCTTAGAATTTGTTAACCTCTTGGATAGAAAAGCTTTCGGGGGTTAGTTGGATATAAAGATTGATATCAAAAAGACTTTTGATACTGTTGATTATAATATTTTGATTGTTGTTTTGTATGCTTTTGAATTTAATGACACCTTTTGTGACTGAATTATCACCATTTGTAGTTTTGTAAAGTTGTATATATCTTTGAATGAGAAAGTTGTGGGATTTTTTAATTGTAAAAGAGGAGTTCAATAGGGAGATCCTCTTTCTCCTCTTCGGTTTTGTATTATTGAAGAGGTTCTTAGTAGAGGTATATCTCAACTAGTCAACAAAAGAAAATTGCAACTTATGTCCGACCATAAGGGATTCAAGATGCCCAACCATGTTTTATATGCTGATGATGTTACAATTTTATGTTGTGCAAGCGAGTCCAGTTTAACTACTCTGATGAATCTTTTCCATGATTATGAGAATGCTTTTGGCCAAATGATCAGTAATGATAAGTATAAATTTTACACATACTTTATATTTACAACTAGAGTTTTTGCTTTTGTTGTTCTTCTTGGCTTTTGTTCAGGACAACTTTCCTTTATCTATTTTGGTGTTCCTATTTTAAAAGGAAACCTCAGAAGATGCATCTTATGTTTATTGTTGATCGTATTAAAGCCAAACTCTCAACTTGGAAAAGTGTGACTTTTTCTATAATGAGAAGGGTGCAGTTGGTGAACACTGTTATCCGTGGTACGCTTCTTATACAATTTTGTTTTTATTCTTGGCCTGTTGCTCTTATCAAATCTTTAGACACTTGGGTTTGCAATTTTATTTGGTATGAGAACATCACTTCGAAAGAGGTGGTGACAATAATCTAGAAAAAAGTTTGCCAACCCATTGAAGACGGGGGTCTCGGTTTGCGTTCTATAAAGGCCCTCAATAGTTTTGTCCTATTGAAGCTTTCGTGGGATTTCATTTCTTCAGTTACTCAATTCTCTAATTTAATGTGTAACGAAGCTCTTCTAAATAACTCTCAAATTAAGTACCATACATCGTCCTCCATTTAGTCGGATATCTGGGCTTATCTTCCTTTAGTTCAAGAGAATGCTTCCTAACAGCTTGGAGATGGTCACACTATCAATTTTAATTATTCTTTGTTGTCTTGCCCAATTTATGATTTGCTAGGTATTCCTTTAGAGGTTTATCCACTTCTTCAAGCCAAGGTTAAGGATTTTATTGTTAATGACATTTGGTATATCCCCACTATTTTAAGCTCTACTATTGTGCGCAATGAGGTTGATAATGTTGTTATTCAACAAGTTTAAAGCACATGATTGTTTAGTATGGTCTCCTTCAACTTCTAGTAATTTGAACTTCAAATATCTCATTTTCATACTAGAGTGAGCAAATGTTGCATCTTTCTTGTCAGTTTTTTATGTTCCACCTTAAACTTTCATTAAGTTAAACACACATACAAGAATTAAACTATCTCTCTCTTCATTTTAAACCACCAAAATATTATTTATTTTTTTAAGTTGAAATAATGTCATAATATTCACTTTAGAGAAATGCTTTAAAAATCGAACCGAGACCGAGGCCATACCCAATTCTGTCATTCTTAAGAAAAAAAATTGATCCATAAAAACCAAGAAAAAGTTGCAAAAGCCATTTTGAACTAGGTTAGACCGACTCAATCATTGAACCAGGGGCGGTTTTGGAAAACCGCTCGCTACATTTTAAAACAGTTTTATTTTTGCAAAAAAAAAAATTATGTTTAATTTTTTTTAAAAAAAAAACCTTATTTCAATCAAATCCTTATTCTACTTAATCCGCAAGGCATATGTGGTTGATCGATTGATTCATATAAAATTTGATGTTTGAATTTATATTATGAAAATTTGTCTTTATTATCGATTTTAATGTATTTCTCATAAATATTGAGTATTTGTTATAAATTTTATAAATTTTTATTTTATAAAATATAAAATTCTAAATATTTTTGTATATATTTTATGATTTATTTATTAAACGGTTCATTGGCGAATTTGACCGTAACTCAAAGTTAAACTAATTGAACTATAACTCATAAGTGTGGCGGGTAAGATCTCATGCGTGGTTTTTAAAACATTGCTATAGAGCCGCTAAGATGTATCAAGCTTGAAGAAATAATTATATAATCAAATGTCAATCAATCACCATACTATTAACGAACTTTCATCCTCACAATTATTATGCACTTTCAAAAAAAATATTATAATTATCGCACATTATTTTCCATTCTTGCAAGCAACAAATATTATTGTCCTCTTATGCACCTCGCCCAATAGTAATTAACTAAATAAAAGGAATAAAGTTCGACCAAAAAGAAATTAAATAAAGTTTTCACGAATTTGGCAAGCAATGATTTAAAATTTGAAATTTGGAACCGTATTCCGTTGGTGTCCTTACACAATATATAGTGACTTATCTAAATCCAAAAGCCACACACACACACACCAATCAAAATCACCATGGCCAAAATTTTCTTCCCAAAATTCCTTCTCTTATTACTAACCACCTTCATCTTCATCACAACAAAAACACATTCATTCATAAAACCCATTTCCCCAACAAACCTAGGACTCCACAAACCCCAAAAACTATCTCACCTTCGCTTCTTCTTCCACGACATCATCGGCGGGAAGAATCAAACTGCCGTCCGCGTCGCCGCCTCACCAACAACCGACAAATCCCCAACCGGCTTCGGCGCCGTGGTGATGATGGACGACCCCTTAACAGAACAACCGGAATCAGATTCCAAAATTGTTGGAAGAGCTCAAGGAATCTACGCTTCAGCTTCGCAAACCGAAGTGGGTTTTCTCATGGTGCTTAACTTTGCTTTCACGAGAGGGAAGTATAATGGAAGTGTTCTTAGTGTTTTGGGGCGGAATAAGGTGGATTCCGCCGTGAGAGAGATGCCGATTGTGGGTGGTAGTGGGTTGTTCCGGTTTGCGAGTGGGTATGCTCAAGCTTCGACTCATTCTATAATTGGATTAGAAGCTATTGTGGAATATAATGTTTATGTGTTTCATTATTAAGAGAAGGTTAATTAATTGTTAGTTGCTTTGAGTAGTGTTGTAGTATTTTTCAATTTTTAAATTTTATATAAGGCCATTGAATGGGTGGTGAAGAGAAAAAGTTGAGGAATAAGAGAAAGTGAGTTTGCAGGTAGGAGTTTCTTAATTGAAAATTTGAAACAAATATTATTATATTGTTATTCGTTTCTAAAAATTTTCCTATATGTTTAGTATTTATAAGAAAATGGTTTTTAAAAATTAAGGTTAAGTATTCAATTACAATTAATGGAAAAATATCATTGATTCTTTGATTATTTTATCATACACTTACAATTATAGCAAAATCAATGACTATTGGTTGTTAGTATAAAATTAGTTTACAACAATACATAATCACTTTTCTCAACTAATAACTATAATAAATTTTTAAAGCAAATAAATAATTTTTAAAAAAATTATTTATTGCATAAAAAAGTTATTTATTTTAAAAAGTTATTTAAATTTTATATCATCATGATTTTCTACGTCATCTTGTATGCATTATTTAAATTATTATAATATCACTAAATTAAAACTAATTAAAAATGAGAATCAAATGTCAATAATTTTAAAAATAATAGACTAGAATTATAAAATAAAATAAAAAAACTAAAATTACAAATTTATTAAAATAGGAACATAACTGCATTTTGCTGTGTTTGATTCGATGTATAATCCTCAGTCCGAAAATTTTATGGAATCAGGTGGCAGTGGTTCTAACCCACCTACAACTTACATCGAGGAAAATGTTCAAAATCAAGATGAACCGGAAGAACCGCAATTCGTTCAGAGAGCTAGACGAGTTCGAAGACATCCTAGATGTGGGACTGGGGGTCATTTAGGTGGACATAATTGATATAAATTTGATGTTTTTTCTTCTCAAATATGATGTATTTATATCGTTAATTTAATGTATTTCGTTTCAATCTCATGGTTATTAATATAAATTTCTATTTATTTAATTGTTATTATTATTTTTTTGCAACAATTTTTATGTTTTTTTTATTTTAATGTATTTTTTTATTTATAATATAATTTAATCATTTTAATTTAATTATTTTAATCATAATAATTTTAATTACAATAATTTTAATTATAATAATTTTTAATTATAATTATAATTAATAATAATAATTAAAATATATAATTTATTTATAATTTATTAAGGTATTTTATTTTTATTTATTATTAATATTTTTATTTTTTAAATAATTAAATTAATAACAACAAATGTTTAAAAAAAAAAAAGTCAGTTGGAGGTCGTTCCCTTGGGAAGCGACTTCCTACTGCGTGTTAAAAAATTTGCTTTCAGCGGGTCGTTTTCTGGGGAAGCGACCTCCCTCTTTAAAAGAAAAAGAGAGCATTTTGGGATATGATTTTCAAAGTAAGGCATTCTGGAAATTAAAATTTAAATATTCAAATAAAAAATCCTTAATATAGTAGATATAGACTAAGAGTAATAGTTAGAGAAGATGGAGGGAATATGTGTTTAAAAAAAAGGAGAAGGACGTACCTGTCTAAATAAATTTATTTAAATTACTTTTTTATATTTCTATTTTTTTTTTTACAAAAGTTGCTTTACATTTTTTTTAACAAGTTTTGGTTTTTTATACTAACTCGTGATTAACGTGAGTTATTATTACAAGGAACTCCAATAACTTAAGCAATTAGTTTAAATATATATATATATATATATATATATATATATATATATATATATATATATTTTTATCTTTACAAATATACTTTGTTTTGATTTTAGTTTTTGTAATTATTTTTATTTTTATTTATACCCTTGCAAATTCTAATAAGTTTTAAAAAAGTCATTTATGAATCTTTTTTAGTAAAAAAATAGTGACATGAGATGAAATGACACATGGTGACCGTGTAATTGTTGTTGACTAGACAATATTTAATATTTAAAATTAAAATTCATTTTATTAACTCATTTAATTATTTAGTGAAAAACTTAAAACTAATTAATTAATTAATTAACCAATTAAATAATAAAAACTCAATAATCTTCCTCTTCAACCCCAATTTTTTTAATAAAAACTCAACAACCTTCATCTTTAACCCTAATTTCTTCATCTTGAAATCACAAATTCTCGTATCTGAATTCAAACCCTAAAAATTCTAATATTTCATTTTACTTACACCACAATTTAATGATTCATTTGTTGGAATTAGATGGAGGGTGTTGTTTCACCTCAATCTGATCAAGGATTGTTAATGCCATAGCCCAATCAAACTTATGAAACTTAAATTTTAAGTATTGTTCTGCTGGAAAGATTAAATATCAAACTTATACAAATAAACAAACAAAACAATATCAACGGTAATTAAGAAAACGTATAATACAATATATTGATGTTACCAAGAAACTAGTTATGAATGTTCAAAAGAATTTATAAATGTATTTCATGTTCTGAAATATTCTCTAGCAATTAAACAAGTCTTTCATAGAATATCACCAACCATACAATAACAAGACTAATGGTATAACTCATTTAAGTATTAAATCATTTGTATTTAGTTGGTCTGCTCAATAACAATCTTTGTTGTGCCATTAATAATCCTTGTTTAAATTGAGGTGAAACAACAAGTTATGGTGTAAGAAAAATAAGAGATTTGAATATTTAGGGTTTGGATCTAGATATCAAAATTTGTTATTTGAAGATGAAGAAATTAAGGTTGAAGATGAAAGTGGTTGAGGTTTTATTAAAAAATTTGGGGTTGAAGATGAAAATTGTTGAGTTTTTATTATTTAATTGGTTAATTAATTAATTAATTAGTTTTAAGTTTATAATTAAATAATTAAATGAGTTAATAAAATAAATTTTAATTTTAAATATTAAATATTGTCTAGTCAACAACAATTACACAGTCACCATGTGCCACTTCATCCAAATTAGCCATGTCACCATTTTTTTACAAAAAAGATTCATAAAAGGACTTTTATAAAACTTGTTAAAATTTGCAAGGGTATAAATAAAAAAAAATTACAAGGACTAAAATCAAAACATATTTGCAAGGACCGAAAACATATTTAAACCAATGCAATTTTAGTCTACATGTTTTAGCAATTATTAGATTTTGGTCTTTTTATTTTTAAATTAATAATTTTGATCCTTAATTTTTTTCAATTTTTAAAATTAAATTTGTCTTTTTTCTATTATACTTATGTGACACATTTTAATATATTGTGATATTTATTAATTTAAAAATTATTGTCACGTCAAATAAATATAGTTATATTAATTTATTATATTATTGTAAAAAAATAATTATTATTAATTGAAATACCTAATTATTTTTCAAAGCAAAATTTGTGTCTTGTTTCAAAAATAAAAAGTTGTCTTGAGTCAAAATAGAAAGAGGGAAAGAAAAACTAAGAACCCTAGCAGAAGAAGGAAAACACAACGCAATCATCAACAACATTTTCATCATCTTCGATCGTTTTTCTGCGTTGTTTATCTGTGTAGTTCTTCGGCGTTCGCAATTGTTCCACTCGCGATTCATCTGTTTCGTAAACTCGCAATTTGTTGATTTTCTGCGTTTCATCCTCAACTCATTGTGTTTTTGTGTTCAAAAATTTAGTTGCATACGATTTTTTTTTGTCCTTCCGTGTTCATCATTCATCACGATTCTTATGCATTTATGCTTTGATCTTCCGTTGTTCTGATCGCAATTCACCGTGTTCGTATTTTGTGAATTATCAATTGCGTAAATGGCTTCATCTTCGAATCATCAATTATGTTCAAGGTATGTGTCTATTTTCTCATTTGAATATCTATTGTGTTGTTTAAGGTTTTCAAAATTTGTGTTTGTAACTATATTGTTCTTAGTGAGTTTGCTATTAATTTTGTAACTCTAGTTTAGTAGTTTGCCTATAACTATTTCTAATTTGAGGGCTACTAAATGTTACAAAATCATTTGTTATTTTCAATTTTTATATAAAATCATTTTAAACTTCAAATAGTGGTGTGGTGTGAGAAACGACAGATCCATACTCATTATTATTATTGAACGGGCTAGAAGAAGGAGTTTGGGACAACATTAGTTTGATGATTATAACAATACCACACATTTGTGTCTTTTCTACGAAAACGCTTTCGCACCATTTAACATTTTTCTCTTAATTTAGGGCTTTGCATATTTTGCTTTAGATTTTGCTACTGTATACTTGTGTTGCTATGTTCTTGCTTGTTTTTTATGGTGTTGATTTGTATAAGTCATCACAAGGGCAAGAAGTCATATTACATATATATCATGGTGGGTTATTTATAGAAATGTCTTGTAAAATGTATGTAAGAGGTCAAATGGAATAAACGAATTGTGGTTGGAATGTCAATGTCATGTCTTCCACGAATATATCAAAAGTAGTTAAAAGTTTGGGGTGTATAGATTTCAAAAGCTTGTATTATCGCCGTCCTAAGCTAGCACTTGATTGCGGATGAAGGTCGCTAAATTGCAATGATGATGTGTTAAAATTTGTTAAAGATGTTAAATGATATGAAATTATTGAACTCTATGTGGAACATCTACTTGACACACCAATTGCAATTAATGAGTATATTAATGAGGCTATTAATCACAAGGGTAAGGGGAAAAAGAAATCATTTGACGAGGAAGTTGTTATTGACTTTGAAGATGAATATGAAGGTGACAATGAAGACAAATATGTTGAAGTTGAAGATCAAATTAAAATTCAAGGTAATGCTAGATGTAAAGCTAATGTAGAAAATGAAAATGATAGTGAAGATGTGGTGTATGGTGCTAACAGTGAAGATGTCAGTGATGATTATATTGAAGATTATAGTGATTTTGAGAAGAATTAGGATTAGGCTATTGTGTTGCCACAAGAAATAGTTAACGAATTTCGTTCTAATGTTGGCACATCTGAGAATGTTATGATTCTTGATCCTATTATCACCGATGAGTTTGAAGATGAAAATGACGATTTTGACATATTAGTTACACCTGAGAGAATGAGAATGATCAATATGTTGTCAATTTACACAAAAAAGACTTGTGCTTGTAGAAAATGAGATTTGACTGGTATACCATGTTGCCATAGTATTACCTACATGTGGTATAATCATGAAGTTCCAGAGGATTATGTTGCATCATATTACATGCATATTTAATTTTGCTTGTTAAGTTATTAATTTAACTCCACTTTTTAGTTTTAATTTTCGCTTACTAAGTTATTTAATTTAGTTTCATTACTTCATACAGTAAAAGAACATTTATGGCAACATATTCTTACATCATTATGCCTTCAAATGGTCCAAAGCCTTGGCCCATTTATAGATAGTGATTCAATAAATCCACCACGTATGAGAAGAGCACTGAGCAGATCCAAAAAATAAAGAAATAAGATTAACAATGAGTCCAAGAATTATAACATACTTCCAATGCACATTCCAACTGTAAAATGTAGAAAGTTTGGTCACAATTCGAATTCGAGGACTTGCAAGGGTAAAATTGTTTTAACTAATTTTGGAATTTTTTTTGGAATTTTTTTTAGTTCTATGTTTTTGGAATTGTTTGGCTTTTTGCTAGTATTTTTCTAGTTTCCTACTGGTTTAACTGATTTTTTTACTGTTGTTTTTTCTTTTGGTTTTTTCTGTTTTTTTTTCTTATGATTTTCCTAGTTTTTTATTGGTATTTTGCAAGTAATTTTACTGATTTTTACAATTGTTATTTGTATTTTTTTTACAATTTTCCTAGTTTTTTTGTTGGCATTTTTTTTTATTGATTTTTACTGGTCTTTCTTATTTTTTTATCTGTATTTTGCAAGTAAATTTTCTAGTTTTTACCGGTAATAATTTGGTATTTTGTGGATTTTTTTCTAGATTTTTTAAACAATTTTAATTTTTAAATATTATTTATTTTATAAAATTAATTTATATATTTAAATATTATCTGACATGGCAACAATGTATTAAATTAATAAATACCCCATCAAATTAAACTACGCCACATAAACATAAGTGAAAAATGATGAGTCTAATTTTAAAAGGTAACAAAATTAAAGGACTAAAATTGCTGATTTAGAAATATAGAGACCAAAATCTAGAAATTGTTCTAATAGAGATACTACAACTACAATTAAGTCTAGTTAAATACACGAAATGCGAGTGGTTTCTCACGCTATATTTGCCTAATTTATGTTATGAGGTCTGTATAATTTGGACGACCAAAAAGAATGGTCAATTTTGGACCAATTTATTTATTTTTATAAAGGAAGCTAGAACTATTAACTATAAATAAGTGGAGAATTTAATACTTACAATTAGTTTGTAACAAGATATAAATAGGTGGAGAATTTAATACTTACAATTAGTTTGTAACAAGATATAAAAAAACAGTGAACTTTTTTTCAATAAACAATAAATGTCAGGTGACACACAAACCTTCTTTAGTAAGAAATTTTAAATTACGGTTGGCTTGACGAAAAATATATCAAAGAGTGGTACTCCGGTCAGAAAGATGAAGGAGAGATTGAACCCCTTTAACGAGAGGTTGGAGACTTGAAGGGGTAAGAAAGACTCTTTTGATCATATTGATTAGGGGCTTTGAGTTACATTCAAAGAACACTTTCTTAAGATTCATATTCCGAGTGACCCTAATACGATGAAGTAGAGTCCATGTCTCAACAATAAGAATATTTTCAAGACCAACATTTCCATAGAACCACGTGAGGAGGTTCCCTTTGTTATTGCGAATAATACCCCATAGGAAGAATTTCGTCTAGGATGTTGACATGCTCTGTCCACGTTGACTATGAAAGCATCTGGAGGAGATGGTTTCCATTTGACATCTTCAAGTTTTATCCTATGTTCCCAAAAGCCAAGGGGCTTTAAATTCTCTTTATTCACAAAATGTATATGGTTTTGCCCTTTTCCATAAAAGTCAACATATAGTTCAAAATATTTAGAGAAAACTAACTTGTTTCGATCTTTCCCAAGTAGCCAAATAATGTTTTTGAAGCAAATAGGCCAAGACCAAGGAACGCATCCAATGTGATTCTTCGTTATATTCCATTCCAATCAATCATGAGTGGCAAGATTGAAGAAACGACTCCATTGACTTGCAGTAATGATATTATTCATGAACTTAGCAACATCCTCACAGTCCCATAGAATATGAATAATAGTTCGTGGGCTGGAGTGGCAATGAGGGTAGATATCATCAACCCTTATGTTTCACTTTTTACGCCCTACTTTATTAAGAATTTTACCATGTGGCAATATCCAAATAAAAGATAAGATATTATTTGGACTTTTCCAATCCCAAGCTTTAAGAAACAAAGAATCATTATCATCATTTGTATCTTGCCTATGACACATCAATAACTTATACACAATCTTAATGGAGAATTGACCATATGACGCATGAGCCCAATTAGGGAATTCAACACCATCATTCTTATTAGGAGGGCGAGAGGCAACAATAGTTGAACAGACATCTTCAAGAAGGAGAATCTCAAGAGTCTCCATACGCCAACTATCATTTGTCATATAAAAGATACAAGGAATTCCTTTTGACCGATCAAAATATGATCTAGGAAAGTGACATGGATGATACCAGCTCCCAAAATCGATTTGTGCTTCCAAAAACTTATGTCACGACCATTTTGCACCGTCCAAGATGTAACACACTCAACATCCGATTACACTTGATATATAACACACCAAATGTGGAATGTGTTATTTCGAGATCTTGGGCATAGTTTGAACACTGCAACCATACTTAGCTTTCATCAATCGAACCCAAAGCTTGTCAAGGCAAGAAACGAGTTTCCATGCAAGCTTTAACATATACGACTTGTTGAGGAATCTCATGTTTCTAAAACCAAGGCCACATTCTTCCTTAGAAGTATAAATTGTATCCCAAGATATTTAATGACATTTGCGCTGCTTGTCAGTACTACCTCAAATAAAGTTTCGACATATTTTCTTAGCTTGATCACAAATAGAAACTGGAATAGCTAAATTTTGCCCAGTATACCTAAGGATGCAAGAGATAGAAGATTAGGCTAGTGTTATTCTTGTTGAAAAAGAAAAGCTATTAGTTTTTCAACCATAAAGTTTCTTTTGCATACGATCCAAAATATAGGAGTAAGTGTCCTTGGATCAATTTCATTATAGTCATAGATATATTATTAAATAATTTGGACGATAAGGATGTACTTGTACACCTCACAATATTGTAATGTCTCATCTACACTCAATCTATTTTTCTTCATCTTCCACACTTTCTCTTTCTCCATTTTCTACATCTTTGACCCTTTAAGCAACCACCACCACGTGAAATTGTTTTGAAAATATATTGAATACTGATTAAAACAAATGATTAATATCTTCCTCATTGTTGGAGTATCTCGATTTCAGATTATTCGAGTTTTCAATTTTTGAACTTAGTTGAAATTGGCAGTTTGAAACTGCTTTCAAATTGAATATTTTAATAAGCTAAATAATTATATTGAAAGAAAATATTGAAAAACAAAGCATTAAAAAACTAAGCAAAAAGGCATTCAAAAACTAAATAATTATGAGTGAAGTTTTTGAAACCAAGTTCTCGGTGCTTGTTTCAACCATAGAGGGATTTGTTTGGTTTGCAAACAATGGAGTTATCCCATTGAACGAATTGAGGCAGTTGAGCCATGTAGATAGCTTCAGTAAGGTCCCCATTTAAGGATGCATTATTGACGTGTTTTTGTTGAATGGGCCAATTGTTGGTAATGGCAAAAGTGAGGATGACTTTTATGGTAGTTGGTTTGACCATTGGATTAAAGGTTTCACAGAAAAACTAACCCTTCTTCTTGGTGATACCTCTTGGCAACAAGCTTAGCTTTATGATTGGAAATGGCTCCATCAAGATTATACTTTATACGAAAGACCCACTTGCATCCAATAACATTTGCATGAGGTGGTAGAGGAACAAGTGACCAGGTCTCTGTATGCTGCGAAGTAGCAATATCAATCACAAGGAAAGGGGTTTGAATTGTGATCCCTTTTTGAAATGTTAATTTCTGTTTTTAATTTAAATTAACTCAAGATCGAAACCTATAATGTTCTAGGTAAGTTAAAAATGAATAAAGCAAATTATTTTTAGGTGATATGTGATAATGTGTGAGAAATAAATAAGGATATGGATAAGAAGATCACATAATGATGTATCCTGGTTCACCCAAAGTGGGTTATGTCTAGTCCTCACAATTTGTGAGTTTTTCCACTATTGTGCTTGGCACAAGAATGTTCTTGCTTTCACACAATCACTCTTGATCAATTACATAATTCACCTTTCGACCTTGAAAGGATTTTTACAGTTACCTTTCAATCCAAAAAGGATTTTTACAAGTTACTTTTTAATCACTAAAAGGATTTTTACAAAATACTCAAACTATCTTAGGAGATAGGCTTGAGTTTCAAATGATGTGTATGATAAAAAAGTTTCAGGATCAAAATCTATTCAACACTTGTTTGAAATTGATTTTTAGCAAATAACTCTATAAAAGAGATACTTGAATATAGTGAGAGAGAACATGTGTTTTTGCTTGATTGAAGAGTTTTGTTTGCTTAAGTATGATTGTTTTAGTAATGGAATGATTGCACTGAAAACTCTTGTTATTGTCTTCACCTTGATGTTCCTTATATAGGCTTGGAGAAGGTTAGGAATGACTCATTATAGTCGTTACTAATCTTGAGGGAAACGTCTGTTCAGACTGAGATCTAATAGACATGTGTGCTATTCAATCTAGAACATTCTTCTTTGAAACCAGAACGTTCTTGGTTCTATGTTGTATGGAAAACATGGATGAGTGATTTAGTAGCTGTTTAGTGTCAATCTTTTGTCTCAGAGGCATGCTGAGCTTTCTGTAAAAAGTGTAGCAGTAGTGTCTTTTCGTTCTTGTTATCCTTGCTCACAACTCATCAATCTGGAGATCGATCTGGTAATTGATCTGGAGGCTGTTTTGCTTATGTGGGCTTTCAACTTGAATTATGGGATTGATTATAGTTTTGAGTAGTTTTGATATTCTTTTACCTTAAGGTTTGGACTATGGAGAACTTGTTCGTTTTAATTATGTCCTTAAAATCAAAATGATCTTGGTAAACTAGAATGATCTTGATAACCTAGTATGATCCTTTGATAAACCAAAATGATCCTTTGATAAAGTAGAATGATCTTAATTACCCATAATGATTTTGTAATCTATTTTCGGTTCAATTAAGGCATGATGTTCTTTGACTTATATCATGGTGAGATTGTTGATTGTTGTATGAATGTATTTGATCACCTATCTTTAAATAAATCACTCAAAAAGACAAGTTATATAGCAACACAATCAGAATCATGATTAGAGATTAATTAACTTGTTTGTTTATCTTCAAAACACTTGATTTGATATTTTGACTCAACAATGTCCCCGTTTTTGATGATGACAAACATGTTAACTAGATTTTTAATTTTGATTCTAATTAAATATGATATTATACAAAGTGAAATTATTAAAAAGCTCCCCTTAATCTTTGCATTTATTAAACTGATATTTTTAAACCAAAGTATTTTTTCTTTATTAATGATATCAAAAGAGTTCATATGTATGGTTCACAGAAAAAAAACAGAAAGTAAAACAAAGTACATAAGGAGTTCAAAAATACTTCTTCTAAATCTAAATCTAATTTCTTCTTCTCCCCATTTTTCATAGCAAAAAGAGGTGAGAGGAATCCAGAGCCAGAGCAGTTCAAAATGGTAAAGATGGAGAAGAGCCATTAGAGGATGAAGAGATGGAGGGCCTCAGCAGATCAGGAAAGGTTGGAGGCAAATTTGGTAGAGGTGGTTTAAATCCCAGCTTGGGAGCAAGTTGAGTAGCCGTCCAATCTCTTAAAATTGTGTTCTCCCTAACTTAAAAGACTTGTGTATCAATGATAGTTTGAAGAGTTGTAAAAATCTTGGGGATATCCTTTCGTGTCTTTGAGGTGTCCTTTTCTCTCTTGGTGTGCTTTGGAGGACGAGGGTCTTCATTCACATGTTGAGAAGCTGGAGGAGGCTGACTTGGAGAAGGAATAATAGTTCTCCAAAAGGATGCAAGGGTGGAAAAAGTAGAGCCAACAATAGGGAGAGTGTTGGACATAGAACGAGCTTGAAGAATTATGGATCCAAAAAGGTCCATATCAGGAAAAGCAAGGTATTTATTAATGCCAAACAAGGAAGATATGTATTTCTTATTAGAACCAAGATGGTTTTGGAGAGCAATTCCTTTCTAGTTTTGTTGATAACAATAAGAAGTTTGTGAGGACAATTTAGTGTACTAATGTTCTAAATTAAGTGTGCAGAAAAATATAACAAACAGGTAAAATCAGGGGATACAACAAAATTAGAGGAAATAGAAAACATCAGAGGAAATGGGTAAAATAAGAGGATACAACAAAATCAGAGGAAACACACTGATCAGAGGATACACAATGATCATAGGAGACACACTGATCAGAGGAACACAAAGATTAGAAGATATGCAATGATCAGAGGAAACACATTGTTCAGAGGATATGTAATAATCAGAGGAAACACATTGACGATAGAAAATGCACAGATCATAGGAAAAACAATAAATAGAGGAAACAACACGATCAGATGAAGCACACTATTTGCTGGCTATGAAGCGTTCAGTCTAATAAACTCGCTTTGACTCTAATATACAAAATGTTCTGATAAGTTGTCTCTGCCTCTGAAAGTAATTCAACACAAGCAGATTATTGATTCTGCTTCTGATATTGACATACTCCATTTTGACTCTGATACTTCTGGCTCTTGCTCTACGTCTAGTATTTACACAATGACTCTGACTTTCATACTTTTGACTATGACAAAAGTCAATACCTCTGACAAAAGTCAACGACTCAAACAAAAGTTAACACATAAGATTTAATTTACAAAAAGTCAATGCTTCTGATAAAATAAATGCTCTAAAAAAGTCAATGTTGCTAATGAAGGTCAACAATTCTGAAAACTATGTATGACTTGGAAGATGTATTTTTGATAAAATCTAGAAAATTCCATATCACATTCTAAAATAGGCAAAGTTTTCCTTTGATCCTGATATCTGTAAACTTGCCTCTGATATTGATCATGGAAGATGTGAAAACTCATAAAATGTCTTGGAAAAATACAAAGAATGTTCTAGTTGATTGCCTATCTCTTGCACCAAATGGAATTAATTTTGGAATTATAACAGACTTCATCACTAACAACAGCAATAAAAATTCAAAATTTGCAGTAATGGTCAAAAGTGAAACAACACTGCAACACACCGATTCAAAGTAACGATTCAGAAAAGAACAAAATCGAAACAAGGAAATGTTTCAATACTAACGCAAAACAAAGGTTCAGAATTGCATATATAAAAGAATTGCATATATGTTGTATTTGCCTTATCGTGTTGCAGTTGCAACCAAAAGGTTGAGTAGACTTAACTGGGTGAGGTTAAGTGGTTTTTGTAATTCAGGTTTAATTACTAATAGAAATCCTTCAGGTGAAGGTACCGGACGTAGCCAACAAGGTTGGTGGTAAACTAGTATAAAATTCCTTGCGTGTATTTCCTTTTTCTCTTTGCTTTTATTTTTCAAATTGCCTTAATCACAAAGTTATGATTAAAATTAAAAACTGCTTTAACAAACCATAACCCAACTTAAACCCTCATTTCTTGTGTTATTGAAACTTCATTTCTATGAGGAGACAAAATTTGGAGACATTTGAGATGTTATCTCAGAATGAATTTTGAAGAATTGGATTTTGAAGTGAGTGTGGTGTTGGGATACCAAAAACATGAGCATTTTCAAGTGAGGTAAATTCAGATTGATTGGTGGTGAAGGGAATAACATTGTTATGGAAAAGAGAACGTTCTTGAGGAAGGTTGACTTTAAAATCATGAGTATTTGGGTTTAAATATGTTTTCCTTTTAGAATGTTTCCTTTTGTTGGTACCAAGAGAAAAAGGAGATTGATCTTAAGGGATATGCAGAGTTGGTGGAAGCGATGAATCTTTTTTTCATGTGGGAGATGTTTTTGGAAGAGAATTTTGAAATTTTGATGATGGTTTTTTTTTTTGAGAGGGACATTGAAGTATTCGAAAAACTTTGGTGAGAACCATACCATATGAAACAATATTTCTTTTGTAATAACGAGTTGTGGATGCTATGATGTTCTCAATGATGATGTAGGGAAGGTTGATTCTTTTGCAATGGAAGAGGTAATAGATGATTAAGGCATCATTGTTAGAGACATACTCGTGACTACCACAATGTGGAAGAATAGAATGTTGACTGATATTGTTGAAGATTTTGGGAAGGGGTTTCAAATCTGCAGAGACAATTGGTTGAGCCAGAAATGAAGAGGTTATTGAAAATTGCATCTTTGTTGACATTTAGAGCATAATACCAACATTTTCCAAAGATGGTTGGCCCTTCTGTGGGTAGATGTAGAATTTCAGCCAAAATTGTAGGAGTGAGACAGATTTCAACCTCTTTTAGAGTGGCGACAAGCAAGGCTTTGTCAAAGAAGGTTTGGGCTTTGAAGTAGAAAGCACGAATAACCTCTGGATAGTAGGAATATGAGATTTCCATGAACTCAGACCAGCTAAGAACATGAGTGTGTTGTTTGATAAGGTTCCTTCAAACTAAAGGTTATCAAATACAAAGACTCGTCCAATCCCAATTGGTCTCTTAACCCATTTGTCTTGGTAGATTTTTTGGTACTTAGCTGAGAGTAATGGTGGGATAAGGATTTTGGAAGTTGTTTTTTGAGGTGTTCTTGGTTGAGTTTTAGTTATGTGTTAAGAACATTATGCACTTCTGATTTTTTGTGTAGATTGCTTGAAGAGCTGTTTCATTTTTTGTTTTGCCAGAAAATGTGATAGAGTGGGTGATGATTTAGTTGATTTTGAGGGTGACATTGTGTTGGAACCAAGTTGGTTTTATACTTAGAGTATTGATGTTAACAAAAATATTTTATGAGAACAATATATTTGACTTCACAAAGTATGAAAGAATATTTGTGTTTTTGAAGACAATCTAAAATAGGATTTAATCAAGATTTATCTACAAGAAGATATGAATTATTTACAAGAAGATTTGATCAATATTTATCACAAGATATGAATTATTTACAAGAAGATTTGATCAAGATTTATCACAAGAAGATATGAATTATTTACAAGAAGGTTTGATCAAGATTTATCTACAAGAAAATATGAATTATTTACAAGAAGATATGATCTTGAATTGTTTACAAGAAGAAACACTCACAGGAAGATACATTTATTATTTGCAAAGATATGATTGAGATTTGACAAATGACAAAATACTGAATTGAACTTAGTCATATTCCAACACTATGTTCCTTCCCAGATCAAAGCAAGCAATAGGAAGGAAGTTTCATCTAAAGAATTTGGGAAAGCAATCTTAACAAAATACGAACAATATCAATCTGAAGAATTTACAAACTAAATCTTAACAAAATACGAACAATATCAATATGAAGAATTTAAAAAAATCAATCTTAACAAAATACGAACAATATCAATCGAAAGAATTTACAAACTCAATATGAAAAAAATATGAACAGTATCAATATGAAGAATTTACAAACTCAATCCGAACAAAATACGAACAGAATCAATCTAGAAGAAATATTCATATTGGATTCAAAAATAAAGAATTGGCTAAAGGACATATTATCAAAAAACATCTTGTTCATAATTATTTTTGAATAAGATCATTGTTGACCAAGCTAGGAATGAAGATACAATTGAAAATTAAACAAAGACTAAATAGAACACCTAATTTTATCTATAAATAGCCCCACTTGGATCGAATAACATTTTCATGAGGTGGTAGAAGAACAAGTGACCAGGTCTTTGTATGCTTTGAAGTAGCAATATCAATCACAAGGAATGAGGTTTGCTTTTTGATGCATTTTTGAAATGTTAATTTCTGCTTTTAATTTAAATTAACTTAAGATCGATCTTGGTTACAAATAAAAATCCAAAACGTTATGGCTAAGCAAAAATTGAATAAAGCAAATTATTTCTAGGTGATATGTGATAGTGTGTGAGAAATAAATAAGGATAGGGATAAGAAAATCACACAATGATATATTCTGGTTCACCTAAAACGGGCTACGTCTAGTCCTCACAATTTGTGAGTTTTTCCATAAATATGCTTGGTACAAAAACGTTCTTTCTTTCACACAGTCTTTCTTGATCACTCTTGATCAGTTATATAGAATTCACCTTTCAACCTTGAAATGATTTTTACGATTACCTTTCAGTCTAGAAATGATTTTTACAAGTTACCTTTTAATCACTAAAAGGATTTATACAAAGTACTCAAACTATCTTAAGAGAAAGATTTGAGTTCCAAATGATGTGTATGATATAAAAGTTTTAGGATCAGAATCTACTCAACACTTGTTTGAGATTGATTTTCAGCAAATAACTCTATAAAAGATATCCTTAAATATAGTGAGAGAGAGAAAGCTAAAGTTTTTGCTTGATTGAAGAGTTTTGTTTGTGTGAGTATGATTGTTTTCACCTTGATGTTCCTTATATAAGCTTGGAAAAGGTTAGGAATGACTCATTATAGCCGTTACTAATCTTGAGGGAAACGTCTATTCAAAGTGAGATTTACTAGACATGTGTGTTATTCAATCCAAAATGTTCTTCTTTGAAACCAGAACGTTATTGGATCTGTGTTGTATGGAAAACATGGATGAGTGATTTAGTAGCAGTCTAGTGTCAATCCTTTGTCTCAGAGGCATGCTTAAATTTCTGTAAAAAGTGCAAGAGTATTATCCTTTCGTTCTTGTTTTCTTGCTCACAACTCATCAATCTGGAAATTGATTTGGTTATTGATCTGGAGGTTGTTTTGCTTATGTGGGCTTTTAGCTTGAATTCTGAGCTTGATTATAGTTTTGAGTAGTTTTGATATTCTTTTATCTTGAGGTTTGGACTATGGATAACTTACTCTTTTTAATTATATCCTTAAAACCAAAATGATATTGGTAAACCAAAATGATCTTGATTACCCAAAATGATCATTTGATAAACCTGAATGATCTTGATTACCCAGAATGATCTTGATTACCCAGAATGATCTTGTAATCAATTTTCAGTTCAATTAAGGCATGATGTTCTTTGATTTATATCATGGTGAGATCGTTGATTTTTGTATGAATGTATTTGATCTCCTATCTTTAAATAAATTACTCAAAAGCACAAGTCAAATATCAACACAATCAGAATCATGATTATAGATTAATTAACTTGTTTGTTTATCTTCAAAACACTTGATTTGGAATTTTGACTCAACATGCTGAAGTACAAAATATTCTTGCTCCGTGACTGACTTCCAACGAGAACACTTTAACGCTATCTTAAAGGATCCAGTGAGTCATGCAAAAATGAAAATTGATCAGTAGAGGTTAGAGGATGGAATCTACTATGTAGAATGATCAAAATTAAATGTATTATGAGATGTAGAGTCAAGAGAATGGAATGCAGAATTATGAAGAAATGGAAATTGAGGTTCATCAAGTTTGACATTTCTAATGTAAACCTTACCACAAGGTGCAAGACATAGATAACCTTTATGATTAGGACTATAGCCTAGAAAAACACATAGGTCAGATCTAAATTACAATTTATGCTTATTGTATGGTTTCAAATATGGAGAGCAAGCACACCGAAAAATTCTAAACATAAGAACTTGAATAACGACCACTGAATGATGATTGACCCCTGCCACGACAATTACCTCTGGTAACTCTTGAACAACGTTCAAATATTGGTCTTCATTGGTAACATTGGTAACTGCATTTTTTGCCGATGATTGAGGCACGTAAGTGCATCACGGTATTGCAATTTTCTATAATATAATTAAAAACAAATAATATATAGCACAATCAATTTTATAATATAATCTAAAACAGTTTTACCTCTCCAAATCATATGTGAGAGACCATGTGATTGTTGAACAATGCCAACTATGACATATCTCGGCCCCCAAAAATTATATAACAAGTGGTGATGGTGGCGGTAAAATCTTAGTTTTCTTTGTTGGTACTTGTAGTGCCTCAGCGTCTACTATAACAACTTCGAAATTTATAATATGCTTAAACAATATTTTGAAAAATTAATTTGGTATTAAAAGTATTTTAGAATATATGTGAGAGATAAATATAATTTTGAAAATTTTGGATAAATTGGAATCCATTTTAACTTAAAGATATGTTAAATTTGTGTTGTCTTAACAATGACTCGTATCACAGTGTGGAAAGTCAGTCTCGATATATGAAGATCTATTTTCCAAGAACTTGAATTTTAATTTTGGTCTCGTAGTGTGAAACATATGTATTGTTGTGCGAGTTTACTAGTACAATATTGTGACTAAGGATCCTTGCCTCTTAGTGCAAAGGAGTGTAACTATGAACAATATTTTAGGTTTTTGATCCGCTGTCGCACACGGGTCAAATACAATTGATAAAATGTAAATAGAGGTAATAACTCGAGTCGTTTCGCAAGTACTTATGATATAATAATATTAACTGAATTGAGAGTTGAAATTCGAAAAGGGGGGTTTTATAATGATTTAGTTTTAACAGATGAGCAAAACGATTATTCCACTTATTCGAGTTTCAGACCTATCACAGATTCTATCAATGAGTTTAATTTATAATTCGTGATTCTATTCTTATTTGACTATAGAATTGATCAAACAAGTGTACAATCAATCCTATGTGAATTCGATTTCGTTGACTGGATTAAGCATCACAATCATCTAAATATTACAATTAACGATCAAGCGTCGCAAAATTATAATTTAATTAAATTAGAAAATGAAACCAAATTCTGTCAAATGAATTTAATCAATCAGAATATCAATATAATCAAATAAACAGAAATAGAATCATGAATCAGAATTGACGGTGTAACTTGAATATCCAGGTGTTGATGAAACTCAGAACTCGTGGATTAATCTGATGAAATTAGCCTTCCATGAAATTAAAAAAAGTGTTTATAAAGCTTTCTGATTCTTAATCCGAAAATACTACAATGTCTAAGAAAGGAAAGAACTCCCCATATATAGTGCTCGATTTGGGGCTTTAAAAACAAGTGGCGCGCTATTTAAAATTATTACAAAAGTTCAGATTACGAAATCTGCAATTTAGACCCAGTAAAGTTCGGCATTGGGCTTTTATTCCAACACAAAAGTTGTAGCTATGATATTTAGCTTTCCAACGACTGCTCGCATGCTTCAATCTGATATCCAGAGCTCAAGTTATGGCCTACAGAGCGAGTAGGAGTCAAAATGCAAATAAGGGTAAGTTGTGTGAATCGAGTTATGGCCTATAGAGCGAGTAGGAGTCAATTTGAAGTCTGAAGTTGTGTGAATCAATTCACATAAGGGTAAGTTGAATGACAAACTCTCTGCATTTATGGTAAATCAATTCACATGACAGGTGAGTCGATTTACAACCTTGAGACTTCAAAAGCTAACAAGTCTTTCGCAAGTGCACCAAATCGCTCAAGTAATAATAATGATAAGAAAAATCGTCTACACATGAATTTTTATTAATTTAATTATGCAACAAAGTAAAAAAAACTTAGGTGACTAAAAGGTTTATAAATTGGTTGTTTGAGTAAAAACGAATTAAAATTAACGAGATTGAGATTACGAGAAAAACAATTAGGGAATTCGAATCACCTTATTTTCACTAAATAATTATTGATTTACTATTTTAATAATCTAATCTATTTGATTGTGTCAAATTAACAAATTAGACTAAGACCAATTCCTTGGCTAAATTCCTTAGGTGATCAAGTTTTTTCCTCAAATTATATACGAACATTAATTTATTAGACACATGTTAATATTTTATATTCATATAACAATATTGAAACATGAACATATATTTTGCTTCTAGTTATTATAGCCTATTTTTCAATAATGAAATAATATCTAAGTTCAATTCTATGGTGATCAACCACATAAAAAAATTAAAAAAAAAAAATATATATAAATAATCAAATACATTTTAATTGCATAAGTACCATACGAAAATGGAAACTATATAGATTCAAGAAGATTCATCTAATCTCTAGTTAATGAGTAAGTAAGCTACTCATAGTGTTTGACAAAAGATACATAGAAAGAAGAAAACTACGTATAAAGGTTGCACAAAGTCACCTCTAAGGTGTAATTGTCTCCTCCTTTGCACCCAAAAATCATAACCCTCATAAAATAAGGTGTTTAACTGAAATAGGAGTTTGGAAATGTGTATTAGCTTATTACGCCAGGTTTGGGCGCAATGTATTGTAGAACCCCCTTTGTTGCGCTTAGAGGAAGGGAGTTGTGCCAAGACGTGCACTGCAGCACAATAACTAACGCAATATGCCTCTGCTCCTCCTTGTTGCGCTTCAACTTCAAATCAAATGAAATTTTTCACCCTTAGATCACATGGTGTCAGCAACTCTCTCTAATTTCATGTGTGTTCGTTCCTCAATGTAAATGACCTGTAACATCAAAACAAGAAGAGAAAACTTTGAGAATTTGTTTGGTTAGAAAAGGTTTGTACCAAAACATTCAAAAGTAATCCAAGACAATTCAAATTCATTTTCTTTATTAAATTGACTAAAACACTAAATAAAAATAGATTAAACTTTAAACAAAACTGCTAACAAAATGCCCAAAAACAAAAATTCATGAAGACTTGTTAAAAGTTGACTTCTTTCATAAATCGACTCATAAGTTGGTAAGTCGATTCACAAAGTTAAATGTCACTTAAAAAATGTTTTTGAAGTGTTTTAAACTATGCCAATGCAATGTGATAATGCTATAAAGTGAATACATACTAAAACAATATGTAACAACACTTATGCATGATAAAACTTTCTTTTTCGTGATTTCTTTATTGATCAAGTAGTTTAGGCAAGAGTTAGAGAATGGGAATAAACAAAGCACACATACATCATCTAGACTAAGAAAATAGACATCACTCAAAACACAAAGTCTAAATTAATTATGAGACATCTTATAGTTACATGACACATTTAAAGTTACATTGCATTCACAATGCATATGTGAATTTGTTAACTAGAGTTTGTGTTGAGCTATGATATATTGATATTAAAAAATACATATTATAAGCATTGATATTGAGTTTACAACTACAAATTGTATTCTATGATGGCTATGAGATTACATGAGAATATGATTTAAGACATTTAAATGATGATGATTTAATTTGTGACTAGTGTTATCAATATAAAAAGTTAAGAATCACATGTTAATTGAATAAGGCGAGTATTATTTGTTATCTTGAAATAGTAACAAGAAATGATTAATTGAAATGTTTCTACGAATAGACTTAGATAATAAATGTTAACATATTATGAATATGCCATGATTAGATTTGATATATAATTGAGAATTTTCCATGAAATTAGTATGATGTTACAATGATTTTGATGTCTCTATGCATCTGACTTAGGAATATTAGAGTTGTAATTTGTAATATTTTAATTTGCTAAATAAAGTTTAAAGATTATGTAAATATTTTGTGGAAGTGATGATGTAACATTCTAAACTCATTTGAGTTTTAATATGAGCACACATGTATCTATTCATTTCAAATTTTAAATTGTAGTTTTGAAAAAAAAGAATCGATTTAATTATTTAATGAAATAAATGTGTGGAGTTTAGAGTGACACACAAAACCTATTTACTTCCCTACATGCATATGTAATAGTATTCTTAACAAACACAAGTTAAGACAAACTCTCAAATTAAATTTTGATGAAAATAAACAAAGGTTAATTAAGAATGTTAATTATGATTCTAAATGTTATGTTAACTTAATCTGTACTCTTGAGTTTTTTTATTAAAGATAGGAACCAAACAAAGCAAATAAATCTGATGAAAAACAAAACAGAACATTCTTGACCATAAGCTGTACAAAACGGAGAATGTTCTGCAGAATCAAGACTGTTCGTCACAGCTAATTGACCAATCATTCTCCATTAAAAAAATTTGACAACAAAAAACATCTCCGTAAAAAAACAACAAATAATTTTTTAATCTAAATATTAAACATTATTCTTTTATCTATAAATAGTAAATAATTTCTCCCGAAGACACAATAATAACACTCATATAAAGCTGAATATGGACAATCTTCTTTGTCTTTTGAGAAGCCAATATACTTTCATGTCGTAGATGAGATCAAATATGTCTGCAAAAACAATACTCTAACTAACAACAATCAAGGTTTTGAGAAAACTGAGCAAATAGCCCTAATATGTTACAAAATACCACTTACTCAAAAGCTATTTGTGCAAAAAAAAAATCCAACTATATTTACTTCTTTGAAAATAATTGGGTTGCAAGACACTAATGTAAGATTCTTTGAAGAAGTAGAATAGTATACGTAAAAAAAATTTATATATTGAGTGTACTTTAATTTATAACTCATGACACATTAATAGTTATACTTAATATTAGATGCTAAATAATAATAATAATAATAATAATAATAATAATAATAATAATAATAATAATAATTAGGGGTGTACGTGGGTTGGGTTGGGCGGGTTTTGACAAAACCCAAGACCCGACCCGATCGATTATCTTTGGGTTGGGTTAAGTTCTAAACCCGTAATTTTTTTATTTAACCCGAACCGACCCGACCCGATCAAGAACGGGTTGGGTTGGGTTGGGTTGGCGGGTCATACATAAATAATAACTTTTTTTTTTTAATTTTACAAAAAAACATATTGAATGAAAATATATTTAATACTTGAATGTCTCAAAACTATAAAATTTCAAACAAATTATGCAATTCTTTAAAAAACTCATCAACCTCACACAAAAAAATAAATCCAACAATTTTCAAATACATAAATAAATTCAACAACAGTAAATCAATAAAAATTGGGCCTGATAAAAAAAGTGCAATTTTAATAATTAAAAAATTGATAAAATAAATTTAGTCCATGTACACATATCAATCCTATGAGATCTACACATACCAATCTTCATGTCATTTGGTTAGATTAATTCATGTAACAAAAAAAATGCACATATAGTATGTCATCTTCACATATTAGACTGAAACATACATCTCGACAACATAACTCAACAACCGCAATTCAACTCATAAAATACACCAATTATTGAATCCAACATTAAAACAACATAAAATTCATGTGTCCCTATGAAATGCTTTTTCAAAATGACAAGGATAAACCTGATTTAATCTATATTAATTTTTATTTAACAAATTACAGTATTATAAATAAAATAAGAAGTATTTTTAAAAGATTAGAGAAAATTTTGGGGTGGCCGTGCCCTCCCAACAAAGATTAGCCACTGGTTACACATAATCCACTAACCATTTTAGTTTACTAAGTACCATTCATTTGTTTATAGTTACTATTTTCAAATAAAATACTAAAAAAAATGTTTAATAGATTTAAATATAAAAAATTTAAACTAAATTCATCGTAAGCTTTTGCATAAGCATCAATTTTGCTCATAAATAGTATTTAACTCAAATAAATAGTATTTAACTAAAAAAATTTGTATTTAACAAATGTAAAAAATTTAAACTAAATTCATTATAAACATAAGCTTTTTGTTGATACCTTTACTACGTAAAACTATAACAAAATATAACATTTAAATAAATAGTATTTAACTCAAATTAAATTGCTCATTTGAAAGAGACAATTCAAAAATTAGATATGAATTTTATGAGTAGGCATATATGAGATTACAATGTCAAAACAAATTAAATGAGTTCAGTGTTTAGCCTAGACGCATGAATACCTTGCATCAACATTCATATAAAAATCACTAGTTAATAATATCTTATTATAACTAATTCGTATAAAATCAGTTAAAAGAAGAATAATGAACCCTATTTAACTAACCAAACAATTTTTAAAAAAAAAATAACTAGTTACCGGGTCGGGTCAACGGGTCGACGGGTTCAAATTGTTAAACCCATTACCCGACCCAAATATAAGCGGGTTTCAACGGGTTGGGTTGGGTCGGACCCGAAAGTGATCGGGTACGGGTAAAAATCGGGTTGGGTTGGGTTGGGTGATCGGGTTGTCGGGTCGACCCGCGCCCATGTTCACCCCTAATAATAATAATAATAATAATAATAATAGTAAATTGTGTGTTAAAGCAAATTGGAAGTTGAATAATAAAGGAGAATTGAAGAGGAAAAGCCTTTTAGATGTGCCAAATGGGATTTTTTTGTTGAGGTAGCAATATTTGAATGAAATGGCACAATATTAGATGATGTTTATGTGGGAGTCTATTTAAAAAAAAAAAGAATTTTCCAACTATATCTACTTCTTTGAAAATAATTGGATTGCAAGACACTATTAGTAGAGATTGTTTGAAAAAGTAGAATATTATACTAAAAAATATTATATATTGATTGTACTTTAATTTGTAACTCATGACACATTAATAGTTATACATAATATTAAATGCTAAATAATAATAATAAAATAATAATAATAGTAAAATGTGTGTTAAAGCAAATTGGAAGTTGAATAATAAGGAGAATTGAAGAGGAAAAACCTTTTAGATGTGCCAAATGGGATATTTTGTTGAGGTTGCAATATTTGAATGAAATGGCACAATATTAGATGATGTTTATGTGGGAGTCTATTTAAAAAAAAAAAAAGAATTTTCCAACTATATCTACTTCTTTGAAAATAATTGGATTGCAAGGCACTATTGGTAGAGATTGTTTATGTAGAAGTAGATTGTTTGATTGTACTTTAATTTGTAACTCATGACACATTAATAGTTATACATAGAATTATATGCTAAATAATAATAATAATAATAATAATAATAATAATAATAATAATAATAATAATAGTAAAATGTGTGTTAAAGCAAATTGAAAGTTGAATAATAAGGAGAATTGAAGAGGAAAAACCTTTTAGATGTGCCACATAGAATTTTTTGTTGAGGTGGCAATATTTGAATAAAATATCACAATATTAGACGATGTTTATGTGGGAGTCTATTTTAATATATATAATAGATAGATGTTTTGTTCATCGGATATGTTTAATATATTAGTTTTAATATTTTTTATATTTATGTGCTATTGACCACTACATTGTCCTTGTTAGGGGTGTTTGCAGATCTAAAGATAAATTTATGTGCGGTTCTATTTGGTTCGATTTTTGGATACCCAAATTACAATTATATAAAATATATTAATATTATAAAATATAATAAAATAGGAGGTTTGATGCAAAATATAATTTAATATTATTGAATAAACAATGATCTGTTATGTTTGAATTATATGAATAGCAAAAATAAAAAGATTAACATACTAATAAAAAATAAATAAGCATTAATATTTATATATACAAGTTGGACCAATTCGGTTTGAAAAAAGAATCTGAGACCCTACCTGTGCAATTTTTACAAAATAACATCTAAAAATATCTTATAATTACCAGTTTTGTACAATTTTTATTTTTTATACATCAATTTATAATTTTATTTTAGGTCGATTTGGATATGTAGAACCTTAGTCTATGCTCCATATGTATAGTCATTATACATTAAACGGAAACAAAAGCATCTATAACGGTCGAACGATAATAAAAAGTCACAGCAAAATCCGTCTCTACTTAGACTAACAAACAAGTAAGTGTAATTCTTTTTAGACAATAAAAAAATATTGACATGAAGAGGACCATATTTGCTAGTTATATCATAACAAAATGAACATATTTTGAAATATTTTAGAAAGGTGTTGTCTATGATCACTGGTCCAGATGTGTATATCCAAGAATTGTTTTCAAAAGTGCATTTATAGAACAAGCATCAATGAAGCACTTACAATGCAGTTTGAATGTGCACTTCTAGAGACATTCTTCGAATATACACATTCTGATGAGGACCAAACATGGAAAACAAGAATGAAGAGTAAGGAAATTACAAGTCAAATAACTTTAGGATAATTATAGAATAATTAGATTTTTAATATTAACTTGTTTGTGATTTGTTTCTAATAAATAAAACGCTCATAGTTGCTTAAGTTTCTGTTTCGAGTTGTACTTTGTTTCATATTTACTAGTTTGTTGCCTTAAGCTTTTCATTGTTAGGCATAGTTCAACCTTGCTAGTAATTATGCTTAGGTATAAATATTTTTGTTAGTAGTTCAATTTGAGGGGTTTAATCAAATTAGAATTTCAATAATGGATTAAAAAGATAGAGCTACTAATACTTCTCAAGTTTTAAAGTTTCTTGCTTCAACCATTTCAACATCCTTGTCAAGAGTATTTTTACTCTTGTGATGGTTAATCACTAGATCTTATCATTCATTTCGAATGTGTTAATCGTTTTTATCTTATTTCATTTGTAAGTTTTTTTTTCTTTTTTTAATTGTAAAATTTTCATAAATTTTCCTCATTTTCACACTAGTTTTCAAGAAAGCACAAGATCTTAAATTGCTCATCTATTAGGATCCATGTCAAATGGTATTATGAGTATAAGTGTCAATTTCACAAACTTACTAATTATTGGCTCTAGCCCATATGTTGGAAGGGTCAAAAAATTTCATAGTTAAAAAGGTCCAAAAAAAAAACCTCAAAATTAAAAAGTTCTTAAAATTTTATGGGCTGAATGGGGTCTATGATTCATTTTTATTTTTTTTTTTGATATTTTATTTAAATAAATTTTGACAATTTTTAATTTGTTATTTTCGAGAGATAAATTTTATAGGGACTTAGTAGACATGATTGAAAAGCAGTTGAGTAAATCGTGTTTGAATAGTAGATGTTCCTGATTAAACTAACACATTCATAATGGTGTAAAGTAATATTTGTAGCTGTTTACAATATTCATAAACATCTCTACCTTGAAATTGTTTAACCTTTATCATCAATATTACAACTATTGCATTGTATGTCTGGAACATATCAACATAAGAACCAAATAAAGTACACTTAAACGAATCCCATGTTGTAAAAAAACACATAACTTAGGTGATTAATTTAAAATATTTGTGAGTCTTTTCAATCAAAATATTTTAGATTGTGTTTCATCTTTCACAAGTCTTTTCAACTCCCACTGCAGCTAGCATACTCATTACATCTATAATGATAATAATAATGAGAATTTATTGACAGCTCTAATAATGAGTCTTTACGTAATGTAATATGTTCTTGACTTAAAATTCAAAAAGAAAAATTCAGAAAGTTTTCTTGCAGTTTATCACACTTTCTTACGGTTTCCTTTCTTGAAAATTTCATCATAATAAACTCAAACTCATACAAATGTGAAGTTTCAAGTTCGAACCCGAGACAAAACATTCATCCAAACAATATCAACATTTATCAGTTGAACTACGACTTAAGAAGTTGTTTCCTTTTATCGACATTTGTCAGTTGAACTACAACTTAGTACAATGTTTCCTTTGATATATCACATCATTGTTATTATTTTGTTGACCTAAAATAAATAATATGTTTATAGTAAAGATATATGATCTAAGCTACAAATGAGAAAACATGTATAGGGTTGGACACTAACCCGTGGCCCGAAAATAACCGGACAACTCGCGGCCCAAAATCAATACCAAGCGGGCAAAGACGGGTTGAACGGGTTCACGGGTCAATTTTTGCGGGTCCATATGGTTTTTAATGGACATGTTCGGTTTATGATATTTTGACCGTGGGTACCAGAATCCGTCCGAGCCTATATATTATTAAAAATTAAAAGTTATACTACTTAATTCAGTCCTGATAAAACTGAAAAGGCCCAATAACCTCAACCCATTGTTTTCACCAAAACCTCACCTATCACTCTCTAGTCTCTACTATCTCTTCATTCATTCAAATTTTAGTAACCCTAATTTTCACCCTTACCCGTGACTCAACTCAACATTCACCAAGAAACCCTAGCCAGCACTGTCTTCGCCGCGCAGCCGCAAATCCTTCATATGATCTCCATCATTTTTGTTTTGATCTGAATCGTAGCCACCTCTATCTTTGTCGCTGTCACAACCATTTCTCGTCACTGAGAACAAAAAGGTTAGTATTTATTGTATAATGGTATTTAGGGTTTCTGATTTTCTTTTGCGTTTTATGAGTTTTTGACATTTTAAATTTGTTAAAGTTTTGTTTTGTTCTTGGTTTGATTTTTGAATCTGTTTTGGGTTTCTGATTTTGTTTTGTCTTTGATGATTTTTCTCACATTCTAATTTTTTTTGAAGTTTTGTTTTTGTTATGGGTTTGATTTTTGAATCTGTTTTGGGTCTTTTAGGGCCCGTTTGAGGGATAAGACAAGATAAAGACAAGATAGGATAAGGAACAGAATAGAGACATGATAGGATATGGACAACATAAAGAGTTATCATGTCATGTATTTGATATGCACATGATAACAAACTTGATAAGATTAGTTTATCAGATTCAGTGTTTGATTTACAACAGATAACCAAATGATAATATTTATATTTTGATAAAATGACAAATTTGTCCTTGTACGCTATTTAATTTTTTTTTCTTTCAAAATAAGACTCACATATTTTTTTCATATAAAAATGTAAATAATTTATGAAGTAATTTTATATAAAAAAAAATTGTGATTTCTCTATCAATCACAATTGAAGAATGACTCACTATCATAAAAATGTAAATAATATATAAAGTAATTTTATATACTTGAAAAAATTGTGATTTCTCTATCCATCACAATTCAAGAATGACTCACTATCATAGCATCATCTCGATTGATCAAACTCTCTAAAAATTCCCCATTAATCCCTCTCTATCCATTAGTCAATTTTTAATGCTATGATTTTCATATCATAAAAATTGCTAAACAAAGTATAATCATCTCTAAAAACATTTGCTCTAACATTAGATATAACATCACATTATTTTGTTCTTGTGAATTCATATTTACATATATATAAAAGTAACAATAATAATAATAATAATAATAATAATAATAATAATAATATTATTATTATTATTATTATTATTGAAGTAGCAATGTCAAGTTACAAGGAAGGGGGTTTGAATTGTAATCTTGTCTATTTAAAATTTCCTGTTAAAAACTTAAGAAAAACAACTCAAGAATGATCTTGATTATGAAAACAGAAATGGAGAACGTTCTTGGTTTTGAAACAGAAAACGCAGAACATTGTTGATTAGTTAAAATCACAGTTTTTTTAGTTTCTCTATTTAACTTTGACAATAAAAATAACTGAATGTAAATAGAGATAAGGAAGAGATACCACACAAAAATATATCCTGGTTCACCCAACGTGGGCTACGTCCAATCCTCACAACTGTGAGATTTTCACTAAGTGTTCGAAGAACGAAGAACAATCTTCTGGTTACATAGTTATAGATCAACCTTGATCTGTAACTACAATTCCTTTCCACCCAGAAAGGATTCAATCAAGTCACC
Organism: Cicer chorassanicum; assembly: GCA_037974735.1. NCBI lineage: Eukaryota > Viridiplantae > Streptophyta > Magnoliopsida > Fabales > Fabaceae > Cicer > Cicer chorassanicum. The sequence continues at coordinate 26,690,878 of JBBPBP010000001.1, forward strand.
TAACTAATCTGCTAGGATTTTACGGTTAACTCTTTTAATCACACTCAAACTATAAACAATCCTTATAGTTATGAGTTTACACAATAATGATTTAAAAGATTTGGTTGAATCTGATTATGCTCAACTCTTGTTTGAGAATAGAATCAGAATAAAAGAACTCAGTAATATGATCTGTAGGTATGAAACGATTTCAGCCTGATTTCTTTTGTGAATGAGATAGCTTCAAGAATGCAAGTGAATGTGATTTAATGAGAATACTTGGCCCTTGAAGTTCTGATTAATGCTTGCGAATTTTCCTTCCTTTTATAGATGATTTAAGCAATTAATTATGGTCAGAAAGAGCTGTTGGTAGTGCTATATTTTCCTTCTGGCAGAAGCAACGAATCTGTTGACAAAATGCAACATTCATGTGACACTTTTGGGCCTTGGTGTTTGGGCCGTTTTGCTTAATTTCGCACAAACCTCCTGCGCGCTTAATGACCCATTAAGCTTTGATAATACTTGATGATAATTGGGCTTTGGTCTGGACACTTGATTTGATCCAAAACTGATTGGAAAGGAGTGAATAATTTTCTCGGAACTGAGAAGTCTACTTCTGCAGAAATAGAGATTGTTCTTCTAAAAAACGGAGAACGTTGATTAAAGGTGGAGAAAGATGATCAATCTGGTCTGATAATTTTCTGGATGATCTGAGGACTTATTATCAATCTTGAAGTTCAGTTTTGTTCAACTTTCTTGACAGCTCCAGACTGGAGAAAGTTGCAGTCCGTTTTTGACATGCTTAGATTCATGATGATTTATCTTAGTGGTTCGAGAACCGTTTTGAGTAAAAATGATTCCTATTTGTTCCTTGCCATGTACTGATGAAATTGGTATAAAGAATTAAGGCAGAATCATTGTTAAAGTGTTGGAGAAAGATTGGTGAAATGGCTATGACAATCATTCTTGATTCTGCTAATCTTTCTCTGTTTTGTACAGTTTATGACTGTTTTGTTTATTTGATCTAATTTTTTTGCTTTGCTTGGTTCCTATCTTTAATAAAAACACTCAATAACACAGATTAAATTAACATAACACTTTAGAATCATAATTAATATTCTTAATTAATCTTTATTTATTTTCATCAAAACTTAATTTGAGAGTTTGTCTTAACAATTATTACTATTATTATTATTATTACTATTATTATCCACCAACACACGATAAAATATCAATACATCATAACACAAAACACGGATGACATAGGAAAATAATTATTATTCTCCATCAATTTTTTTATATTGTTATAGAATAAAATAAATAAGAAAACAACCAAAAACAACATATATGAAAAGAGGAAATTAACCCAATATCAACAACAGAAAACAATCATAAAATCAAAAAATTATTTCATCAACACAATAAGAAAATCAAAGGAAAATAGGGCAAATATGAAAAGAGGGAAAAATACGAAAACGGTGGAGAGAAGTACCACAGTGGCGGTGAAGAGATCGACCGAGAGTGGGGAAGGACAGAGAAACGTAAATAGAAAAGAGCAATGAGAAAATATTTGTTAACTTTTATCAAGTTGAAAACGAATTATTTTAACCTACCTTAAATTAAGGATTAGAAAATACGGCTGAAAGAGGATATGTTTAAAAGTTTGATTATTGTATCATATCTGATTGGTGCATCAAACAAACGAACGATGAGGGTGAAATAGGATAAATGTGTCTTGTTGTTGTCTTGTCCATCAAACGAGCCCTTAGGGTTTCTCTTTTGGGTCTTTTAGGGTTTCTCTTTTGGGTGGTTTCTTTTTTTATGATTAGTATTTATTGTATAATGGGTTGGTTTCTGATTTTGTTTTTTATTTTATAATTTTTGTGACATTTTAAATTTGTTGAACTTTTTTTTTGTTCTGATGTTATTTTTGAATCTGTTTTTGTTCTTTTAGGATTTCTGTTTTGGGTGCTTTATTTTTTTATGGTTAGTATTTATTGTATAATGGGTCGGTTTCTAATTTTGTTTTTGATTTTATGATTTCTGTGACATTTTAAATTTGTTGAACTTTTTTTCATGTTCTGATGTTATTTTTGAATCTATTTTTGTCCTTTTAGGGTTTCTATATGTTATTTTTGAATTTGCTTTTGTTCTTTTAGGGTTTCTATTTTGTGCCTTTTATGGTTTCCTTATTTATGGTTAGTATTTATTATTTAAAGAGTCTTTTAGGGTTTTTGATTTTGTTTTGGGTCTTATGATTTTTCTGACATTTTAAATTTTGTTGAAGTTTTGTTTTCGAATTTGTTTTGGGTGTTTTAGGGTTTCTTTTTTTTAGATCTTTTATGATTTCTTATTTCATGGTTAGTATTTATTGTGTAATAGGTATTTTAGGGTTTTTGATTTGTTTTGGGTTTTATGATTTTTGTGACATTTTAATTTTTGTTGAAGTTTGTTTTTGTTCATGATTTGATTTTCAAATTTGTTTTCGGTCTTTTATGATTTCATTTTTTTTATGGTTAATATTTATTGTATAATGGGTCTTTTAGGGTTAATAATTTTATTTTGGGTTTTATGATTTTTTTGACATTTTAAATTTGTTGAATTTTGTTTTTGCTCATGGTTTTATTTTTGAATCTGTTTTGTATTTTTTAGGGTTTCTCTTTTTGGGTCTTTTATGGTTTCTGTTTTTTCTTTTTTTTGTTAAGTAGGATTCAGTGTGTTTATCTTAGGGTTGTTTTTAAGGTTTCATTTTCAATTTATGTGTATATATTTTTAACTATTTTAGTTAATGTTGTAATGCTATGTTTTTATAAGTTATTTGTTTTGATTTATTTAATGAGATTTGTTAGGTGTGTTTTTTTATGTTGAAGGTTATCATTTATATTCATTATTTGAAAATATTTTTCTTACCTTACTTTTTTGTCACATGTTGTTAGACTAAGTTTATGTATTCTATCTATTAAAAATGTTATGATTGATTTCTAACTTTTTCTTTTGATATTGTGGCTTGGAAAGATGAATCAAGAAGTCATACCCCCATTAGCGGAAAAAGAGGTATAGGTTGGTCCATCTTCTATTTTTTTGTATGTGTTTTTGTAAGTATGCAGAACTACTTTATTTTTGTATGTGTATGCTTCTGTTTTTTTCAATATGCTAATTGCTTATGTTTTTTTTATGGTAGAAATGCATGCTTCTGTTTTTTTAAAATGTATTGTATACTATTTTTTTTTTTGTAAATGTAATGTATGATTTTAGAACATAGCTTCTGTTTTTTCAGTTTTTTTTCTTGTCCCATATAAATATTAGTTCAACCCTTTAAATATCAAATTATTACTCCTTACATATTATTACAACCACTTAAATTTTTGTAACAATCCCTTAAATAATAACTTACAGCCCCTTAAATATTAAACGTTAATGTGATTGGTATTTATTGATTACGGCTCGTTCATTATTTCAGTGATGGATCAGCCTAGTCAAAATGTACCTACTCAAAATATCAACAATAATGAAGGTGGTGCAGCAGCAACAATAACTGATGCTGATTGACCTTTATTGGATAATACCCAAGAAACAAAGAAGAGAAAACCTAATGCAAGTGGGCATAGGCAGTCATCAACAGAGTACCTGATTGTGACGTTGATACTGCATCGTGTAAATACTACAATAAGAGGTATTTGTGTGACTCTAAATCTCATGGTACAACTAACATGAACAAACATGTTAATAAATGTGTCAAAAAACCACTTCTTGTGTCAAACGACCCTAACCAAACAATTCTTACATTTCCATCTGTTGAGGGATCTGGTTTAGTTCTAACTAGTAGTAGATTTAACCTTCAAGCTTGTAGTAGGGCAGTGTCCGTTTTCGTGGTGTTAGATGAACAACCATTTAAGGCGGTAGAGGGTGAAGGATTTAAATACTTGTATAAAACATTGCAACCCCAATTTACCATTCCATATAGGCGTACAATAGTTAGAGATTGCTTTCAGTTGTATTTGGATGAAAAACTTAAGTTGAAAGCTTTCTTTAAGTTTGATTGCAATATGGTGGCCCTTACTACTGACTGCTGGACATCAATCCAAAACCTTAATTACTTGATCCTTATAGCACATTTTGTGGATAATGAATGGGATTGTCAAAAAATGATAACTAGCTTCACAGTTATCCCTAATCGGGTGTAACCGTAGGTAAGAAGATAGAACAAGTTTTAAAGGATTGGAGAATTCGAAATGTATCATCAATAACGGTTGATAATGCATCATCTAGTGATGTAGCAGTGACACTTTTGAAGAAAAAAGTTAAAAATGTGATTGGGTTGATGGGGGATGGTGAATTTTTCCACATGAGGTGTTGTGCACATATTTTAAATTTGGTTGTAACTAACAGTTTGACAAAGAAACACTTGTCCATCTCTGCCATTAGGAATGTTGTTAGGTTTGTTAAGTCCTCACCTCATAGGGCTGCCAAGTTTAGGGAATGTATAAAATTTGCTAGAATTTCTTGTAAAAAGTTGGTTTCTCTTGATGTTTCCACTCGATGGAACTCAACTTACTTGATGTTGGAGGCTGTTGAGAAATTTCAAGTTTCAAGGAGTTTTTTGGAGACGCTGGTCCCCAAAGTAGTTTTGATTGGGATATTGTTTAGCCTTTTGCAACTTTTTTGAAGTTATTTTATGAGGCAACAAGGGTGTTTTCTACCTCACAACATGTGAGTATTTATACAGCTTTTCACCAAATGTTTGCAATCTATTGTGGTCTAAATTTTGCTTCTTTGAATTTAAATACTGTTTTTGCTAATGTGGGTGTGGATATGATGGAAAAATATGAAAAGTATTGGGGAAATGTAGAAAAAAATAAATCAGCTGTTGTATTTTTAGGTAATTTTTTATCCGCATTATAAGTTAAAATATGTTGAATGGTCTTTTAAGGATATGTCTGCAACTAAAGAAACATTTGCTAAAGAGTTGCTCACCTTTATAAAAGACAATTTAACTAATCTGTACAATTGGTATAAGAAGACTTATGACCTAAAAACAGTTCATCTCAACCAAATCCAAATGATGGTGAAAATGTTTCTAATGATGAAACATTTGTTGCTGTTGCCCATCTTTCTCAAATGGCAAGGGCACAAGCATTTGAAGTCCATTTAAAAGAAAAAGATACAATTGACTAGCAAAATGAGCTCGAGGGGTATCTTGCTAGTAAGTGTGCAAAAATGAGTGATAAATTTGATATCCTAGCTTGGTGGAAACATAATTCAGCTAAGTACCCAGTTTTATCCTTAATAGCTAAAGATATTATATCCATACCGCTGTCTACAGTTGCGTCTGAAAGTGTTTTCAGCACTGGGGGTAGAATAATAGAAACCTTTAGGAGCTCTCTAAAACCAGAAATGGCAGACGCATTAATTTGTACTCAAAATTGGTTGGAACATTCCTTCACCTATTTCAAAGACTTGAATCTCTTGGAAGAGGCCGAACTTTCTGAAGAAATTATAGTAGGTAAAATTATTCATGTATATTTAATTAGCTTCAATTCATAAAAATGTACATTTCTAATAAACTGTGATGTTTTTATTTTATAGATTTCCAAGGTATGTCACTAGGAAATGCAACTTTAGGTGGCTCATCATCACAGCCACAGGCTCAACCATCTGGTTGTGCTTGATTAAAATCGGTGTATGTCATTCCCAACTCTTGTTTCTAATTTGAAGTTTTTGAAATGAGAATTCAATTTTTGTTTTTGTACTAATTAATTAGTTCCAACTGTTTCAAGTCTAGCTTTTTTGAATTTTTTGGGATCACACTTTTGACTCACTGCATTTGACTCTATGACATAATGACAGCGTTGACGCCATATTTTGTGAAGTGTATGGATTTTTACTTTTAATTTATTCCTTATTTACCATGTATTCTTTATGTTTATTTGATACTCACAAAATGCCTTATTTTTTGTCTTTCAGTTTATTAATGATGTTGTTGTTTTAGTCTTTATTAAATATGTTGTTTTAGCTTGATGGTGTTAATGTTGTCTATGCTAGTAAATCCAAATATATTTCAATTTAGTGTCAAATTCTAATGTTGGTGTAGTCTTTTTGTTAGATATTTGAGTCATTTTATTAATTATTTGGTTGACATGTAGAGAGCAAGAGACATACATACTCTGCCTTCAGATTCTAGACTCATTATTATGGCCAAAGGAAGAGCACCTTGTAGACCTGTACATTACAAGTATGCACATAATTATCTGTTGTTATTTTAAATTTTATATTGTTTAAAATTAAGTTTTATGATGATTAGATACATATAGTAAATACTTGTTACTTAGTAATTATTCAATCAAGCAAATATAATTGATTTGTGGTGTAAATTTTGTGTTAGGTGTTTCCAATTCAAATTAATCTTCATTGTCATGATGCTTGAGGTGCCATTGTTATTACTGATTTCTGCTTGATGTGGTAAGAATAATGAACTTTTCTATTCTGTTTGATGGGTTCCATTGTTATTACTTTTTTTGTTCTGTTTTTCCTAATTTATCCCCTCATTTGTGTTTTACTAGAATCTGATTTTTGTTTATAACAGGTTCAATTCCAAGCCATTTCAACAATTGCGCTAGCAGGTTGTATAACCATTCATTAAGCATGGAAGAGAAAAATAAGATGACTATGTTTAGTGTGTTCAATGTTATTTTATATCCTCATTATTAGTAATAATTTATATTGATTTGCATTTGTTATTGATTTCTTATGATGTGCAGCAAAGATCACAAGCTGATGATAATTATAATTTTATCTCTAAAATTTGTGTTGATTTGTAATATCGTCAGTTGTCATATAGTCACTTGATATTTTTAAGTTAATAGTCAGTTGTGTATGCTTTAATTTGATATTAGTATATAACATGAAACTTAATTTTAGTATATAACATGGAAATTTAAGTTTGTAGCCATGACAAAATTGAACATGAGAGCCTAAATAGCTCTTCAATAGAAAAATACCAAATATGTACAAATGAACCCCAAATTCAAAATTTATAAAATGGGTCTAATAATTGCCCTCAAAATAGATAAAAAAAAAAACTGAATCAAAATTGGTTCACATAAAAATAAAATGAAGATACATGCACCCCCACCTCTATACCTACCACCCCTCAAAACACATGAAAATACAATTTTATCCTTTTAACAATTTATAATAAGTTTCAAAATTGATAGTTTCGAAAGTTTTAAGTTTCAAATTTTCGAAATAAGGATTACATTTCGAAAATTTGGAAAGTTTCGAAAATTTTCAAATCTGAAAAATTTCGAAAGTTTCCAAATCTGAAAATTTTCTAAATAAGAATTACATTTCGAAAATTTGAAAAGTTTCAATTTTTCAAATATGGAAAGTTTCGAAATTTTTAAATATGGAAAGTTCCGAAATTTTTCTATTTCAAAAGTTTCGAGAATTCTGAAATTTTCTATTTCGGAAATTTCAAATTGTTCGAAAATTATCGAAATTGTCATTTCAAAACTTTGAAAACTTTCGAATATTTTGAAAAAAAGGGTGTCAAAATAAGAAGTTAAAAAAGTTGAAGATTTTATAAAGGAAAAAATTATATTTTCACATTGATTGAGGGGGTAGCACGTTTAGATGTGGGGGTGCATGGTATAATCCTCAAATAAAATAAACACAGAGTTGGGCGGAATATATTTTATAGTCCACTAATTGGCCCAAACAGAATCAACCCATGCATTTTACCCAATAACCCGTTCAAACTATAATAATAAACAGACTACATTGGGCCTGTGGTCTTACCCGCTGTTTGGGCCGGTTGTTGCTTTTGGGCCCAAACCGACCCAATGTCCAGCCCTAAACAAGTATAACAAATGACATCAACCAATCGTCACGCAATTATCACATTAATGTCACACACACCCTACTTTTACGATCTGCAATCATGTCGGCCAAAAAATAAATATGGAGTCGATATACCAAAACCAAATCAGCAGTCCAACTGCTTATAAAATAGAATCAATCTTCGCATAAACATAATAATCAAAGCATAAACAGAAATACCAAATAGTCATGCCACCGTCGATCTAGAACCCAGTTCTGAGAACAAGACGGTGCAGACTTATACAAAATAACTAAATGAGAAATATAAGAACCACTAAGAACAAACCATCTATTGTAGTCACGCCAATAGACTACCCTAGATAGATGATCCTGCACGGTTCATTTCTTCTTCAGTGCTGACTTAGTTTGCTTAGGTCCTCCACTAGGCTCCTTCTTCTCCACACTCTTGATGACTCCCACAGCCACAGTTTGACGCATGTCTCTGACAGCAAAACGCCCAAGAGGAGGATACTCAGCAAAAGTCTCAACCACCATGGGCTTGGTTGGAATCATCTTCACAAGACCAGCATCACCATTCTTCAGGAATTTCGGCTCCTTCTCAATCTCCTTACCAGAACGCCTGTCAATCTTGGTAATAAGCTCAGCAAACTTGACGGCGATGTGGGAGGTGTGGCAGTCAAGAACAGGGGCATAACCATTACCAATCTGGCCAGGGTGATTCATGATGATAACTTGGGATGTAAAGTTAGCAGCCTCCTTGGCGGGGTCATCCTTGGAGTTTGAGGCAACGTAACCACGCTTGAGATCCTTGACAGCAACATTCTTAACATTAAATCCAACATTGTCACCAGGAAGGGCCTCAGTGAGAGCTTCATGATGCATCTCAACAGACTTGACTTCAGTTGACAGTCCAGTGGGCGCAAAAGTCACAACAAATCCAGGTTTCAAAACACCAGTCTCAACACGGCCCACAGGCACAGTTCCAATTCCTCCAATCTTGTAGACATCCTGAAGTGGTAATCGGAGGGGCTTGTCTGATGGCCTCTTAGGCTCATTGATTTGGTCAAGGGCCTCAAGAAGGGTTGGACCCTTGTACCAGTCAAGGTTTGTAGAGCGCTCAATCATGTTATCTCCCTCAAAACCTGAGATGGGAACAAATGGAATTTTGTCTGGGTTGTAGCCAACCTTCTTCAAATAGGATGAAACTTCCTTCACAATTTCATCATACCTAGCTTTAGAGTACTTGGGAGTAGTGGCATCCATCTGTTAAAGATAGCAAACAATGTCGATTAGTTCTTATATAAATTATTTAAAAATAAAACCAACAAAAACAGCTTCAAAAAGAGGCTGAAAGCCTACAAATTTAAATACCTTGTTACAGCAGCAAATCATTTGCTTCACACCAAGAGTGAAAGCAAGGAGAGCATGTTCACGGGTCTGACCGTCCTTAGAAATACCAGCTTCAAAACCACCAGTAGTGGAATCAATGATAAGGACAGCACAATCAGCTTGGGATGTTCCGGTAATCATGTTCTTAATGAAATCTCTGTGTCCGGGGGCATCAATGACAGTGCAGTAATACTTAGTTGTCTCAAACTTCCACAGAGCAATGTCAATTGTGATACCTCTTTCACGCTCAGCCTTGAGCTTGTCAAGAACCCAGGCATACTTAAATGAACGCTTGTTCATCTCAGCAGCTTCCTTCTCAAACCTCTCAATGACACGCTTGTCAATACCTCCAAGCTTGTAGATCAAGTGACCGGTGGTGGTTGACTTCCCAGAGTCGACATGGCCAATGACCACAATGTTGATGTGAACTTTCTCTTTACCCATTAGTCCTTAGGCTTAAAATCACAAAATAACTGCAATTTCAACACAGAAAGTGAGAAAACAATACATGAGAAAAATAAAAACACCAGTTTTCAAAATAAAAAGAAGATAAATAAGTACAAGCAACAACAACATTCTCACGAATAAAAATGCACAACCCATGTCAACTATACAATACGATATCAAAAAAGGCAACACACGGCATGTTTCAAGCAGACACAAAATAAATACAAGTAAACAATTCAAAATGAACATCTTTCTCGTATTTATTAGTCTCTCAAAATAAATTATATATATATATATATTTGCACTTAATGTTTGACATGTATTAAGTACCACAAAATAAAACTCTCGGTGAAAAGATTGATACCCAAAAAATTGATAGCTTCAGAATACACAAGTATGATCCAGAAGAAAAATTAAAAAAAAATACTACTATCAACAACATGCTAACAAAATAAAGAAACAATTCAAGTCACCAATATAATATTGAAAGAGGAAGACGGCATGTGTTTCATAATATCGAGCAAACACAATATAAAGATGGATATAACAACTTTATGTCGATTATGTTTATAAGCTAACAATGAAAAGATGGATACTCAAATATTGTTGCATTCATATAAAAAAAAAACTACCGATTCATAAACATAAACGATTATTGCAACTTCTGGATCCAGAATTTCGATTTAACAGACATAAAGACCTCAGCGATATTCAAATCAAAAAACAAAAACCAGGAATAGAAACAAAAACAAACCAAAATCTAACGATCCTATTAAATCACATCGCATATGTAAACTAATCAGTGCTAAAAACATAAGATTCGATGAAAAGAAAATCGATACGAGAGAAAATCGGATCGAGGTTTACCTTGAAGGAGAAGGCTGAGTTTAAACCCTAGAAGAGAATGAGTGTAATGTGAGGAGAATGATGGGTTAGAAGGGCTTATATATAAAGCGGTGAATTCCTATTTTTAAATCAAATCTTTTAATATGACAAAAAATAAAATAAAATAAAATAAAAAAGATTTGATTTTTTTTTTAGAAACTCAAATCTTCTAAAATTCAGTCCATTTATTCTAATTAAAATTAAAATATTAATTATAATAAATAATTTATAACTATTTATTATCCATAATTCACGTGATCCCCACAATTTTAGAATCAAATAACAGATCCTCAAAAGAATTATTCAAGGTAAAGAAGTACGTTAGACGTACTAATTACTAATATAGTCTACTAATTACTAATCTAAAAAATAGTCTAAATTATTTAAATTCTATTATTTAAACAAAATGAACAATCTACTATTTATTTTCATAAGAAAAATGAATTGATAAAAAAAGAAAGTGATATGTTTTGAATGTTAAGAATATGGATGTTATAAGTCTGAATATTTTAAACTTATGAATATCTTAAACTTAAAAATCAAAAGAAATGATCAAACACTAAGAACAAGTGTCTTATCACATGGGATGACTCAAAAAATCATTGATGATGAAGAATATGCAAACATAACACTAATGACCAATACACAATCAGACTCTGACTTAGATTGTGATGAAGAAATAGAGGTATTTTCCAATCTATCTCGAAATGATCTTATTACTGCCTTAAAAGGTTTTTTAAATAAAAATCGATAGGTGTCTTTAAAACTAATACTTTTAAAAAAAAAAGTCACATTGATTTGATTGAAAAACATAACCTTCTTGAGAAAGACTTTGAAGAACTTAAAAGAAAAAGTTTGGTTCTAAGTGATAACAAATCTGAACCTTTATAGGATAAGACTTGTAATTATGTCAAGTATAAATTATCATTTCAAAATTTTCTAAAAAAATGGCATCGACAAAAGTAAGATGGTATCAATGATTTATGGTGTCAGTAGGAATGGTAAAAGATGATTAGGTTTTGAAGAACCAACAGATGATACCATTTCCTTATAGGCAGTTTACATAGTATGCTCTAAAAAGAGGCATAACAAACTCTCTTGTATCATGTTAAAAACGTGGAAAACTTGTAAACCTTCAAAGACTAATAAACAAGGATGCAATTAGATCTGGGTACCTAAGAACATAATCTTATCTCTTTTAGATGTTTTCAGTAGCAAAATTGAAACTCTAACCATGGTTCTTGAATAGTGGTTGCTCGTGTCATATGACGAGCGAAAAGTCTTTGCTCCAAAATCTGATCATGAAGGAAGGAGGAACTGTGGGTTTTGGAGGAAACCAGAACGGAAAAAACATCGGGCATGGAACAGTTGGTAATGGTTCTTTATCCTCCATTAAAAATGTTTTATTTTTCAAGGTCTTAAACATAATATGTTAAGTATTAGTCAATTAAGTAATAATGGTTATGATATTATTTTTAATCAAAAATTATGCAAAGCAATCAGTCAAAATGATGGATTTGTACTATTTACCGGTAGGAGGCAGAAAAATTTGTACAAAAATAAACCTTTTCAACTTAGAAAAACAAGAGGTTAAATGCCTTATGTCAATAAATGAGGAACAATTGATTTGGCACAAGAGTTTGGACCATGCTAATTTGAGATTAATCTCAAAATTGAATAAACTTCAACTTGTTAGAGGGCTGCCTAATCTCAAATTCAAATCGGAGGTTCTTTGTGAAGCTTGTCAAAAGGGGAAACAAACAAAAAACTCATTTTCCTCTAAGAACTTTGTTTCTACTACTAAATCTCTTGAGCTCTTACACATAGATATATTTGTTCTTGTGAGGTCGTCTCTGTAAATGGAAAGAAATATGGATTTGTCATAGTTGATGATTACACTAGATGGACATGGGTAAAGTTCCTAAGAAATAAGGATGATTGTCATAAGGTATTTATTGCTTTTTATAAACAAGTGATGAATGAGAAATGTCTTCCAATTATAACAATTCAAAGTAATCATGGAGGTGAATTTGAAAACAAATTTTTTGAAAACTTTTGTAAAGAGAATGGAATTTCACACAAATTTTCTTCTCCTAGAGCACCACAACAAAATGGTATTGTAGAAAGAAATAATATATCTTTTCAAGAAATGGCACGAACCATGATCATTGAGATGAATGTTGCAAGGCATTTCTGAGCAGAGGCAATAAATACTGCATGCTACATTCAAAATAGAATTGTGATTAGATCTATGCTTAATAAAACACCTTATGAATTATGAAAAATAGAAAACCCAACATTTCCTGTTTTCGCCAATTTATTTTATTTTAAATACAAAAGAAAAACTTGGGAAGTTTGATTCTAGATCACAAAAATGCATTCTTTTGGGATATTCTGAAATGTCAAAATCCTATAGAGTATATAATCAAGAGACTCAAATTGTGGAAGAATCAATCCATGTCAAATTTAATGACAAATAACCTAACTATAAAAAGTTAGAGCAAGACAATGATTCTACATGTACACAAGATCAAGAGGAATCAAGCATCCCAGGAGGAACTTAAAAATCAGAATAACCAAGCAACACAAAAGAAATGGTCAAAACAAAAGAAATTAAAAAATTAAAGGATAAGAGTAAATCAAAGAAACCATTAGAGAGAAAAATATCCTCCAAAATTGCAGAAGATAGGAATGGCAATGATAAAGCAATTCAAGAACCTTCAGAACCAAGAAATGGATGGAAATACAAATCATCGTATCCAACCACTTTGATAAATGGAAATTCAAATGATCCTCTAAAGACAAGATCTGCTCTTAAGGACACTTCTCTATTTGGCTTACTTTCTGAACTAGAACCAACCTATGTGGATGAAGTTCTATCAGACGAAGGGTGGATTTTGGCAATGCAAGAAGAACTAAACAAATTCAAAAGGAATGATGTTTCGGATCTTGTTCCCAAACCAGAGGATAAGAAACCCATTAGAACTAAATGGGTGTTTAGAAATAAACTAAATGAAAAGGGAGAAGTTGTCTATAACAAAGTCAGACTAGTAGCACAAGGTTATAATCAACAAGAAGGAATAGATTACACCGAGATATTTGCTCTAGTGGTAAGTTTAGAAGTTATTCAAATCTTGTTATCTTTTGTTGCATTTAACAATATTATCGTGTATCAAATGGACGTAAAAAGTGCATTTTTAAAGAGATATATTAATGAGTAACTTTTTACTAGAAAATAATTTTGAAAGAGGAAAAGTTCACACTAATTTATTCAGAAAAACATCTAAAAATGATATTCTTATAGTTCAAATATATGTAGATGATATAATTTTTTGTTCAATTAATGGCATATTGTGACAAAAAAATTGCTAAGATGATGTATAATGAATTCTAAATGAGCATGATGAGAGAACTTAAGTTTTTCTTGGGAATTCAGATCCAACAGAATCAAGATGGTGTGATGATCTATCAAACTAAGTACATAAAAGAACTTCTCAAAAAGTTCAATATGGATTGATGCAAACCCATGATCACTCAAATGCACCCAACATGCAATCTTGACAAAGATGATTTAGGAACACGAGTTGATCAGAAAACCTTCAAATAAATGATAAGATCACCCTTATACTTAACTATTTCAAGACCAGCTATTCTATTTAGTGATTTCTTTTAGGCCATATTTCAGTTAGATCCAAGAGAATCCTACTTAACAGCAGTTAAGATGATATTCAGATACATGAAAGGCACTACCAATTTAGAGTTGTTCTATAAGAAATCATCAAAATACATGTTAGTTGGATATTGTTATGTTGACTATGCAGGAGACAAACTTGAAAGGAAAAACTCTAGTGTAAATTGTACTTTTCTTAGCAACAATATGATATCATGGTCCAACAAGAGGCAATGTACAATTGTTTTGTCAACAACAAAAGCATAGTATATATCTTCTGCTAGTTGCAATACTCAACTCTTATGGATGAAACATCAATTATAGGACTACAAACTCTATAAAAGTAAAATTTCTATATTTTGTGATAATACTTCTGCCATTTGTTTAACTAAAAATCCAATTTTGCATTATAGAACCAAACATATTGAAATCAAACATCATTTCATCAAAGATTTTGTTTAGAAGGGAATTCTAGACATAAAATTTATCGACACTGATCATCACTAGGCTGATATCTTTACAAAACCCCTTGTTGAAGACATGTTCAGCTTTATTAAAGAAAATCTAATCCTTGTTTACATTACTTAATGATGTTTTGATCAATATATGACATGCCTATAATATATTAAACTTTGCATTTTCTATATGTTTTTAATATGTCATATTTTGAGTTTTATACTCCTTTTTGTTTGATGACAAAGGGGAAGAAAACAAAATGTTTTGTGAGAAACACTTTGAAAATCAAGGAGAAAATATTATGTGAAAACTTTCTCTCACATGCTCTGATTAGCTATTTCACATAGGGGGAAAATACTTTTGAACAAATCAGAATATGCTCTGAGTTAGGGGAGGCATCTGATTAATTTATGCTTTATTTTCTATTATTAAATTGTTCACAAAAATGATGTTTTTTCAGCAACAAAAAGGGGGAGATTGTTGGAACCAAGATGGTTTTGAAGAACAATTACTTACTAGTTTTGTTGATAATATAAAGAAGTTTGTGGGAACAATTTAATGTATTAATGTTCTAATTAAGTGTCTAAAAAAAATAGAACAAATAGGTTAATTCAAGACCCAAACTCTAACTAGAGGAAACAACATAATCAAAGGAAACACGCTATGTGCAATGATCAGAGGAAGCAACACGATCAGAGGAAACGCACCCTACTGTGCACGCACTCTGCTACATCTGACGTGCTCACTCTAATGTTAACTCTAAAGCGCTTAGTCTAATAAACTCACTCTAACTCTGATATGCAACATGTTATGATATTTTGACTCTGCCTCTGATATTTGCACCTTATCAACTGACTCTGAAGAAAGTTAATGACTTTGAGAAAAGTCAATACATCTGACAAAAGTCAATGCCTCTGACAAAATGCATATGAAAAAGTCAATGCCTTTGATAAAGGTCAATGATTCTAGAAGATGCATATGTTTTGAAGATGTTACTCTGATAAAATCTGGAGGATTTCATATTAGACTCTAATACAGGAAAATGTTCCATCTGTTCATGATATTGGAAACTACTAGACAAAATTCCAAGTCGTTTACCTACTTACCGAATGAAAATAATTGGCTAAGGGTGTTTAATTGGCAGAAACAGTTTGCAAAAAGACTTCACCACTAACAATGGTAATAATTTTTGAATATGTAGAAACAGTCAGAATTTAAACACCACTTCATCATAACAGTTGAAGGCATCGATTTAGATATGAACAAAATTGTAACAAAGCCATGTATCAATTCAATGTTGAAGCAAAACAAACGTTACGGACATTGAAAACCTTGAGACGGTGAATCCTCAAGAATTGAACAGAAACTCTGAACAAATTTTGAACTTGGAACTTTGAATCAAATTGAAGAACTTTGACTCAAACAACCAAGTTGATACAAATATTGAACATCAAAACAGATTGATCAACAATACTTAGAACAATATTCAAACATTTTTATTGTTTGAATATTAAGCACTTGTACAAATACAAATTTATCTTAAGTGCTAAATAGTGTTAGACACATAATGAAGGTGTCAAACATAAGAAGAGGGGTTGAAATGTGTTTGACTAAGTTAATTATTTCCTTTTTTGTTTCTAATTCGGGTTCTGGTTTGGTGACTTAACAAAACTTAAACAAAACAAAAGCAACAACAGAATGATAATGCAGAAGTAAAATCAACACACCAGATTTTATCTTGGTTTACCACCAACTTGGAAGCTACGTCCAATCCCCTCGCATAGAAGGATTTATCCACTAATTTAAAACCTTGAATTACACACCACCTGACCCTACAAGTCAGTCCTCTCAAAACAACCTGAACCTACAGACTTTTTGAGGCAAACAACACATTGACCCTACAAGTCAAATCTTCTCAACACAACCTGAAAACGAAAGATTGTTTGCGGCACACTAAAGCCACTATCGGGTTAGTTTACACAAGTTTTAAATTGTTTGTGTTTTGCTTATACTACGTAGATTGTTACACTGATTTTTCACACACGAATTACAACACTTAAGCACTAAAAGATGTAACTTTGAACAAGTGCCTTTGCCAAAACTTGATCCATTGAATTCCTAGTACTTAAAAAATATGAGCTCTAAGGTGTTTAATATTGTTGATTTCATACTTTATTCTTCAACCTTGAACCACTTTTTATATTTGAATTTAGGGTTCGTGAATTTGTTGTTGAGTTTCTGAACCATATCGTAAAATTTACGTTGGTCAACAAAGATTTCCTTTAATTATAATTTTGAAAGATATGTTTTGATAATGTGACTGTTAGACATTTTTTTGTTTCCAAAACTGGATCTTTTCGAACGTTGCTATCGTATAAAATCAAGATTTTGTTTGAAACCTCGTCATATGAATCTTCCTTCGTACGCTTGATTGATTGGAGCGAGAATGGATTCGAGCATGAGCTTGGACTTCTAGGAATTCTGATTCGACTAAGTGAAATTTATCTTTTATTAGAACCGTTGACATTTCATCAAAGACATTGACTTTTCTTCATTAGAGTGTGACTTGATTGTTGGAGTTAGGTGTTGTATGCTTTACTTTCTTGATAGTTAGAGTTTGAGGCAACTGCATGACTGAAATTAGTGGCTTGGGCAAATAACCTTGTTGCATTAACAGAGTCATTGCAACTTCAGAGGCTGCAAATCAGAGGCAATATATTGGAGTGTGTCGTAATTGTTTAAACGAGAGGAACATGAGCTTTAATTATTAATCTTGGACATTAGCTTCAGAGTTTAGAATCATGCTTAAACAAACTCTTCATAGGCATGTTGAAATATGCGTATTATAGGCACACTAAATCATCAGAAGCATGTTGAATTACCAGAAACATATTGGGTTACCGAGGGACGCTGAGTTACCAGAAGCATGCTGATTTACTAGAAGCACAACGAGCTTCCATAAGCACGTTGAACTACCAGAAACACACTGAACTACCAAAAGCATGCTAACAGAGACAAATGCGTGTAGTTTTCCAAAACGTGCATTTGTCCGATTTTGAGGATTTCGTTGAATGATTTGACTTCGTCTCCTCAAACCTTTTTACTTCCTCTAGTTACTTCCTTTGGTCACTTCCTCTAGTGACTTTCTCTGGTGACTACCTCTGGTGACTTCTTTTAGTGACTTCCTCTAGACATTTCCTTTGATTTTCCTGTTCTAATTGATGTACACTTAATTGAAGCCATTAGTCCAATAAATTGTTCTCATGAAATACTTTTTGTTAACATCAAAACACAAGAGATATTGTTCTTGGGACCAACTTGGTTCTAACACATACATATCCTCTCGTTGAAAGTTAAACAACAACCAAACAAACTCTTGTGAATTGGCCCATTAGTGGCTATTCTTTTTGCCTCAACGTGTTGCAAGTGCAATTAGAAGGTTGAGTACACTTAACTAGGTAAGGTAAAGTGTTTTGGAGTTCTGGTTATATTACTAGAAGAAATCTTTCAAGTGAAGGTACTGTACATAGTGTAACATCCTAAAATCAAATATTAGAAATGATTAGAATTTTAAAATTTAATTATAGTATAATATATATAAAATATTATTATTATTATTATTATTATTATTATTATTATTATTATTATTATTATTATTATTATTATTATAACTTAAAAGTATTACTATGTTAATTAATTGTAAGATGAGGTTTCTATAACAAAAAAAAGGGACGACTACTTATATGAATGACCTGTAAGCATGCCTATTGTGTATAACTAACATTCCTTTTTATTTTATGGCTGATCCGATTAAGTAGTAGCATGACATCCTTATGAAAAACTATTTAGTACTCTAGGCTACACCTTTCAACCGAAACTACGCAAGTTACTAATTTAATGTGGAACAACCAAGGAGCCTAGTTGAGCAATAAGGTAGGATACATAGTCGTGTCATCTTATAAGAATTTAATATGAATAGATACAGAGAAAAACAATAATAATTACAAAAAACTCAAAAGTCAGAACTATAACAAAGTAGTGAGTAACTAAAGTATTTTGCGGTTGCGATAACGGTTAATATCGAGTAATGAAGAAGGAACTTTTATCAAAGAACGCCAGGTGAGTAATCACACCCTTTAAACTTTCATGGTACATTTATTTTGGGAATTTGGGATGGAAAAAGAGTTAGAAATTTTGAATGATACTTTCCTATAAAATTATATTTTATTGAGAATTTAACTCTATTAAAATTGGGATTTTATGAACTATAATAATAGATTGTGAATTGATTTATTTAATATTGTTTGTTGAATTACCGTTTTTATGATTGTTTGAATATATATTCTTTAAAAGACTGTTTTATGATATTTTCTGGAATGATTGTTATTATTATATATTCAAATAAAATATCATATTATAAATATATATATTCTTTAATAGATCGTTTTAATTGTATTTCCTTGAATGATTGTTGTTATTATATATTCAAATGAAATATCATATTGTAAATATATATTCTTTAAAAGATTGTTTTATTATATTTTCCTGAATGGTTGTTGTTATTATATTTAAATAAAATATAGAAGAAAGATGGGAGTGTGAGACTGTGTGTAGACTATAGAAAATTGAATCAAGTTACCATTAAGAATAAATATCCCTTGTATAGGATAGATGAACTCTTAGATCAGTTGAGAGGAGCTTCAATATTTTCTAAGATAGATTTGAGGTCTGGGTACCATCAAATTATAGTCAAGAGTGAAGATATTCCTAAGACAGCTTTTAGGACAAGATATGGACATTATGAGTATGTAGTGATGCCTTTTGGAGTTACCAATGCCCCTGTTATTTTTATGGATTATATGAAATCGAATTTTTAGACCTTTCTTATATATGTTTGTGGTAGTGTTCATAGATGATATTCTAATCTACTCTAAGAGCTTGGGCAAGCATGAGAAACACGTGAAGATAGTATTGTAAGTTTTAAGAGATAATAAATTGTATGCAAAACCTAAGAAATGTGAGTTTTGGCTTAATGAGGTGAAGTTTTTAGGACATACCATCTCTAGTAAAGGAGTAACAGTTGACTCTAGTAAGGTAGATGCAATATTAAGTTGGCCCCAACCTAAATCAGTGACTGAAATAAGGAGTTTCTTAGGATTAGCGGGTTACTATAGGAAGTTTATAGAGGGGTTTTCTAGTCTAGCATTACCTTTCACCAAGTTGACTAGAAAAGGGAAAACTTTTGTGTGGGACCAAGAATGCGAGGATAATTTCCAAGAGCTTAAAGGAAGATTAATTTCAGCACCTGTTTTAGTTATACCATATCCATCCATGAATTTTGTTGTTTATTGTGACGCCTCTAAACATGGTTTATGATGTGTTTTAATGCAAGAACGAAAGGTGGTAGCATATGCATCTAGACAACTTAGGTCACACGAGGCGAATTATCCGACCCACGATCTTGAATTAGCAGCTGTAGTCTTTGCTCTTAAGATTTGGAGACATTACTTGTATGGAGTGAATTTTGAGGTTTTTAGTGATCATAAGAGTCTTAAGTATTTGTTTGATCAAAAGGAATTAAATATGAGATAAAGAAGGTAGATGGAATTTCTTAAGGATTATGATTTTGAGTTGAAATATCACCCTGGGAAGGCAAATGTAGTGGCTGATGCTCTAAGTAGAAAATCCTTACATGTGGCTTGTATGATGGTACAAGAGACAAGCCTATTTGAGGAGTTTAGAGACATGAATTTGGATGTGTCCCTTAATGCTTTAAGCTTGAATCTAAATAGGCTTGAAATCAGTAGTAACTTGAGAGGGATAATAAAAACAGAACAACTCTTAGATAAAGAATTGCAGTTTCTAGTGGGCATGGAGGATTATACCTTATCTGGTGATGGTTTAGTGGTATTTAAGGATAAGATCATTGTTCCTAAGGAGGGGAGCCTTAGGGATAAGATTTTAGAGGAAGCGCATAAGAGTAAGTTCACAATACACCCAGGAATAACTAAAATGTATCAAGATTTGAGAAAAATGTACTGGTGGCTGGGAATGAAAAGGGATGTAGCTAGCTTTATGTCTAAGTGTCTGGTGTGTCAAAAGGTTAAGATTGAACACCAAAAGCCTTTAGGATTGTTGCAACCTTTAGAAATTCCTGAGTGAAAATGGGAGAGGATATATATGGATTTTGTGATGGGTTTGCCTAAGACGCGTATGGGTTTTGATGTTATTTGGGTGATAGTTGACCGATTGACCAGATCAGCTCATTTTCTACCAATTAAAGCAACCTATAGTTTAGATACACTAGCTGACCTCTACGTTAAGGAGATAGTAAAGTTACACGCTATACCCACCTCTATAGTATCAGAGAGGGATCCACGGTTTACTTCTAGATTTTGGAAATCTTTTCAGAGAGTTTTTGGTACTAGACTGAGTTTTAGCACAACTTACCATCCACAGACAGATGGTCAATCATAGAGGACTATTCAAACTCTTGAGGATATGCTTAGAGCTTGTGTTCTAGATGAAGGTGGGACTTGGGATAAGTATTTACCTCTAGTAGAATTTTCATATAACAACAGTTATCACTCTAGCATAGGTATGGCACCATATGAGGCTTTTTATGGAAAGAAGTGTATTTCACCTTTGTGTTGGTGAGAAGTCTTTGTTAGGACCTAATTTAGTGCAACAGACCACTAATAGAATTCAAATAATCAGGGAAAGGATGCATACATCGCAAAGTAGGCAAAAGAGTTATGCTGACATGAGAAGAAAACCATTGGAATTTCAAGAAGGGTCCCATGTATTCTTAAGAGTCACTCCTAAGACTGGGGTAGGAAGGTCAATGAAAGTCAAAAAGTTGAACCCTCGTTTCATGGGTCCTTTCCAAATTCTAAAAAGAGTCGGGTCCGTTGCTTACCAATTGGCTCTTCCGCCACAATTATCTAATTTTCACGACGTATTTCATGTTTCTCAACTACGAACATATGTGTCGGATAATTCACACATGATAGCTCTTGAGTCAGTTAAATTGAAAGATAATTTAATCTTTAAACCTAGACCTACTCGAATTATTGACAAGAGTACCAAGACTTTAAGGAATAAGGTGATCCCGTTAGTAAAGGTGGTATGGGAAGGGTTAACCTCAGAAGAAGCTACATGGGAGCTTGAGGAAGAAGTCATACGTCAATATCCAAATCTCGTCGGTGCAGTTACATAAGTTTCTTTATGTTGCATCAATTGAGGCGTTTTAGTTTTATTCGGTTGGCGTAAATTGAGGACGAAAATTCTATAACAAAGGGAGAAAATGTAACATCCTAAAATCAAATATTAGAAATGATTAGAATTTTAAAATTTAATTATAGTATAATATATAAAATATTATTATTATTATTATTATTATTAACTTAAAAGTATTACTATGTTAATTAATTGTAAGACGAGGTTTCTATAAATAAATAAAAAGGGACGACTACTTATATAAATGACCTATACGCATGCCTATTGTGTATAACTAACATTCCTTTTTTTAATGGCCAATCCGATTACGTAGTAGCATGACATCCTTATGAAAAACTATTTAGTACTCTAGGCTACACGTTTCAACCGAAACTATGCAAGTTACTCATTTTATGTGGAACAACCAAGGAGCCTAGTTGAGCAATAAGGTAGGATACATAGTCGTGTCATCTTATAAGAATTTAATATAAATAGATACAGAGAAAAAATAATAATAATAATAATTAAAAAACTCAAAAGTGAGAACTATAATAAAGTAGAGAGTAGCTAAAGTATTTTGCGGTTGCGATAACGATTAATAGCGAGTAATAAAGAAGGAATTTTTATCAAAGAACGCCAGATGAGTAATCACGCCCTTTAAACTTTCATGGTACATTTATTTTGGAAATTTGGGATGGAAAAAGAGTTAGATATTTTGAATGATACTTTTCTATAAAATTATATTTTGTTGAGAATCTAACTCTATTAAAATTGGGATTTTATGAACTGTAATAATAGACTGTGAATTGATTTATTTACTATTATTTGTGGAATTACCGTTTTATGATTGTTTGAATATATATTCTTTAAAAGATTGTTTTATGATATTTTCTTGAATGATTTTTATTATTATATATTCAAATAAAATATCATATTATAAATATATATATTCTTTAATATATCGTTTTAATTATATTTTCATGAATGATTGTTGTTATTATATATTCAAATGAAATATCATATTGTAAATATATATTTATTAAAAGATTGTTTTATTATATTTTCCTGAATGATTGTTGTTATTTTATTCAAATAAAATATCATATTATAAATATATATATTCTTTAATAGATCGTTTTATTATATTTTCTTGAATGATTATTGTTATTACATATTCAAATGAAATATCATGATGTAAATATATATTCTTTAAAAGATTGTTTTATTATATTTTCTTAAATGATTGTTGTTATTATATCCAAATGAAATATTATATTATAAATATGATCTTACGAATATGATTGTTAAAAATATGAATTACTTTGATTATGTGTGCTGGAGATGGGTATTGTACCCCACATATTGATGAGTTTTAAACTTCACAAAGAGATGAGGTTTAAACTCCACACAGATGGGTCTTGTACCCCACATATTGATGAGTTTTAAACTTCACAAAGAGATGAGGTTTAAACTCCACACAGATGGGTCTTGTACCCCACGTATAAATGAGTTTAAACTCCACAATGAGATGAAGTTTAAACTCTACACGGATGGGTCTTGTACCCCACATATAAATGAGTTTTAAACTCCACAATGAGATGAGGTTTAAACTCCACACGGATGGGTCTTGTACCCCACATATAGATGAGTTTAAACTCCACAATGAGATGAAGTTTAAACTCCACACGGATGAGTCTTGTACCACACACTGGATGAGCTGGTGCTCCACATTATGAGATAATACTCACTTCACGGAAGTAGTATATCTCCATATAACGATGAAACATCATTGAATTGATTGATTTATTTTATGTAGAATAAATGAGTGTTTCAAATTTATTTGATTATTATAGATGTGAATTATCGTTATTTAATTGATGAGTTTTCATTAATTATTGGAAGTAATTGGTTATTATAGAAAAATCTTAGTTAGATCATGTATATTTCTAAAGAATATTTTTGGAAGAAGGCAGGTGCCATGATCGACTTTTCCGGTTACTGCTCCGGTTGAGAACAACACTTGTTTTAAAATTGTGTGTATTATTCACTGGGACTTATAATCTCATTAAAGTGTTGTTTTCAAATATCGAGACCGTCGGAGACGTCGAGAGTTGAGAAGTCCTACCTCCCTTGAGAAAAGTAATTTCCTTAGATTAGGTTAGTAGATCAAGAATAAGTAGACATAATGTCTACATCGTACTTTTATTTCGGGATTAGATACTAATTGCCCAATTTTGAATATTTTAATTATTAAAGATTTTCAGTTGTAAGGATTTATTTTACGGATTTCATAACATTATTTGTTTCGGACAACTTATCATTTATTAAAGTACCATATTCTCTTATATAATATGATTTTTTTTTTGTTTTTATCTCAATTGTTATAACCACGGTGTTACACATAGTTATCCAGGTTGGTGGTGAACCAATATAAAAATCCTCGTGTGTTCTTCTTTACTTTACTTTTAGTTTTTGAATTGCTTTGATCACCAAGTCAAGATTAAATTTCAAAAATAATTTTAACAAATCATAACACAATTCAAACTCTCCTTTCTTGTATAATTGAAACTCCAGTCTAATCAACTATTTGAAATAAATAGAGAAAATATAAAAGAGAAGCGTATGAACTCAGAAATAGTCCAAAAAAAAGGGAGAGAATAAAATTAACATAATTTACTTAGTGAATTTTTGTTTTTTTTGAAGAATCAACCATTTCCAGAACATGTGCATACGTGCATCCTTTAGAGGTAGTGTTTTTGTCTCCAAAGGTTGTTTTACTGCAACCACAATTAGTAATAGTAACAGAACCGTGTTAGATACTTAAAAAAGAAGAACTAGAGGAATTAAAAATGCAAGATGGACATGTGGTAGCATGTAATTTTATAAGTTTTCATGCGTCTATAACCAAGTCTATTAGTTTAAGCACATAAATCACTTAACTTTTATGCTAAAGCATACACAGGAACCCATTAATTATTACATATAACAAAATCATTCCAGTCATTTAGAAACTGTTAGGCAAGGGAAAAATGACCACTCGTATAAGAATGTGAAGAGATTTTGTTCCTCTTTCCAACAGAAAAGTTCTTCAAATCATGCATATTCAATTTGCTTCAGGATGGAGAAGATTTATAGGAAAATGGTTTCTTGTTTGACATACAGAGACAAAATGGATGATTTAGAGAGGATCAACATAAAATTTGGGGTCCATAACATACGGGAGACCTAATTCCACACAATAGAAGATCGTTTGAACAAGAAATTCTAGAATACTATAAACAAAGAAGGCATTTTTTGTTTTGAAGTCATATCCAGCAAATATACATACACACATCAATAAGATTGTAATTTCGTTTTGGTTTTGAATAAGTGAAATGCTCTCAATTAGTGTACGTTTTTGGAACAATCATGTTTTCTTTTTTTCTTAATTTCTTTTTTAATATTTTAAAATATGGATTGACAAACATTGATTCGTAAAAACTGTCATTGTTCTATGAAAAATAGATAAAGCCCTTTAGCATAACATATATTTCTCAAATATCAACTTCATCTCATTTTCAAAGTTTTTGTTTTTTTTTTAAAAAAAATCTTCTTTTATCTGGTTAAAGACAAAAGTATTCGTGTTAAAGTTGTACTTATGTAAATCACTCTTCAATGAAATTTTGAGTAGTAAAACAGAATCTCTATATTGAGATAAGTGAATACTCAAATACAAGAATAGATACGAAAAAATAATTCTTATTGTGTCCCCTAAAACAGAGTAAACATCTTAGAGTCGCATCTATATGAGAAATATTATCTTAGATTTAAAACTATCTAAGAAAATACTTCCTTATGTGATTACCTTTTAACAACAAGTTGAAACTCCCTTTTGTGTCTTCTTCTAAGATCTTTTTTATATATGTTCAAAAAATTCTTTCAATTCTATTCTGACTTCTGGTTATGTTTCTTGAAACTCTTCAATGACAAACTAGACAAAACTCCTTGCTTCCATAAGACATGGTGAGTTAATCAGTGAGAATAATCAATATGCTAAACTCGAAATTCATCATCTGTTAGAAAGAAGTATTAGCTGATACAACTAAGTTGTTAGTGCAAAATAATGGGAACATTATAATGCTTGTTAACAATGAATCTAAGCAATCAGGGATTAGTATTCTACAAACTTCAATGATCCATGATGTATGTTCAAATGTGCAGATAACCCGTTAGAAGAAATTGTTAGTAGTGAACCTCTCACTCAACAACACAAAATCGAAATGTTGAATGGCAAAAGTCGAAGACCCTCGTCAGAACAAAGGTTGGAGGATAGACTCAAGCATCCTTGGTTAAAATCAAGTCAAAACCAACAATGCTTAAAAAGGGTAGATCAAACAGAATCAATCATCTGATCATTATCGCCCAGGAAGAAGCAACCCCGAGTTTAATGTCAGAGTATAAGTTGAAAGTTCATTCTTCTGATGGAACAAATATCTTCATTTTATGTGATCAATAGATGATGTGTTGGAAATAATTATGAAACAAGATTATCTTCAAAGAAACTTGAAGTACAAGTAAAGGCCAAAGATCTCCCATGGAAGATCGTCATCTGATCCATCCACTAGAGAATTTTGTATTATAAATGAGTTTAAATAACTCATCATCTGGTCAAACTCATAGGCATATCGAAACCTAAGAAGAACTAATTTGACAATCCTCTAACTACAAGGTCTGAAGCCATTCCCTATCTGCTCAAGGAGAATATATTTGCCTCTGGTGTATAGCTTGATTGAAACATCATCTGAGACTCACATATACGAAATCAAAACACTAGAACATATGACAACATTTGCTAATTCAGAAGAAAGATTGATCAGAACCAAACTAATTCTACATTCGGTTAAAAGATCATCTGAAAGAAAATTCTGACAAAACTCTGGCAAGACGAAGGACAAATTTTCTAAATCAACCTCATTTGTCATCGGTCTGGTACTCTACAATTTATTTCATTAGTCTATGTGTACTACTTTGTCTTACCTGGTATTCTTTTTATGTTTGTTTGCGTTTTCTTTTATGTCTTATCGTGTGTCTGTGTAGTCTTTTCTGTTGTGGTTCGTGTTGTGCTGTCCTTGGTTCTATCGCCTTTTTTTTTTAAATTGTTCTTTTATCACTTTCAATAAAATCTATGTTTTTTATCTTTTTTTCGATGCTTATTTAAACTTCTCTCATTTCTAGTTTTTTTCAAAAATCATATTTTTTCGCAAAAAAACCTTTCTCTCCCAACCCAAATCCCTCTTCATCCAAAACATTTTAAACATGAAACCCTCAAGGAAAAATCAGTTCTATATATCATCCTTTATTAAGTTTTCATTTTTCTAAATGATCATCTCCTTACATTATACTCATAAAAGACTTCAAGATTTTCCTAAAACATGAACTGCTCAACCTCAATGGTGAAATGTTCAGAAATCTTGAAATTGCTACATTTGTGAACTACAATCAATAAGATGGATTATGTCAGAAGGTCCACAAAATGCATTCAAAGGTTCACTCCGTGCAACCTTGGGATGTCAGTGTTTGCTTCCTTTGTTAAATACGTTTAATACAAGAAGAAAGTAAGGAACATAACACTGAAAAGCTTGTGCTTCGTTTTGTCTGAATCCTTTGAATTGGATGGAAATTTGAAAGTAATAATGAAGAAAAGTTGAAGCACCTACAATAAATCCCTAGGAAAAGAGATTCTCAAAGCATCTACAAGCAATGAAGAAGCAAGCCATGCCGGTGGAGATGGAACAATCTTTAAAAAGTCAAGTTGAAAATATCGTTTTTTGACAAAAGAAAAGTGAGCGCATTGATTTCGTTTGCTAAGAGCATGTCGCAACTCCACACTCTATTTCCTACTCATTTAAAGTTTAATGTCATACAAAACAACAACGAACTCGTGAAATGGGTGAACGATTTCATTTACTAACTTTATAACTAGGAGGGAGTCAGATTAACAAATAAGATTAAGAGTTCTCAATCTCCTAGTAATTCGAAGCCTATACAAAATGACTAATAATTTAACATATAAAAGTTATTACTATAACCAATATGACCATGAAAAATATAATTTTATAAAACTATTTGAACTCATATTTATTAGAATCCAAATTCATAAAATCTTTTAATTTTATATTTAATACTTTACACTACAAAAGATCTCACCACATAAGAAAATAAATGTAATTTTTTTGTTGGTCAATATATATCGCAAAGATTAAAATCAATATTAATTAGTTACATAATATTATATTTCTATTTTTAAGTGGGTCACCATAGCTGTATATATGAAATATATAAGCACAGTTAAATGGTTCATGCCATACACGAACAAAAATTAGATCGTCAAAATTGAGATATTTTTTTGTAAAATTATTATTATATTGAGAGTTTTTTACTTGTAGATGTAAACATGTAGATTAATATAGATGTGTTAAAACATAATTATATAGATAGATGTACAGACGGGGGCGGAGAAAGACTTGCTTCATAGTATGGGCTGAAATTGAAACCATATTGGTTGGCAACATCCGACTGAAGCGCAGTTAGACAATCTGGATCGTTGAATCAAAATTTGGTGGTCTAAATTTCAAGTTCAAATTCAGATTTTAAAAACATTAAAATATGAACCATTTAATTTTGATTGAACGATCCTATTAAATTTACTATATTGTAGTTAACTACAACAAATCAAATTCGATGAAATCATCCTATAAATATGTTAATATTTAAAAATCAAATGTTAAAAAATTATTTATAATTATATGTTCTATATTATATATATATATATATATATATATATATATATATATATATATATATATATATATATATATATATATATATATATATATTTTGTTTTTATCCTTCAATGTTTATCCCAGTATTTTAGAGTTCAACTCAAAGGTAAGTAAACTTTGGACAAAAATTATTCTAGTCAAAATTTGAATCTGAGTTCTCCCAAACTATTCATCTTTAACCGAAGTTTATTAACCAGTAAAAAAAACCAAAAAAAAGAAAGGAACATTTACAAAATTGTAGGTTAATATTCAATTTTTATAATAAAAACCTACATTTTAAAAAATAATCAAAATATATTAAAATAATTTTGTTTAAGTTTATTCTAATAATTTTATTTTACGTAACCTATTTTAAGTAGATTAAGTAGAGTGATTGATTTCAGAATTTCATAGAAGTTGTTGTTGGTAGTAGGAATTTTCTAATACTAGACTATACTTGAAGACAAGTCACCAATTGACTAATACTATTAGTACCTTAATTTGTTGTTAAAACTCAACAGGGGTTGGAACCCCTCTACCTCTGTTCACGCGGAACAATATCTTTTTATAATGAAATAGTGAATTTAATGTAATTTTCTCATATGTATTGACTTATAAAATGTTCGTTTATGTGAGTAGGGGTTGGAACCCCTCTACCTCTGTCCACGCGGAACAATATCTTTTTATAATGAAATAGTGAATTTAATGTAATTTTCTCATATGTATTGACTTATAAAATGTTCATTTACTTGAGTAGGATTGATTTGTTGAAAAATGAGTGATACAATAAAACAATTCATGTTGAACTATGTTTCATGTAAAAAATTGGTTGTGAGATTAGACAAACTAAAGGACAAGAGACTCAACAAAAGCATAAATTTTAGTCTTTTGCATAATTATGAGACAACTTTTTGTCTTTATCTAAAGTATCAAAAATACTTTTTTTATTTTTTACCGAAAAATATTTTCTCTCATTCATCTTTTTTCTCCCTGATGCTCTCTCATCTCTCTCTCTCATATCTTTCTCTATCCTTTTTCATATCTATCTATCCATCTCTCTCACTTTTACTTGATTTCTTCTTTCTCTCTTCTATTAATATTTATAGTCATAAATGTTTATATATATCATAAAAAAAATTGTAGTAAATTTTACATTAATTTTTTTGTGCTATCATTATCCATCAAATATCGTACACTACAAAAAGTATTTCATGTCCTTTATTGTCTAGTGTATTTCCTTTGACTTTTTTTCTTGAGAAAACTCTTACCCAATTGTGCACCCCAACTTCTTAAGTTGTTCTACGAGATCAATCATTTTAAGCACATGAGATCCAACTTGATCATTTACATTCAATGAAGAACTGAACAAAGTTTTAGACAATTGATGTGTGATTGTCCTACTTTGTCGACCGTACATCTTCTTACAATGTTCGATGATTTCAGGAGGGTTCCTATCCTCATGTTGTCTATGAAGATTAGAACTCTTGGATGTGAGAACGATACACTTAGAAGTAAGACATTATTCCAAGTACTTCTCACAAGTCTTGGTTGTTTCGGTGTTGGTTGAGTCAACTGGTGCAGTTACAATAGACTTATCAATAATGTCGATCATCTTTTCATGCATGAGAACAATTCTCAAGTTATAGTACTAATCTTCATAATTGGATCCAACAAATTTTTCAAAATCTAGTATTCCATGTAGTGATAAAGGAGACATACTGCTTAAAATGATGTTAGAAAATATTATTATAAAAATAAGAGGTTTTTTTAAAAGGATATACAAGTCACTTGATTTTGGATGTCAAGTTGTTTCTTATATATATTTTAAGTCAACATGTATCACATAAAAAAATAAGAACATCATACCACACATGTTTTTTATTGTCAAATGATCATATTGATATATATTTCTATAAATTAATTTTAATACTTCTTCCGAGTAGTCCTAGTATTAAGTATATAATTAATTTCAAGATATGCATAACATGATATAATTAATTATTAATTAAAAGTCTCGTGTTATCAATCTGTTCCTTGTTATTAATCATTAACTATATATTATAATTTGTATCTTATTAATCGTTAGTTATAAGTCTCCGAATAGTCGGGTCGTTTTCTAGG
>JBBPBP010000001.1:26724084-26765187 GCA_037974735.1 Cicer chorassanicum
ACTATGATAATCTCATGTCAAAGAAAATTTATTATATTTCTTTTTTAGAGTTTTTTATTGACAAATCAAAATAGTATTAACTATTAGAAAATCTCAATTGAGTCAGTTCAATAATCATATCAACATATATGTATCATCTATATAAATATATATGTATATTTATAATTTAATAAATGAGATCTATTAATCATTATCCAATAAAGACCATCACATATATATTGATCCAACCAGATTATTGATGTCATACTCACAATAATCATACGATTATGAACAATCTAGATTAAAATAATAAAAGACTTGTTTCTCATTATCATAATCTAATAACAAGTGTATAATTTTAATCAAGTATTTAATTGATAATTAAGTTTAATACCTTATTAGATCTAAAATTGATTACATGATTGATTGAATCTTGAACATATCTAATTATTCCCAACAATGACCATATGTTTTTTAGTCGAAAAATTTCGTCCTCGTGTATTTGATAAAACATTAATTTTTTGGGGAAATTTCATTTACCTCCCTGATGTCACCTTAAATAACATTAATATCGCTTATATATATATATATATATATGTTTAATACGTTTTTGTCAAACTTACATCTATTAATGTAATTAATTATACGAAACAATTAAAGTTTATGCTTTAGTTTATAAAGGTACGACTATACATCTGATATTTGCAATTTTAAAAAGTATAGTTATGTTCTTAGTAGCACAATCAGAGTGTGTATTCTAGTGTTTTTTTGATAAATGACAGATAAAGTTGAAAGAGTGACAGAAAATAAATGTTATGCACAATTTTTTTTAGTGAGTATGAGAGAGATGTGTGTTTTTTTTCAAAATTAAAGGGGATATTAGTGTCATTTAAAATAACCTCAAAGGAGATAAATGCAACTTCTTCTTAATTTTTTATTTGAGTTTTTATAATCTAGTGTTAAATTATAAAGTGACATAATATTTTTTTTTGTACAATGACACATAATATTTTAATTGAGTATTTTGTAAAGAGATTTGACTCTTCTAAAATCAAAAATTACTAAAATGTATAAATAAAGATTAAAATTAATTACTTATGAATGATTTTACATATGTATTTAATATTAACCATTGACTTATTATCTAAAGTGAGTTGTTTACAAAGAAGTTGAAAAAATCTAACACAAAATTTTATTCATTCAGATATTGACATTTGATTCAGAAGTCAATATGTGAGATTTTGTCTAATTAAAAAGATTTGTAATTATTTTCCATAAAAAAAATGTAATTATATATATATATATATATATATATATATATATATATATATATATATATATATATATATATATATATATATATTAATACTAATTAATTAAGTGAATCTCGTTGTGCCAACAACGCCGCTCAAAGTAGCAGCAGCGTTTCTGAAGCGATAATGGGTACAAGAGAGGTGTACGAAGAGAAGCTGAGGAATGGAAATCTCCACCACGATCCAACCATCAACCCTGGCCTTGGTTCCGCACGTTGCCCTCGTTGTCTCTCCCTTCTAAACCCTAATTCCGTGAGTCTCTCTCCTTCTTTCTTTTTCTCTCGCAACATATATGCGCCTTTTGCGAACGAGGTGTTTGATGATTTGACTCAATGAAATTGACTCTGTTTTTCAATATTTTGAATATTTAGGAAAGAGGTGAATGGACTATTACTTCCGTCTTGCATGATGCCACTGCCGTCGTGAGTTTCTCTCTTGAAATTTGATTTGAGTTGTCTTTAGTAATCTTAATTTTGACATTGGATTTAATATCAACAAGAATTTGGGGATTCAGTTTTATTGGTTGTGTTATTGACCTAAAATTCTATAAATATTCTTATCTATGAAGCACCGACACGTATAGGGAAGTTGGACACTGACATTGACCATAACTTAGGGACATGGATAACTTGAGAAAATAGAAGTGGTCGAATGTAACTACATGTATTGGTGTAGTGTCAGTGTTCAATACTGACACATGTTGGACACCTACATAACTTCTATATGAAGTGTCGGTGCTACATAAATTCTTATTATATGAGTTCTTTTGTTGCTTATTCTTTTGGTTGAATAGGCTGGCTCGGGGATTGGTGGAATGCTTAGTGCAGTTCATGGTTTGAATAAAGGTAATTTTAGTTTGGTTTGGTTCGTCTTTATGATGTATAGATTGAGTTTAAATGGAATATATGGTCTGTTTGGATAAACAACTTAATTAAATGTTTATCATATAAACGTTTTTGTATAAGCTATTTCTATAGTTAAAGAGAAATATGATCAAATTGTTTTAATATAAGCTATAGTTTCACAAGCTATCATGAAAGTTCATCAAATTTAGCTTGTAGTTATATTATAATCTGTTTCTATAAGCTCTCCAAACATCCTATCAAGTGCTTATGCCAACGACAAACTCATGTAGACAAGCTCAGGTAAGCTGTTTGTTAGCCAATCCCTAACTAATGTTCTTATATAATATAATATCCATAGACGAGAAAGTGTCATGTCATTGTCGTTAATTTAAAATCATTCAGGTCATTTAGTTGTAGGAGTAGCTGAACATTTTTTTTTCTGCTTCCTAATGCGGCATCATGCTATTTATTGATAGTGAAACTCCTTCAGCTTTGACTCTTTACCCTGTTAATGGATTAAAGCTAAATCCTAATACCAACTTTTTTAAAATATTGCTCTTTGATATCTTGTTGCAGGATTACCATATCTTCAAAATCGTCTGAAAGGACCGAAGTGGATGCCATTTGTGGCTGGGGTATGTTTACTGACTTGAGTTCTTTGCAAATTAGAATTTCCTAGCCTTGTGCTTTGTTGATGCTGATGTCTATGATAGTAGTTGGTTTCATTGTCTTCATGCTATTATATGTTGAGAAGATAATTCAATGATGTACCATAGAGCTTGGTCGTATTTTATATCTGACTTTCTTCTTTTCTAATTTGCTCCCACAGATCCCTCCATTGTTGATATTTTCAGGAGCGAGTGCTGCTTTTGGAGGTAGTTCTATTTACATGCATATTTATTATACCTTGTAGGGTCTTTAATTTTAACATTGCCCACAGCTGAATGTTTGACAACTATTTTATGCTAGTTGTAGAGTTGCTTCGTAAAATGAAGCACGAAATCTTATGTCTCTCTTGTTTTTGCTTTTTTGTTACTTGAATCACGTTCTAGAATGTTGGCCATGGTTATATACTGGGCGGATTTTTGGCAAAATTTGTTTGATGGCCATGTGGCGACTGCAATGCGGCTGCCGACCTACAATGGCCATGCTGTTGCAGGTGCTATGGCAGAAATGACACATGAGTCACCTTTAAGGAAGAAGCAACAATGGGAATGATTGACCTATTTTAAACCCTATTTTCTTTTCTTTACTCAACCCTAGTCATCCGGCTCTTTATCGCTCTGTTTTGCAAAATATAGTGGAAGATATCTGTTGAAGTTGTGGGATTTTAAAGAAAATGAGGAGAGAAAATAATAAGGGTTTGAATATTATTGATAATAGTTTAATGCTGACTTGATTACAAAAGACTCAATACTAATCTCTATTTATAGAGAAACATAGACTAAATCCTAAATTAGGAACAAATCATAATAATAATGAGAGATATTCTAAGATATCTCTATGAATATAAATTGATCCTAGGAAATAACTCAAGATACTCTAATATAATATAATAGATATTATAAGATATTTTCTAATATTCTAACAATATCTAAACTAGTTTATAGTAGATGAACTTATATCAGATAATGGATAAATTAGTTCATAGCAGATAAGCTAACATGTTGAGTTTGAAGTGTTTGGTAAAATTGGTGGTTGGATTAACTAATAAATATAAAATGACATAAAAAGGATATTTTTAATTAATAATTAAATTTCTTCAGTTAAAATAATGAGGTTAGAAATGAGAGAAAAATGATACACTATAATCTCAAACGCTACTTTAAGTAGTATCTTAAAAAATGCTATTAGCTAATTAAAAAAATGCTATAAGCTTGTGAGAGAAAGATCACTACTATACAAGCTAATATGTTGAACGCTATATGCTATAAGCTAGTGGTTTGGCCTTGTCAAGCAAAGCCTATATCCCTCTCTCCTTTATCATATTTCTCTCTTTCGATTGCGTCCTCTTTGTTCAGTTGTTCAATGGCTACTAATAGTGATACTTTAGGTGCATGAATTGCAATATGTTTCTAGATTATTTTTCTTGAAATTAGTAATTAGTTCTTTTGTATTCTATTTTATTCTATAGTGTCTTGGTAATGATATACTTTGTGTGTGTGTTTAATATAGTTGCTAGTTGCTGTGCTACGGCCATAGTCTGTCATCTGCCATATTGTTATGCTGGATTTTAGGCTTGGTTTCATGAACTGGCTAAGCCTATGTTTGGTATCACGGTGAATTTGTCAGAATCACGGTGAGCCACCGCGAATTTGCAAAAGCTTGAACTTGTATAGCTTTTGAAAATCACGGCGACTCATTGTGATTCTGCAACACTACTGTGATACCAAACATAATAACCCTGACTTGAATCAATTTTATCAAAAGGCTACCATTCACAAGGGATAGTGATGGATTGTAACATGGATCTTAAGATTCTATCTAAAATAAAAGATCATATATACAAATCCATATATATATATATATGTAAGTATTAAGTAATGCAAATGGTTAGATGTACCCCTGCCACAGAAGTGGTAGCCCACCAGAACATTTGAGAGGGTGATTATCACCACTTCTACATCTTTGCCAGCAATCCTACCCTAATTTCACCAAAGCTGAGTTAATGAGTTTGATCATGATATTTTTCATGTAAAAACTTGACAGCCTTGACTTTAACATGTTTTCCTTGTGTTTATTTATTTTATTTTATTTTATTTTTTTATGTTTGCATTTTAATTTTTACAAATAAAATCTGCAATATTATAAATTGTATTTTCAGAACGTTTGATTGGATTATCTGCTATTTGATAAATTTGACTTTAGTAGCATACAATGAAATTGGAACTGAAAGCACCTTAGTTTCCCAAAGTGATATCATTTAAGACTTCTTAGTTCTTCCCCTTATCTGTTTCCTCTCTGATGAGGTCGTAATTCATGCCACGGCATAACATCTGCCACACCAATACTTGATGCAAGTTGATCTTTGAAGCTGTGTGGCTTTGATCAAATGATCCATTGCAATAGAACCATTATTTTGGTGTGATCATTGATAACACTGCCTTTTTTTTTTTGATGAAAGATGAATCATCTCATTTCATTATCAATTAATGTAGCAATACAAGCTGGAACAAAATAGAAAACATGAGAACAAGAGTGAATTGAGACCACTTTAGATAAGGTGTGAACAGACGACGCCGGTGAAGTCCTAGCTATCGAACTGAAGGAAGGGGAGGAAGACGCTGCAGTAAGATGCAACTCCACGTCGAACCTTCACCTCTTCCGTTGTCCCCTGTAAGTCGAAATATGTTTCTGCACGTGTGATCCATCCAACAGGGTCATCTCCGTCAAACAGCGGCAGCTCCACCTTCTTCACCGCCATTTTGTACTCTATCACAGCTTCATCACCAACAGATGAGCGCGGTTTCTCCTCTGAAGGCCGATTCAACAATTTTGCAAACCCCGTCAAGATAGTTTGACGAAACTCCTCCAAGGTTTGGCGCACCAAACCTTCCATGGACGCCATTCGTATCTCCAAAGCTTCGATTTTGTCAGACATTTTTGGTGGCATTCGATTTCACTAGCTCCTCTCGATAATCCGGCACGTCGGACCAATGATAGAAACCAGAATTTTATTGACTAGAATTGATGAGCTCTGAAGCTCTTACAATGCTGGAAATCTGAAAATGCAAAAAAAGAACTAAACCAGAGTTCTAAGAACTCCTAAACCAGAGCAAAATTGTTCCTAACCAGATAAATAATTCCCCTCTTAATTTCTTAGAATATTTTCTGAGCACCTTTCTCTCTTCCTATTCCCTCATTCTTATAAAAATAAATTAAGTGATATTATTAACTAGCTTTTATTTCTTTCATTCATCCTTCTTAAAACTGAAAGCCTTTCCCACTTCCCCTTCCCTCATTCCTTTAATGGTGGGCCCTCATTCCTTTTAATTTGCAGTGTTCTATCAGAATCCATTTTGAAAATGATGTCTTGGACATTCCAAGACTTCACCCACTTCCAAGCATAAAACAATCCCACAGCTTCACCCTCATGAACATTGGAAGCAATGTCAAAGAACATGGTTTTCGCTTGAACAAAACAACCATGATCATCACGGTTGCAGATATCAATACCCATCCCTCTTTTGGACCTGAAAAGCTCGCATCTATTGCATTTCAGTTTTCCTGTTGGTGGCTTGGTCCATAATTGACTGGCAGCACCAGCTTGCACTGCTGTTCCAGAAATTCTCCTCCTGCTGGTGACTTCCTGCTGCGTGTCTAGCTCCATATTCCAATTTGCCCAGTCCACACAAGCCCGATGAAGAATTTGGATAGGGTCCTCAACATCAGAGTCCCAAACAGCCAATTTTCAACTCCTCCAAAGGCTATATACATAACCATAGTCATGTTCACTCGACGAGGTTCATCTAGACCCTCAAATACTGCTAAAAACAGTTCACGGATGCTATCATACACTGCTATTGATATAATATTTGAAGTTCCAGATCAATTATTCATAATTTCACATTACATGGTTTTAAACTCAGAATGTTACTTGGTTTGTGTTATGATAGGAACCCAACTCACAGCACACGTAATGGCTCAATGATTGGGCCCAATCCGCAACAGTACCAGCTTCTAGAAGCAGCTGGAAAAGGGGGAATAGGAGTTAATTGGGACCCTCCCTGATTTGGGGGGAAATTCTGTTATAAGAGAGGGACGGGTTAGTGAGTTAGGCATTCAGAAAATAGTCAGTTAGTTACATTCAGAGTCTCTCTCTGGCTCTCTGGTTTAGGAGCATTAGATCTGGTAGGAGTTTTCTCTGTAAACTCTGGTTCACCATTTTTTTTCTTTTTCTTGCTGTTATCTTCCATTGTAAGAGCTGTGCTCACCACTTTCAATCAAATAAATTCCATTTTCTTGCCTTAAAATTCTGAGTCCTATCATGTTATGTCTTAATAGTTTCGAAGGAAAATATCACTTAGAGGTGTTGAAGTCTTGTAGTTTGTTGATGATTCTACGAGCTTTAAATATCCATTAGTAATATGGGTACATGTGAATTTTTCAGGTTATGTGCTTCCACAGTTCGCCCAACTCACCGTGACATCCTATTATGCCAGCTCGAGTGCCTCACATTATGGAATCTCACTTCTCACCAGGCATATTGAAGAGAACTACAAATCTAATACTCAGCATCTCAAGAGGCTCTGATGATGATCCCTTTCAGGTGTAATTACAAGGATGACAAATTACCCTTTGGAAATTTTGTTTACGTTATTTTTTGATCTGTGTTTAGATGTACCGTCTTGTGGATGGTTAAGAATTCCGAGGTCTAAATTCTGTTTTTGTTACTCCATCTGGTAATGATTATAGTGTAAATAATGATTTATAATTTACTTTTAAGCTGCAATAACCCCCTTTTTTTTTAGTTATTTTATTCAATAATAAAGTTAATTTACAAATATTGTTCTATAAGGAAATGAAATACCATTACCCTGAGATTTATTTATATATCTATGAATATGTTTCGGATGGAGTTATTCTGGTCGAAAGAAAAGGAGAATATTTCATAAAAAAAGAAAAAGAAAAGGAGAATATGATTAAATGCTTAATTATGATGCTCCATCTATTCTTAATTATTTAATTATGAGCATTTATTGAGAAATATTTTTGTCATATAAATTTTGATGCAAATTTGCAAATCACTAGATGTATTTATTATATTTTTTTTAAATTTATTTATTTTTTTTGTCTTAAAAGAGATGGTAAATACTACCATAA
The DNA here is from genome assembly GCA_037974735.1 of Cicer chorassanicum. Classification (NCBI taxonomy): domain Eukaryota; kingdom Viridiplantae; phylum Streptophyta; class Magnoliopsida; order Fabales; family Fabaceae; genus Cicer; species Cicer chorassanicum. The sequence goes on from JBBPBP010000001.1 coordinate 26,732,045, forward strand.
TAAAAATATTGACATTTATTAAAATTTAAGTACTTTCAAATCTACTTCTATTAATACATTTATCATAATGGACAATTTAGTAACAGTTATACACTAATTACACCATTCATTTTCACCACTCACTTTTTAATATATGGGAATATTCGATGGATGTTTACAAAATTAATTAAGTTTCCAAAAACAAATTTTTTTGGTCGAACACCAAAAACTAAGTAAAAGCAAATAATGTTCTTGTTACTACCCAAGAAAATTATGTTTGGAGTATGATCAACAAATCAAATTGTGAGGGATCTCTACGTTCTGTGCTGGGTTCAAATTTACTTCAGAGCATATGTGGCTTGGGTAAGCTTGCATGATTATTATTAGTGTAATATGGTTAGTCCTAGTCAGCGAGTTTGTTAGGATACAAACCAACTATAAATGTAATCTGTTTCAGCTTAATTCAATTAACGAGAATCAATTTTTTCATTCTCTACTCAAATCTTTCAAGCTTTTTCTACTCCATCAATGGAGTTATTTGTTATTGTTCAATAATTGTGTTATGGTATCACCGCCTCAGTTCTATTTCTGATTTTTTTGTCACAACAGTGCGCACCAACAATCACAATCATGTTGTGATTCCCAGATAAAAATCAAGTATTTTCTCTAATTGTTCAGCATGAGAGCCAAAATGGCTTAGATACTAATAGTCTTGAAAATGACTTAGAGTCTGATATTGCTCCTCAGACCTCAGACTTCTATTAACGCAGTAGATGCCAAGAGATTAGGAGGATATGGTAGGGGCAAGATTCCTTACAACAGCAAGGTTTGCACACACTTTGGAAAGATAGGTCATACAGTTGAAGTATGTTATTAGAATTGTATACTTACCATTCTTGACTGTCAATTTGATATCCATAGCCAAAATGGCCGAGGACTTATCTTGTTCATTCTTGTTCTCTGATGAGAATTGTTTAACACAGACCAAGGAATTGAAGATTATTGGCTTGGGTAAGTTGCATCACGAACTCTACTACTTGGAAGATGGTAAGGTTTGTGAATAAGTCTCCTGTATCAGGTACAAACAATTGTACTTCCATCTCCATTCCTAATTCAGCCTTGTGGCACTTTAGATTTGGACATGCCTCATTAGCTCGTTTAGAGGCTTTACATAAAGTGTACCTTGACATTACTTTCAATAAGAATGCTGTTTGTGATGTTTGTCATTTGACAAAGTAGAAAAAGATATCTTATAATCCTAGTTCTAGTAGAGCATCGAGATGTTTAGAACTTTTACATATGGATTTGTGGGGTCCTTTTGCTACACCTACTGTACTAGGTCATAAGTATTTCTTGACAGTGGTTGATGATTTTAGTAGATTCACTTGGATCATTTTATTGAAAGGAAAATTGAGGCACAATTTCAAATTCAAAAATTTGTTAATTTCCTGGAAAATTAGTTTGATTGCAAAATCAAAACACTAAGAAGTGATAATGGCCCTGAGTTTCTAATGTGTTATTTTTATGCTCAAAAAGGAATTTTGCATCAAAGGAGTTGTGTTACTACTCCTCAACAGAATGGTAGAGTAGAAAGAAAACACCAAAGTATTTTAATGATTGCTAGGTCCCTTTTGATGCAGTCAAAACTACCATCTATGTATTGGGGCTATGCTGTTTTTCTAATGAATAGAGTACCCTCAAATGCATTGAAAGGTGGTATACCTTTCCATTTACTTTATGGCACCTTACCTGACTTTTTTGATCTCAGAGTGTTTGGGTCCTTATGCTTTGTCTCTATATTATCTGTTGGCAGGTCCAAGCTTCCTCATAGAGCTCAAAAATCCATCTTTCATGGATATCAAGATGGCATGAAGGGCTGCATCACACTAAATCTCCACTCCAAAGCTATAGTAATTTCCAGAAATGTTCATCTCTATGAAATTGTCTTTCCTTACACCACAAGTCAAACCCACATCCCATGGACTTATCTTGATCTGACCACCACTACTACCACTAACACATTTCCAGATACACATACACCAAATAAACCTATTATCCCTGACCTTCCTTCATCACCTGCTCCTACCAGCCCACTCATCAATTCTCCTCCTTCCACCATCACCGAATCACCTGACCACCTTCACCACCACCTGCAGGCAGGACCAGACGAATGTCAATTTATTTACAGGACTATGAGTGCACCATTCTTGGCCATACCACACCGTATCCCATTGCTAGCTATGTTAACTATGATAACCTATCTCCATCTTACCAAAAATTCTCCTTAGACATCCTTGCTTGTGACCAAGAACCTACCAGTTATCAACAAGCCAGTCAGGACCCAAACTGGGTGGCATCAACGCAAGCTGAATTACAAGCTTTGGAGGCCAATTACACCTAGAACATTGTCCCCTTTGCAGCATGTGTCAAGCCCATAGGAAGTAAATGGGTTTACATAATTAAAAGAAAGTCAGATGGGACTGTTGAAAGGTTCAATGCTAGACTAGTGGCTAAGGGATTCAACCAAATTGAGGGTGTAGATTTCTTTGAAACCTTCTCTCCTGTGGCCAAAATGACAACTATTTGAACTGTGTTGGCAGTTGCTTCAATCAACAAATGGATTGTGCATCAACTTGATGTTAATAATGCATTTTTACATGGTGACTTGAATGAGGATATCTATTCCTCAAGGTTTGCACAATGTTCCTGGCCAACATGTATGCAAGCTTGTGAAGTCACTGTATGGTCTCAAGCAAGTAGGAAATGGTATGAAAAATTGTCCAATTTCCTCACTTGTGCAGGTTTTCAACAAGCTAACTCTAATCACTAAAAGCACTGGTTCCTCCTTTACTTTGCTTTTGATCTATGTGGATGACAATCTTTTGGCAGGAGATTCTATGCTTGACATTGAGTCCATCAAAGCAGACCTACACAATGCTTTTGGCATTAAAAAATTGGGACTTTTGAGGTATTTTTTAGGCACTGAAGTTGTTCACTCTTCTCAAGGTATACTTCTCTGTCAACGGCAATACTGTCTTGACCTACTCAAAACTTCACGACTTCTTGTTTGTAAACCTGCCACTACTCCTATGGGCCCCAACACAAGATTGAGAGTTGGTGATGGTGATCCATATGATGACACACCTACTTATAGAAGATTGGTAGGACAACTGCTTTATCTCACTACTACAAGGGTTGACATTCCATATCCTGTCCAACGGCTTAGCCAATTCCTGGACAAGCCAATTGTCACAAACCATAAGGTTGTACTGAGAGTTCTTCGATACTTGAAGGGTGCCGCTGGTACATGCTTTTTCTTTCCGAGAAATTCCTCACTACACCTCTTGGGTTTCAGTGATACAGACTGGGCTGGTTACCATGACACTAGATGCTCCATATCTGGATATTGCTTTTTCTTAGGCGATTCATTGGTCAACTGGAAGGCTAAGAAACAACAGACTGTGGCTTGGTCATCTTCAGAAGCTGAATACCGAGCCCTGGGTTCAGCCACATGTGAACTCCAATGGCTCACTTGTTGAAAGACTTGCAAGTCATCTGTTCCAAAGTGCCAGCTCTCTACTGTGACAATCAGAGTGCACGACACATTGCTGCTAACCCTGTATTTCAGGAAAGGACCAAACACTTAGACATTGATTGCCATGTGGTCAGAGAAGAACTACAAGCTGGACTCATGAAATTGCTTCCAATCACCAGTCAAGAGCAGATAGTTGATATCTTCACCAAAGCAGTCCAATCAGGCTGTTTTTCTAAGCTCCTTGCCAAGCTCAGCCTCATTGACATTCATAAGCCTTAGCTTGAGGGGAAGTGTAGAAGTGTATAGTGTAATATGGTTAGTCCTAGTCGGCAAGTTTATTAGTTGTAGTCAGCAAGTTTGTTAGGATACAAAACAACTATAAATGTAATCTGTTTCAGCTTAATTCAATTAATGAGAATCAGTTTTTTCATTCTCTACTCAATCATTTAAGCTTTCTCTACTCCATTAATGGAGTTATCTGTTATTTTCAATAATCCTGTTAGTTATCAAGTGTTTCAACAAATCAAAACATATATTTTTTTTAGTATCTTCGCTTACATGCTTCAAATATCTTTAGGTCACTTATTCTAAGATTGCAATATGCAATCAATTTGTTATGGACTTTGAAAAGAAGTTTATTTTGTTGGTATAAGTAATATCAATACAATTCTTCCAAATTATTCTTGCTATATGTTTACATACTTGTGCTGTCTGAATAATTTTTATTTTGGTATGGTATGTATTCAGTGCATTAATATGTCTCTTTGTTAGAAACCTCCAAGGCACCATTCTTTGAAAGTATTATAGGGATATTTGTGACTCGGTTGAACTAGGTTGACTTTGTTTCACAAGAAATTAGATAGAGATTAGAGTCTCATTTAATTGATTTATTGCTTATTTGAGTTAGCCTTTTTTTGAGTGTAATATATGGCTTAGCCTTCATGTTCCTTGCCCCGTCCAATATATACATATAATATAGCTTTAATTAGGAGTGTGCAATGACGAGTTAGGTCAGGTTTGTTGTGTCTCTTACCTGGTCCTAATATTTGATCGGGTCAAATTTTAGACCCTAACTCGTCCGTTAACCCGATCAAATCCGATGAGTTGCGGGTTTATTGAAGACGGGACAAAATAAAGACTGGACAAAATAAAGATGAGACCAAGTTGGTCCTAGAACCAAATATTCCTTAAACTTTCTTTTAGAAGAAACAATTAAACATAAAGAAACTCACAATAAGTCACATATGGTTATCACTTACCAATTCACTCAAGAGTAGTAACTCATAATATTGTTTTACAAATTATAAATTACTAAGTTAGTGATCTGATTGGTAACTTTTTAGAGAGAGTGAATCAATAATAACATAAAATAATAACAAAAAATAATCATTTGTAAGTAATTTAGGACGGGACGGGTAACCCGAACCCAATCCCTTTCCTATCTTGTCCTTATTTTTTTTTGAGACCGGGTCAGACTCATCCAATTGCTTATGGGTCAAGACGGATTTTTAGTTAATTTTTTTTACTTACATCATTGTGTATTATTTGCAGTTTGGTCACCTTGTACGTACATTCTCCTCCTCCTCCAAATTTTTTTCATTTTTATTTTTGATTATGCTTTTATGTGTACCAATCAAAATTTTGAATTATTTTATGCATATATTTTTAAAACATTATCAAATCTCCAATAAAAATTTAGATTTTTTTTAACAAAAGATAAATTAAATATGAAATTTTAAGTGCCAAAAGCTTAAAAATTTATATTTAATTCATCCTTCGTTAAAATATTCTAAATTTTTATAAGGAACATGTTTATAATGTCTTAAACATGACAAAAAAACCATTCAAATATTCGAATGATACACATAAGTAAAAAACAAAGACTAAAAATGAAAATCTATTAAGGACTAAGTAAGTAATTTTTTATGGGGACCAGAAATTTTAAAGAATTAAAAATTTATTTAACCTTATAATTTATTTATTAATTTAATGGAATATTCCTTCAATAGAGATAGCTATACGACCATTTAATAATTTTAGTTTGTTTGTTATTCAGGTCAATTCGATTATGTGCTACTTAGACTTGATCTTAATTAGACTCCTACATCATCAAGTTTACTTGGGTTCGATTATGTGCTACTTAGACTTGATCTTAATTAGACTCCTACATCATCAAGTTTACTTGGGTCAGGGGTTGGATTTGGTTTAAAAAATATGATCTATTGAATATTAGGGTTGTGTGATGTGAGGGACAAACATAGAAAAATTAACTCCGGACCTCCCTTTTATTTCTATACACTCACAATTTTTTGAAAACGTCAAAAACTATTCTCAAGATTTCCAGTAGACAGAGTTTCACCAAGAAAACTTGTGAACGGAAAACTTTTTACAAGTTTTCCGGCTCAAAATGATGTTTTCGGAAAACTAAAAAAAAGATTTCCGGTAGAGAAGAGAAAAATGTGTGTACCGAAAAACTTTTTCCAACTTTTCCGGCACAGAACGTGTTTCCGGAAAACTTTTTCCAACTTTTCAGAACGTGTTTCTGAAAAACTTTATTGACAAGTTTTCCGGTACACACCCTTATATTTTTTTAAAAAATTTAAATTTTATTAATTTTATTAATTTTTTAGATCACTTTGTAAAATTAAAGTAAAAATAATAATATTTTTAAAAAAATTATTGAAAATTTTGGGTGGCCGTGGCCACCCTATTACAAATTTTCCGGCACACACCCTTATTTTTTTTTTTTAAAATTTTATTAAATTTTTTAGATCACTTAAAATTAAAGTAAAAATAGTAGTATTTTTTAAAAAATTATTGAAAATTTTGGGGTTGCCGTTGCTACCCTATCACAAATTTTATGGTACACACCCTTATTTTTTTAAAAAAAGTTAAATTTTATTAATTTTTTTAGATCACTTTGTAATATTAAAGTAAAAATAGTAGTATTTTTTAAAAAATTATTAAAAATTTTAGAAAGCCGTGGCCACCCTATCGACAAGTTCTTCGGAACACACCTTTTTTTTTTTTTTTAAATTTAAATTTTATCGATTTTTTTTGATCTCTTCTTAAAATTAAAGTAAAAATAGTAATATTTTAAAAAAAAATTATTGAAAATTTTGGGTAGCCGTTGACAACCTATGTGGTAATTAAAGTCAAATGAATTAAATAAATACTAATATAATAAAAAATTAAAATAAAAAATCTGAAACTACCGGAAAACTTGTGGGTGAAGTTTTCCGGAAACTTCCGAAAAAGTCACTTATTAGTTTTTCGGTAGTTAATTATTTTTGAAAAACTTGAATCCGGAACTACCGGAAAACTTTTTACAAGCTTTCCGGAGTGGTGTTCTGTACCGAAAACTTGAACAAAGTTTTCCGATAAAAATGAAAATTTTGACTTTCTTGTGTGTACCGAAAATCTCAAAGTTATTAATATATACGAGGGTATTTTAATATTTTCACCAGTATTTTAGAAGTATAGGGATAAAAGGGATTCGAGATTAACCTAAATTCGAGATTTAATTGTTGTATGATAAAAATAAATTTTACTCCTCCCATTTCTTTTTAATTGACATATTTGTAAGAAAATATATTTTCATTTAACGGTTGCTTTTAAGGTTCAAACGCAACGTTAACTATTGATTTGTCAATAATACATTTAATTATTTATTGCAGAGAGATAAATATACTATAAAATAATAAATTATTAAAGATATTATGAGAAAAAAGTAAATAAAGATTTCAAAAACATCAAATTTTATTTATTATTTTGATACGTGTAAAAAATAAAAAAAATGATAATTAAAAAGAAAAGGAAGAAGTACAATTATGCAAAAGTAGTATTCAAGATAGACCTTTTAGATGCAACAAACCCTTTAGTAGGCTTTAGAGAGGAGACTTCAACTACCGTGTGCCAAAGTGATTGAAGTATAATTTAGTTGAAGGTTATGAGTATAATTTGAGTAGTTTTAACTCTCGTTATCAAATACAAGGACAAGAAAATTACTAACCAATCAACAGCACTTGAAGATGGAGCTATGCAATCTTAAAATAAAGATGTAAGATTTATAATGCATTAATTCAATTAGTTAGTACATCACTTGTTTAATATAGATGATAAAATCATAGACGAGGAGGTTCCACAAACCGCTGGTATAGACATTAATCGCAGAGAGGACAATATTAAATTTGGAGGAGGTTTGTGTCTCTTGTTATTGGCAATATCAATTATTCGGGACATGCCTTGATAAGGCTTCAAGTTGGTTATTCGGAGTGGTGGTGTAGGGTAAGAGGGCCACATATTGGATAGGGTCGGCCAAACGTAAAACCACTAAAACACTTGCTTTAGTCTTTTAAAAAATAATTAAATTTTTACTTCATAGAAAAGATATCTAAAAAAGTTTTACACTTAATAAAAAGACATCGTATTCAAATATTTTTAAATCTAAATCTAATAAAATATTATTTAAAATTAATATTATCTGAACAAATATTAAACTAATTGACTTAATTAATAATATTTTCTACTTAGAAGAGCTTGTGTGGATAATGAAGCTATGGCTATCGATATTAGAAAGATCTTTCAAAGCTTGTTATTAATGCATTTTTCCTTTTATTTATTTATTTATTGTTTTAGTATGTTATTTCTGTTATAATAGGTGACTGTTAGTTCAGTTAGAATAATTTGTTAGTTTTGTTTTATGGTTTGATGACTTCATCTACTTATCCCCTATGTGTATATATCTCTTTTCTCTTTGGAATACAATAAGAAAACATATTATTCAGTTTATTTTTGTGTTATGGTATCAGAGCAGAGAAATCTGCTATGCATGCCCTAAACCTTTCCTACATTATTTGATTACTGTAACACCCCGGCCATTCCGCGTTACCTGCGATGCTACCTCACGGTCTTCTCGTCCCCCCTCACCACCCAGTGTAACACCCCGACCATTCCGCGTTACCCGCGATGCTACCTCACGGTCTTCTCGTCCCCCCTCATCACCCAGTGTAACACCCCGACCATTCCGCGTTACCTGCGATGCTACCTCACGGTCTTCTCGTTCCCTCCTTTCCCACCGTTGGACTGTGTGGAGGCGGTACTTATCCCCTAGGTACCAGGCTCGAATCCCACGGAAGGCAAAAACTCGTTATTTCCACTGGGTGGTGAGGGGGGACGAGAAGACCGTGAGGTAGCATTGCCGGTAACGGTAATGGCCGGGGTGTTACATAAAAAAGCTCGAATCCTACAGAAGGCAAAAACTCGTTATTTCCACTGGGTGGTGAGGGGGGACGAGAAGACCGTGAGGTAGCATCGTCGGTAACACGGAATGGCCGGGGTGTTACATAAAAAGGTGCCTTTTTTATGTAACACCCCAGCCATTTAACTTTTCTTATGATATTGATATAAAAACCTATTTGATTAGAGAAAACATTTATCTATGTCAAAAATTAATTTTCATCCGGTAGAGGTCGTTATAAATACTAGAACGTGTTTTAATCAATAGAAATTGTTATTGGCTACAAGCTTAATTTTATTTGGTTAAAATTTTATGTTGTGATAGTTTGAGTGTTAAAGAAATTTTTAGAAACCTTGTAGATGTTAATTATAATAATTTTTCTAGAAACAATAAATGTGTTGAAAATTGTTGTTATGGTTATTTCTTCTAGAAGGTTAAAATTGTGATTTTTATGATAAAATTGTGTGGATGTTGTGTTGATTTATAAAATAAAAATAGTTTTATGATAGAGTTGTTAGTTTTTTTGTAATAATTAAAATGGTTTTTATGTTGAAGTGTCGTTAAGTTTTATTGTTAAATTTTTGGAAGTGAACTAAGGAAGTCTTAGGATCTTTGATGCTTGTTATATTACAATTTTGGCCCAAAAGAAACATTTGGAAAATGACATTTTTCCTTTATTTTATTGGATTTGTCATGGGGCACTTGTGCCAAATATAGAATCAAAATCTCTTTTTATTGTTACTTGTGTGCTTGGTAATTTGAGAGAATTGATATCTTTTAAAAATATAAAGAAATAGTGTGTCTTAAAACCTTAAGCCAACACCAAACCATGAATAGGAATTAGGGATAAATGAGTTTTTACACTAAGTGAGTAGTAAATTAATTTGTGAAGGTGTAACATATTTGGAGCAAAAACTGCTGCGTAGGAATCTTAATAACGACACTCATAACGGTAAGTGCATCACTCCATTCGCTTTCCTACTTGTATTATATGTGATATGAATACAATTCAATGTGATGTTATGAATTACATGTTTACGAGTGATATTCTGATACTAAACAATTTGCGTATTTTGATTGGTAACGAGTGGTTATTCAAGGTGACAACTTTGTGTTAGTTTTGAGTTTCGAAAACTGTTTAAAAATCAATTTATGCCACCGAAGATATTTCTGGGTTGAGTCGCGAACTAAGTCGCTCTCTTTAAGGAATTTTGACGCATTGCCCAAATTATGTAAGGCAGCCTATCAATCACGAAGTCCCAAGGATAAAACAACTCAGACAAACTGTATCAAAGTTCTACTGCACCGTAGAAAACTGTTCTAGAATTATACCCTAAATATGGCGGTTAAAGCCATTCAATATGATGATTAAAGTCACTCTCAATATGAAAAAAACCGCTCTAAAAGACTACGACACAAAAACTGAGACTATGACATAAAAACTGTTCTAAAAGGATAGTGGTATTAGGACCACTCAAAAATCGAACGAACTACGACATAACAACCGCTCTAAAAATCAAAAGGACTACGATACAAAACCGCTCCAAAAATCTCGAAGGGATTACGGTACAAAACCGCTCTAAAATATAAAAGGGACAAAAAGAAAGGGGAGAAGTGGCTTGGAAATATATCGAGCAGAATAGAAAAGGGAGAAAAGAGAAAGTTGGGAAATCATCCAACTTTGGTGTACTTTTCACAAGAGTTTGAAACTCATTATATAGTGATGGAAGCAAACCCACATATGTTTTCTATGCAATGTGGGACTTTAGTATTTATAGAGTTGAAAACTATTCAATATATGAGATTTGTCTCCTGACTTGAACCTTTGCATAGTAAGTAAGATTTAGATTCAACAAGAGTGACTCGTAGTCTTGAACTTTATCTCTAACATCAAACCAAGACACAACCTTTTCATAGGGTGTATTCTTAAAAACCCGTCCATTAATGGCCTGCACGTTTATCCCAATATAGTGAACGCTCTAGGAATTCTGCCTCAAAATTCCATAGGAAGCAGCCCCACTTCCACATTCACATAGGTGAGTCTATCAAGAGTACTTATGTAGCTAGGTACTCCACTCCATATAGAGTATATATCTTATTAAGATTTCCTATTACCTCATCCTAACACCGCTTCAGGAATCATGCTTCTCTGATTTCTAATAGTATGTTCATCTCATATCACTTCACGACTTGTTATTACCCATTGAACCTAATTCTTGGAATCTCTAGTCTTTTAGGTCGAGTTACCATGATGAGTGACTCTATAGGCATTAGTCCCATCCTTTTGGATGTATTTAGAACTTTCTCTCCAGCTAACCTTTTCGTCGAATGATCTGCTAAATTCTCATCACTGCGTACATGATCCACTATAACAACTCCTTTAGAAAGTAATTCTCTAACAGTGCTATGCTTACAACGTATTTTTCGTCTCTTACCGTTGTAATAAAGATTCTCAATAGCCACAATACTATTGCAGTGGATCAACACAACTTGCATAGGTTTATCCCATAAAATGATCTCAACTAGCAAGCATCTCAATCAACTCGCTTCTTCACTAGCAGTAGCTAGTGCTATCATTTCAGACTCCATAGTGGATTGAGCCAATATAATTTGTTTCTTCAATTTCCAAGATACAACACCACTGGTTATACTAAAAATATAGCCATTGGTTACTTTGGAGTCGTCTGATAAGGTGTTCCAATCACAATCACTGTATCATTCAAGGATGGTAGGAAATCTTTGATAATGTAATCCGAGACTCATGGTCTTTTTTAGGTATCTCAGGACTCTTTCGATAGCGTGCCAATGCTCCATACTAGGCCTACTGGTAAACCTGCACAATAGTCCCACGACATAGGAAATGTCAGGTCTAGTATAGTCAGTGGCACACCTGAGGCTGTTAATCATGCTCACATATTCAATTTGTCTAACACATTCACCAGTGTTCTTGAAAAGTTTCACACTTGGATCATATGGTGTGCAAGCAAGTTTATAGTTAAAGTATTTGTTCTTGAAAAGTTTCTCTTTGTCTAAAATCTTTGGCTACAAGGTGTGCCTTGTATTTATCAACAGTTCCATCGGGTTTTAGTTTCTTTTTCAAAATCCATTTACAACCTATTGGTTTGAACGAGGAGGCAAGTCTACTAAATGCCAGGTCCTGTTAGACTTTAGAGAATCCATTTCATCGTTTATAGCTTCTCGCCATAAATCTGCGTCCAATGATCACAAAGCTTCTTTAAGATTTGTAGGATCCTATTCTAAAGTATAGGCCGTATATTCGAGTCCATAATCTTTAGCAACTCTAACTCTCTTACTTCTTCGAGTTTCTGTTTCTCCTTGTTTGCTGCTTTTAGTGCAACTCTAAATCTTGGTTTGTTGCCCCCACTATTTCTCAATTTGAAAGGGAATTTATTTTCATAGAAGTCAACATCATTTGACTCTATGATCACTTTCGCATTTAGGTCATAAAACCTATGCGCTTTGTTGTTTACTGCATACCCAATGAATACACTTTCATAGGCTCTACTGGTGAGTTTAATTCGCTTGGGATCGATGATTTTGACATAAGCCAGACATCCCCATGTTTGAAAATAAGACAAGTTCGTTTGTCTTTTCTTCACTATCTCATAAGGAGATGTTTTGTTTTTAGATTTAAAAACACTATTCAAAACATAACAAATAGTCAAAATAATTTCCCCTCACCAAAGAGATGCAACACCAGAGTTAAGTATAATAACAACAACTAGTTCAATAAGAGTTCTATTCTTTCTTTCAGCTTTACCATTCATTTCAGGTGAATAAGATGCAGTTGTTTCATCTATAATTACATGAAATTTATAAAATCATCAATAAAAGGACTTAGATTTGATTTATGTGAACTTATTTTAGCTATACAATAAAAATCACAATTTTCAAAACTATTTAAAGATAACTTTAGAATTAAACCTAAATTACTTAAGTTTGAAATCATATGTAATCACATGACATAGTATAGCATGTCAAATATTAAAATCACACAACATGTAAGTATAAGGAGACATTTTATTAAATTCAAACATTTATTTTAAACATGCTATGAGTGACGTACCATTTTCCAACAAAAATATCATATTTAAAATTGGTGTACAAAAATACCCCTATAGAGCAAGTAAATCCTACCTTTTTCACAAGAAAACCATAAACAATATTTTTTTTGGGAGACAGGTTATTAGACTATTTTAGAAAAAGAAAAAAAAATTCTAGAGCAGCTTTTCAATAATAACAACAATTTGAAATTCTTCATCTAAAGTCATACCTTAATTGATGATCTCATGAGTTATCATTTGTATTTCACGGGAGTGAGCCTCCATGGATCTATCATCGGTAATCTAATACTCTGAAACTTGAGGTAGCGGCTCCCAGTATTGCTGGAACTGTAGTAGTTATAAAGATCATAAACAAGTCCATTAAAAATATAATTCTTATAGAGGTAATTATTGTCCTCCCATGGGTTAATTCTTCAGCTTTCTTATCCTTTTCTGTTTGCCTCAATGAAACAGTTTACTGAAATAAGAGACACCAGAACCAGATCCAGTAATCTCTTCGGTTGTCATGGCAGAAAGAAACGTCTTAAAATTGTTGTTTTGAGTTTCGAAAACTGTTTAAAAATCAATTTATGCCACCGAAGATATTACTAGGTTGAGTCATGGACTAGGTCGCTCTCTTTAAGATGTTTCGTGACACTGACCAAATTGTACAAGGTAGACTATAAACCACAAAGTCCCCAAGATAAAACAGCTCAGACAAATTGTATCGGAGTTCTACTGCACCGTAGAAAACCGTTCTAGAATTACACCCTCAATATGGCAGTTAAAGCCACTCTCAATATGAAGATTAAAGCCACTCTCAATATGAAAAAAACCGCTCTAAAAGATTACGACACAAAAATCGAGATTACGACATAAAAACCGTTCTATAAGGATAATGGTATTAGGACCACTCAAAAATTGATGGAACTACGACATAACAACCGCTCTAAAAATCGAAGGGACGATGGTACAAAACCTCTTTAAAATATTGAAGGGACTACCGTACAAAACCACTCTAAAATATCGAAGTGACAAAAATAATGAGGAGAAGTGGCTCAGAAATATATTAAGCAAAATAGAAAAGGGAGAAAAGAGAAAGTTGCGAAACGAATCAAACTTTGGAGCAAAATAGAAAAGTTGCGAAAAGAGAAAGTTGAGAAAGTTTGAAACTCATTATATAATGATGGAAACAAAGCCATATATGTTTTCTATCCAATGTGTGACTTTAGTATTTATAGAGTTGAAAACTACTCAATATATGAGATTTGTCAAATGTGGGACTTCAAAATTTTTTAAATTTACACACTAACATACTCTATGTTCCAACACTTTGTGTCTAAATTAGGTTGGTTTAGGACAAGGTTGAATGGTTTTGGACACTTTGGTTGAGTGATCTATTTTGTTACTAACTAAGGTGATGACATTCATGAAAAAGTTTTGATTTTAGGAGTTTCTTTTGTTTTACGTATTAAACTTACTTTTTGAAATTGCGAATACTCTGATTCATTATTTTTGAAAATGCAATTAAAAAATTTATTAATTGGTTTTAAAGTAAATGAGTATTTAAGATAGTTTTATAAAAAAAACGAATCTGTATCTTTACGTTTAGAATTTCGTTAGTTAATGTCTCGAAAAAGCGGGATGTTACAATTTCTCTAAGGGCTACCATTTTTCCCTTTCTGATCTCCTTGAAGAGATTCATTCTTTTAGACAAGGTGACCAAACTGTCAATGGCTACTTCAATCAATTAAAGATTATGTGCAAAGATCTTGAAACTTTACGCCCTCTACCGCATTGCACTTATGGAACTCTTGACGATCTCAAACAACAACGTGAAAAAGACTTTGTTATATGTTTCTTGAAAGGGTTAAATGGTCAATTTACAACGATTTATACTCAAGTCTTGATGCAAGAACCTTTGCTATCTATTCGCAAAACCTACTGCCTTGTTTTGCAACAAGAATGAAAAATTGGTACCAACATCTTAGGCGAACCCCCTCAAATTTTGAACACCAATATCAGGGGATGTGGGAATTCTTCTCAATTTCAAAATTCCTATCAACAAGAACGTGATTGTAGCCATTTCAACAATGGTTCTCAAAGACGACACACTAACAAGAACAAAGTTTACATCTATGGTAAATATCGTCACATTGTTGAAACCTATTATTTTAAATACGATTTTCCTCTGGGTTTCAAATTTTGTGATAAAAATCCTACTATCAACAACATTGAAGCTGACACCTACAATGACAATGAATCTTGTGATCCACCCTTTGCAAATAATACTCAACCCAATTTTGAGCATCTCATAACCCTAAACATGTATCTAAAACTTGTGGCTTTGCTTAATAAACATGAAGACAACACTTCTCATGCCAACAAAGGTAATGGTTAGGTGAATCATATCAGTGCTTCCATCCACCACTATGTGGCACAAAACCCAGGTAACACTCCTCATATTGTTCAATGGATCATTGATAGTGGAGCTATTGACTATGTATGCACTTCCTTAAATCTTTTTACTTCTTATCACACTATAAAATCTATTACTATTCAATTACCTAATGAATCTTTAACCACTACTAATTACTCTAGAATTATTGTTCTTTCCACTACTAATTACTCTAGAATTATTGTTCTTTCCTCATTTAAATTTAAATTTAATATCCACAGTAAAACTTGCAAAGTCCTTAAATTGTAAATTGATTTTTGATCATCATTCACGTTTTATCAAAGATCCTTTTTCATTGAAGATGATTGGGCATGCTAGAGCAATTATTAATCTTTATGTTTTAGAACTAGATATCAACAAAATTTTATCCTCAGTTGATTTTATTTCTACTAATTTTTCCTCTACTTGTAATAAAATAGTATCTCATGATATTGATGTTTAGCATCATAGGTTAGGACATCCTTGAAACAAAGTTACTCATTACATTTGTAATCGTTATCATTTTGTTGCTTTTAATTCAAATAAAGTTTGTGATTGTTGTCATCTTGCTAAACAACATAAGTTGCCTTTTTATCCTAGTTTTATTAAAACTTTAGCTATTTTTGATCTAATACATATGGACATTTGGTTCCTTTTTCTATCCCATATGTCCATTGTCATCACTATTTTTTGACGGTAGTAGATGATTTTTCGAGAATTCTTGGATTTTCCCCATGTAATCCAAATCAAAAACTAGTGGTTATTAGAACCAAGTTGGTTTGAATAAGTATGACCCTTACTTGTTTTGATGATATAACAAAATTATTTTGTGGGAACAATTTAAAACACTAATGTTCTGTTTAAGTGTGCAGCTCCCAGATCAGGTTTATTCTATATGAGCTTATACTAGATCATTTGATGATTGGACTAAGTTAAAGGAACACTAAGACTCTGCTTTGATTTCCGTATTCTGAGTCTGACAAATGCACTCTGAAATGTGCCTCTGGTGATTCTATTTATGTAGCAATGCTATGACTGATTTGAATTTGATGATTACAACATGCATCTTATCACTTTGTCTCTGAATAAGCAAGTGATTGTCTGCTTCTGATAAGTGTGACAAGAAAATGATTGTCTGCCTCTAATAATCGCGTCAAACATCTGATCGTCTGACGTTGTTTAAAAGTCAATGGTCTAATAAACTGTCAAAATCCTAGATAATCAATGCTCAGATGAAAAGTCAAAGCTTCAAAAAGTCAACACCCTTGAAGAAGACAATATTGTGTATCATTTGCTCAATACTCTAAATCCGTTATTTGTCTGAAGGAATGTGACATACTATGATCATGATATCCTCTAATCTTTTTATTTTCATGTTAAGATACGCATAATCAATTACAAGGACTATTTCAAGACAAGGTTTAATGGTGAATCAATCTCTGAATATTTGATACGAAACTTCATGACACATACTGATTTCTTTCAATTAGGACAAAAACCCAAAACCCTAAAGTTCTCTTTAAAAGGATGTGCAACTCTCATTGAAGCACATAACACATTGTAATAAGCAAAATACTGTCGTCTCTACACTCCTACTCCTTATCCTTTGTTTTGTCTAAGGGTTGAGAAATAGTTTTATGAGATTACGACTTTGTAAACACCCTCTCGTGAGAGTCATTCAGAAACCCTCAAACCTTTTGTTTTTGTAACCTAGCCCAGTAGTGGCTGCATTCCACAGCAATTTGACTGTACTAAGTTAGAAAGTTAAGAAGACTTGAACCCATAGAGTTTGACTAGAAGGTGTTTAGTGGAAATGTGATTCAGTTGATGAATTAGTGGATTAAATCCTTTAGTTTAAAGGGACTGGACGTAGCTACTGTGTTGGTGGTGAACTAGGATAAATTGGCTGTGTTGTTCCATGTTTCTGTTTTATCTATTGTATTTTCATGACTTTGTTTTAATCTTGTTAAGATGTTTTTAAAATAAAAGGAAATTCAAACCCCTCTTTTTTGTGTTTCTCATTCTACAATTGGCATGAGAGCTCAATCTTAAAGTTGAGCACTTAATCGTGTTTGAGTATAGATTTGTGTTTTTATGACTAATTCTGGTGATGAAGTTATAGGTGGAAACGTTAACATGCCTATTCTATTTGATGTAGAAAGATTTGAGCATTGGAAAGACAAGTTCATAAATTTCTACATCTCATATGATCTTGAACTTTGGGACATATTCAAAGATGGCTATGAGGCTCCAAATGACGCTGCTAGTGTTGAAATATCTAGAAAGGATCTCAACACTGATCAAAAGATACAATACAAGATGCATCACAAAGCTAGAACTTTCATGATGAATGTTCTCACCTTCAAAGAGTTCGAAAAATGCAGCAACAAATAAACAAAAAACAAAGAGTATCTTTGATGCTCTGGTTCTCAACTATGAAGGAAATAAACAGGTACATGAAGTTAAGGCAAATCTACTTGTCAGGAAGTATGAATTCTTCCAGATGGACGAAGATGAAGACATTTAAAAAATGTTTTCTAGATTCCAAACTCTGGTATCTAGTTTGAAGATTGTCCAAAAGAGTTACACTACCTCTAACCACGTCAAGAAGATCCTCATAAGTCTTCTTAGAAAATGGAGACCAAAGGTAACAACAATTAAAGAGGCTAAATATCTGAACAAATTGCCTCTAGAAGAGCTAATAAGTTCACTCAGATCCCATGAGATTGAACTGGTTAAAGATAAGCCCAAGAAGAAGTCAAAATCCTTAGCTCTCAAGTCCTAGGAAAAAAAAAGGCAAACTCCAAGGCCTTACAAGCTTTTGAAGACCTAGAGGAAAGCGAGTCAGACGATCAGAGTAAAGACTCAGATGATAAAGTGTTGTCTTTCATCTCAAGGAATATCCAGCGCATGTGGAACAACATAAATAAGTCATTTCCCAAAAGAGATTTTAGATGATCCTAAAACAACGGATAAAAAGGTGAAAAATTAAATAAGAAAAAAAATATCTACTATGAATGCAAAGAGTCAGGACAAGTGGTCGGTCACGCTAAAGACCTAAAATTTCAAATCAGAATGTCCTGAACTTATGAAGGGAAATTCTCAAAGAAAGACTTCAAGGCAAATAAGAAAGTGAAGGTGCAAACACGAGAAGGAGGGGTTGAATTGGGTTTGACAAAGTTGATAACTTTTTGCTAATTTGATGACGGCTAGTGTGTTTTTATGAATTACTTGGATAAGAAGCAATCGGATTCAGATGTAGCAAACAATGAAAGCATAAATGATTTGACACATAGATTTATCCTGGTTCACCACTAACTTGGCTACATCCAATCCCCTTATTCAGAAGGCTTTAATCCACTAATTCAATCACCTTGAATTACAAAGCACTTGACTCTCCAAGCCAGTCTTCCCAAACAGCCTGACAACCCCAAACTTTTTAGGAACTAACCACCTTGACCCTACAAGCCAAGTCGTCTCGTAACAACCTGACAACCCCAAATTGAAGAATGAACTAAACCACTATCGGGTTGGATTCAAAAGATTGGAACTTTAAGTGTTTGCGTATAACAAAGCTGATAATAATAATAATAACTCTCACACTCTAAGAAAAGAACACTCAGAAAAAATTTCTAACCTAAACAAGTGTTTCTCTGTTTGAACTGTAAGATGAATTGAGAATTTTGAGCTTGAGTTCTTCTACTCTTTTCTGATTTTCGATGATCTTCTTCTTCAGCCTTGAGTATCTATTTATAGTTAAAATTTGGGCTTCAATTTAGTCCTTGTTTAATTCTGAATTGTATCTTGTTCAGATTGAGTTTGTAAATTCTTCAGATTGATTATGTTCCTATTTTGTTTAGATTGAGTTTGTAAATTCTTCAGATTGATTCTGTTCGTATTTTGTTCATATTGCGTTTGTGAATTCTTCAGATTGATTCTATTCATATTTTGTTGTATATAAATCTTGATCAAATCTTCTTCAAATCTTCATCAAATCTTCTTCAAATGTTGATCAAATCTTCTTCAAATATTCTTCAAATTTTGACCATATCTTCTTTTCAACATGGTCAAAGATTTTCTTCAATTATAAATATGAATCAAATCTTATTTTAGATTTTCATCAATTATAAATTTGAATCAAATCTTATTTTAGATTTTCTCCAATTATAAATTTGAATCAAATCTTGTTTTAGATTTTCTTCAATTATAAATTTGAATCAAATTTTATTTTAGATTTTCTTCAATTATAAATTTGAATTAAATCTTATTTTAGATTTTCTTCAATTATAAATTTGAATTAAATCTTATTTTAGATTTTCTTCAAATACATGAATCTTTTTTCATACTCTTTGAAGTCAAATATATTGTTCTCATCAAATACTTTTGTTATCATCAAAACTCTAACTATAAAATCAACTTGGTTCCAAAAGAAGGGTATTATTGCTACTTGGGATGACTTTGATGAATCATCTCATGAAGATGTAGAGCATGCAAACATGGCTCTGATTGGCAAATACACACTCTGACTCCAATTCTAACGATGAGTTTGTTGATGAAGAAATTGAGGTATTATTTGATCTATCTCCTAAGGAACTTATAGATATGTTAAATGAGTTTCTGAACAAGAATCACAAAGTTTCTTCAAAACTGATATCCCTTAGAAAAGCTCACGACATCCTAACAGATAAATACAGTTCTCTTAAAAGAAAATGTTCCAAAAATTTTAGTGGATAGAGTCCGTAACTCTGTTAAGTATGAAAAGTCCTTTCAACAATTTCTTGCAAACAACATAGATTGAAGCAAACAAGCCTCTATGACCTATGATGTTAGTAGAAACAATAAACGTCTTATTGGTTTTGAAGAACCCGAGAAAACTCCTAAGGTTAACTTACTTGATACGGTTTGTGTATATTGCTTAAAGAAATTTCACAATAAAAGAACTTGTCCAATGCAAAAAACATAGAAAGACAAGACACATTTCAGAACTAAAAAACCAGGACCTAACCAAATGTGTGTACCTAAGAATAAAATAATCTATGTTGCAGATATCCTTAGCAACAAAGTTAAAACATCAGTTGTGGTACCTGGACAGTGGATGCTCACGACACATGACAGGAGAAAAGTCAATGTTCCAAGAATTGACCCTTAAGAACGGAGGATTCATAGGTTTTGGAGGTGATCTAAAGGGTAAGGTCATTGGGCACGGCACAATAGGTAATGGTTCCCTTCCGTCTATTAAAAATATGTTACATGTAAATAGACTAATGCATATCCTACTTAGCATAAGTCAATTAAGCGAAAATGGTTATGATATTGTCTTCAATCAAAAGTCATGTAAGGCAATAAGTCAAACTGATGGATCCATACTATTTACTGGTAAAAGGAAAAACGATATTTACAAAAAAAACTTACTTGATTTGGAAAAACAATAAGTAAAATGTCTTATGTCTGTGAATGAAGAACAATTGATTTGACACAAAAGATTACAACATTCCAATTTGAGGATAATCTCAAAATTGAAAAGACTTGATTTAGTCAAAGGCTTGCCAAATCTTAAACACGAATCAAATGTTCTATGTGAGGCATGTCAGAAAGGGAAACAAACAAAATCATATTTTTCCTCTAAAAATGTTGTTTCCACTTCTAGATCACTTGAAATTTTACATCTTGATTAATTTTGACTTATAAAGATTGCCTCGGTTAGTGGTAAAAAGTATGGGCTCATTGTTGATGATTATTCTAGATGGACATGGGTAAAGTTTCTTAAACACAAGGATGAGTGACATAAAATTTTTATTACGTTCTACAAACAAATGCAAAGTGAACACTACATGATGTAATCAGTATTTAATCTATATTAGACCTATTCTTAATAAGACTCTTTATGAATTATGAAAATGAATAAAACCCAACATTTCATACTTACATCAATTTGGTTTCATATGCTATATATTTTGAATACCAAAGAGAATCTTGACAAATTTGATTTACGATCTCAAAAGTGCACCCTTTTGAGATACTGTGAAAGGTCTAAAGTCTATAGAGTATACAACAAAGAAAAACTGATTGTTGAGGAATCAATTTATGTCAAGTTTGATGACAAAAGCTTGACCATTAAAAGTCAAAGTTAGATGTAGGTTTTGTAGATCTATAGATATCAGAGGAACCAAATATATTAGAGGAATCAACAAAACTAGCCTCCAATAAATTAGAAGATATGCCTGATAACTCAATAACAAGCAATAATGAACCTCCCACAAATCAAGATCATAAGGAATCCAAACCTGAATTGAAATACAAATCTTCTCATCCAGACTCTCTGATCATAGGAGTATTAGAGTTACCAAAGCTTGTTATTAATGTATTTTTCCTTTCTTATTGTTTTGTATGTAATTTTTGTTGTAATAGGTGACTGTTAGTTCAGTTAGAATAATTTGTTAATGTTATTTTCTTGTTTGATAACTCCAGCTACTTATCTTATCTGTA
The DNA here is from genome assembly GCA_037974735.1 of Cicer chorassanicum. NCBI lineage: Eukaryota > Viridiplantae > Streptophyta > Magnoliopsida > Fabales > Fabaceae > Cicer > Cicer chorassanicum. The sequence goes on from JBBPBP010000001.1 coordinate 26,753,785, forward strand.
TATATTTCTCTTTTTCTCTTTGGATATAATAAGGAAACATATTCAGTTTATTTTTGTGTTAAAAGAAAAAAAGTAAAATTGTCTAATGATCTAAAAGCTTGAAAATTTTAATAGAGAGAAGAGTTGTTGAAATAGAAGTTCAATTAATTTTAAAATTATAATCGCTTTGTTAGTTGAGTTTAATAAGTTATTATTGGGAACTCCTCATTTGTTATCGATTCTTGAGATCACTGTTATTGAAGAAGACTCTTTAAATGGTGTGATATTTAATATGGACCATCTTACAATAACTCTCCTATAACTAAGGATTTATAAAGAATTTTTGTTGTTGTTTTATTTTGACTAAGGTTTTATAAATAGTTGAAGTGTCTAAATTCAAGAAAATAGAATAAACACGAACAAGAAAGTATTTTGTAAGGATTAATCTTCAATGTAATTGGATGATGTACTCATATTTTGTAGAAAGATATCCAGTTAAAGTGGAATTTTACATTTTTAGAAAACTTAAAATCTTTGGATAATAAAGGTTTTGGTGGAGCATTTTCTTGGACATAGGCAATAATATTGTTGTGTTCTCTGTTACCACTTATTTAAAACATGTGTTGTGTGTGTTAACATTCTACCATTGTGCTAATTTCCTAACAACGGTGAGCCAACAAATATTGGTCCTATCGATAAAAAAGAAATTTACTCATATATCATAAAAGTGTGGTTTCTGGTCGGTCAAAAGAATAAAACTATTAAAGTTATATATCATAAAAGTGGTGGTTTCTGATCGACCAAAAGAGTAAGGTTATAAAATTATAGTTTTAGATATACCAACAAAAATTTATTTATCTCTTTCAAAAAAATAAAAAATTATGTTATCAGTTTTTATAAACAAAAAGAATAAATTTTTTTGAAATAACTAATATTAGTAATTAATTAATTTTTATTAGAGAAGTCATTACCTTCTTGTCACTCCAACTACATTTGCAGACAAAAAAAGCTGCATAAATTAAAACTTGCTTTAAGATTAATTGATTATAAAAAATTATAGGACTGACCCTATGTAGGTTCAACTTGTGCTATCGTTACGAAAACTTAGTTAATAAATACTTTATGTAATTAATTTGGAGACCGTTTGTCCTAGCTCAACAAATTATTTTATGATTAAAACCGAAGTGTAAACAAAAAAACCAATCATAGAAAGTCAACAAAAGGAATTTAAACAAATCCACTTAAAATTTTCCGTTACTAGATTCTGTCCCATATGGATGGAAGTCATGACACAGATAGCAAAATTATATATTTGAGGAATTAAATTGAAAACGAATGTGGGGTACAAATTTGTTAATTGAAGCATCTTTGGCAGATGAAAATTAAACAATGTATAGCTAGCTAGTGCCAAATACAATAATTGTACATAGACAATAGTATCAATCAATATTCTTTTTTAAAAATTGAAAACAAATTTTTTTCCTTTGTTGAGTTGCCATAATGAGATGAGGACACTCCCACTTGATGGTGGAAGGTTGTACATGAATTAATCTATTTAATTCCAACTTGCATTGCTGGCTTATACTACACTATGGCAATTGTGCACAGAAGAGTGCTGAACATAGAATTGATTTCTTTAGGTGGGTATCACATGTAGTTCGGTTTTAATACTTCGACCAATTATATATGATAGTGTTGTGTGTGGGTGTGCCTACTCTATATATGTGAAATATCATTGATCCTGTAGTTGTGGTCCTATATTTATTTTGTAATTTTTTTTCATATGCTAATACAATGTGATAGATAATTATAAGGTTTAGTCAAAAAGATAGATAATTATAAGGTTATTTAGGTTAATTAAGAGGTTGAATATCAAGTTCTTGTTATGGAAGAGCTCTCTCTTTAAATAGATCTAAGTACTTCAAATGATTGTTCTCTTGTTATGTTTATGTGTATATTATGCAACAACTGAAAATGAATGAAATACGTGAATCACCGTTTTGATCTTTGAAATTTTAAGAAATCCACAATATTATTTCTCTAATTTACCAAATGATAAATTATTCATTAAAATTGAAGATTGTCAATCAGTTTGATAATAAATGGATTTTTATAAATTTCGATCACAAATTTGAAATCAACGATGACCTCAAATAAATTTATAAAAACATACTTTAATTGCCAAATTTCTAAAAGCCATGTTAACTCAATATTTTTATCAACCTTAAATGATGGAGTTTATGGCCCAATTGATTGCCCACCTTGATTAACTTGATTTTTTACAAATTTGCGGAATCAAATTAACTTATTCATACAATTTGCAGTATCAAAATAATGATTGAATAACTTTTTTACTTAGCTGCCTCTAATTATATTTCATTCTTCTTCTTCGTCATCCATCAATAAGGTGGTTTGGAGTCATTTTTTGAGTTCAAAACCACCCTTATGCATAGTTGTTTTAGCATTTTTTTTTAATCTCAATAAATACTTTTTACATTTATTTGGTTTTTCTTTTGCACTTTTATATGATTTCGTCGTCTAAATTCGACGTTGTTTTATTTCATCGTTTGGTGCGACGTTGTTTGATTTTCCATCTTATTGCAATGTTCATTTGATTCAGATTGATAATACTACATGTCCTAAGATATTCCAATCATTTACATTTTATCACATTTATAATCATTTTAATATTTTATACTATTAACTTGAGTGCTGTTAATTTTTGTACAAATTCATTCTTGTGAATTAAATTTGAATTGTTTTCTACCTATTCTATTATATCAATTTAAATGAATATAATTTTAATAAGAAAAAACTTTGGATCCAACAAAAATGGCCTATAAATACACAAGAAGTTAACCAAGTTGTTTCTCTCCAACCTGCCACTATGACAACTTAGGATGGATACAAATGTAAGGGATGGAGATTTTGGGCCTTATGGGCATATTGGCATAATAAGAAGAAAAAAAAGTCACTGTATAAACTGTCATCCTCGTTTCTAAACTTTATTGAGGTGTGGGCCGATGTTTCTTAAATTCCACTGTTCTATCCCTCTCTCTGCATTTTTCAAAAGTGGTCCTTTTATTACTTACTCATAATAATAATAAATAAATAATAATTGTGTTTGTGTGTGTGTCTTCATTATGGATCTTTATATCATCTTTGCTTCCTCACATGCTTCTTTATATGTTGCATTTACTTGTGGGGTCTTTGATAGTTGGATTGATGTTAACATTACGGTAGAATTGTGCAATTGTCTTTATTCATATAATATATTGTCACTTTATATTTTATTTTTTCATGCCTTATATTAGTTTTGGTGGGGCTTTTTTTATGAGTTCTATAACTCTGTTTTTTGTTTAGTCTTTTTTGAAAGATAATAATGGCAAAAACTATAGACAAATAAACTCTAGATAAAACAGGGAATATTCAGTCCACAAAATCTATGTGGGATTTTACACAAATTTATTTTATATTGGGATTAAATGTATTTTTTGTCATAAAACTTTAAATTTTGTTTCTCTTCAAAATTTTCATCGACTTTTAGTACTTTTAATATTTTTTATTTGCAATTTAGTATCTATAAAATCAAAATAAATCGAAAAACTTTTTTAGAATGTACCAAATTTTATAGATATACTCTGTGTTTTGATAGTAAAATTCGATTTATGGATTCCAATATTCATTGTTTTGGTTTCTTGAACTTTTGACGCTTAATAAATCATATTCAATTAATCCTTTGTAAAAAATTCTAAATATTTTGAATGATATGTTTATAGTATTCAAAATATGCATGCGAAATTTTTTCAAAAATTCGAAGAATACATATGAGTTGACTAAACATTAAAGACTAAAATTGTTAATGAAAAATATTTAAAAAAGGTTTTTTGTATTTGTGAAAGTTTATGAGACAATGGTGGATTGAACAAGGCTCAATTTCACACCTTGAACACTAAAAGAAATTGGATTAGAAAGAGTTTTCAATTTCATCTCTCTTAGATTGAAAATAAATGAGAAGTGAATGTTAATTCTGAATGAGGAAAATTTACATGAGAAAAGAGTAGTTCAGTGGATTAGAGAAACTCCTCAATCACTTGCATATCAAATGGAGAAGATGAAGAAATATTTTGAGCCACAAAGGTATATAGAAGGGAATACATTACCATTAAGATAAGGGTGATCCCATGTCAATTTCGAAAAATGGTCGGAAAAGTACCTCATGAGCTCATTTTATATTCCTATAAAATCAACAATCAATACATTCCCAACCTAAGCAGTTAAGATTTTGTTGGCCTTGTCCATTTGAAACATGCATGAAACAAATAATTAAGTATTAGAATGGCCAAAAACTTCTTAATCACATGATTAAATATTGAATATAAGTTTTATTTTGTTATTTTTATTTATTTTTGTATAAATCGGGTTATTAGTCAACAACACGAAAATAACTTATGTCAACAGAAGCGGTGAGTCAACAGAAGTTGGTAAGGATATCAGCTGGTTAGTTATTATTCTGCTCCTTTAGTTTTATGTAAATACCCTTTTACGTTTAAGTTTAATACATGATACTAGATTGTAATCATCATTTCAATAATTCAATAGTATGAGGTATATTTCTATTTCTTAGATCCTTTTTAGTAATATGGTATCAGTGTAACCTTTACCTTTTTTTTTCTTCTCCATTCATCTTCTCTTTCCCCAATTTCATACATTCGAACTCTAACAATGGCCGACCTAGATCTCTCTGATTCTAGTTCTACCAATCCTACTCTTGATAATTCATCAAAAGAACTTTCTTAAGATCCTCGTAAGTCGTATTTCCTTCATCCAAGCAAAAATCTTGGAGTTGTTCTTGTCAACACTCCCTGCACCGATTTCGACTACCATAACTAGATTAGATCCATGAAACGTGTACTCTCTTTAAAGAGCAAAATCAAATTCATCAATGGAACTCTCTCACAAATAGATTCAAATTTTGATTTATGGGATCGCTTTAGCAACATGGTGATTTCTTGGATCACCATTACTCTCTCCTCACATCTATCAAAGCATAATTTCAATGGACTCGATTCATGAACTCTAGAAAGATCTTGAAGAATAATTCACCAAAGGTGATTTTTTTCAGGGTTTCAGACATTCTTCATGATTTACATTCTTTGCGTCAAGGGGATCATCCCCTTTTCACATATTTTACAGATTTGAAGATCTTGTGGGACGAACTTGAGGATCTTTATCCAATCCATTCCTGCATTTGCTCCAACCCGTGCAAATGTTCCTTTTCGACATGTGTCGCATTTACAAGAACAATAAATACATTATTTGTTTTCTAAAAGGCCTCAATAATAATTACAACAATTTCCACACCCAAATTCTCTTAATGGACCCATTACCGTCCATTTCAAAAACTTATTCTCTTTTGGCTTAACATGATTCAATCGCACCTGTTGAATCACCTTTTCAGATTCCAAAGCCCTAGCCATTTTTTCAAATCACATCTGTCGAAATAAGGATTTTCAAGGTCACGACTGTGGTCGTAAAAGAGGCAATAAACCACCAATGTTGTGTACCCATTGTAACAAGACTAATCATACTATTTAGAACTGCTATTTCAAACACAAATTTTTCCCCTAGGTAAAAATCCAAATTCCATCTTGATCCATGAAACATCCCAACAGTTCTGTTACTCATGAATCTAAGACTTCTCAATCCAATTCAAAGGCTTCTACTTGTCAATAGCAAGCTAACAGTTCCTTGCATGTTTCTCGAGATGATTGCCAATTCTTGGTGAACCTATTGAAAACATCCCAACAAAATTCCTCTGATGCCAAATTTGACTCCAATCAACATGTTGTCTCCAGTGTTGCCAAGTATGGTAACATTCTTAATTCAAAATCTGTTTGGATTCTTGATTCAGGTGCTTCTGATCATGTTTGTTCTTTCATTAAGACCTTTACGATAATTAAACAAATTAAACCCATCACTGTTAATTTTCCCAATAGAAATTCTTTGGTGGCTTATTATTCTGGTGATATTTATTTTTCAAAACACTTTTATCTTAATCATGTTTTGCATTTTCTTGAATTTCACCTTAGTTTGATCTCTATATCTCAATTGACTAAACAACTTAAATGACAATTAATATTCTCTCCTCAATCTTGTATTATTCAGTACATATCTACCCAGAGGACGATTGGAGATGTTGAGCTACATAGCAATCTCTTCATACTCAAATCAATTCCCTGCTAGTCATACTTGCAATGTTTCTAATGTAACTAGTGCTATTTCTGTTCCTGTTATTTCACATGTTTGATAAAAATGTTACTAAAAGTTTGGCTTTTCATATTAAACAAATGTTTTGGTATTGATTTTGATGTGTGGCACTATCGATAAGCCATCCTACATGTATTGTTTTGCAACAAATTTGTAATATTTTTCCATTCATATCCTTTAATAAAAATCTTGTTTGTGACCATTCCCATTTTGCCAAGCAAACTTGCTTGCCTTTTCCTACTAGCCAACATGTTTTTGTTTAACCTTTTAATTTGTTATATATGGATATGTGGGGACCCTTGAGCACTACCTCTATTCAAGGGTTTCAATATATTTTGAACGTAATAGATGATTATTCTAGGTATACTTGGACTGTTCCTATGAAACATAAATCAGAAGCTAGGACTTGCATTCTTAATTTTGTTGCTTATATTTCTAACTAATTTCATGCTAAGATTAAAGTCATTTGTTGTGAAAATGGTATGGAATTAACATGCATTCCTTTTACTCTAGTCATAGTATTTTGCATCAAACGTCTTGTGTAGAAACCCCACAACAAAATTCTATTGTTGAATGCAAGCATTGTCATTTGCTTAATATTAATAGGAGTTTACTTTTTTATTCTAAATTGTCTAAAGGTTTTTGGTGTTATACCTTAACTCATGCTACCTTTTTGATTAATCGTTTACCATCCCTTGTTATTCAACAAGAAACCCCTTATGATATGCTTTTTCAAGAACCTATCTTTCCTTGAATTAAAGGTATTTGGTTTATTTATTTTGCTAGCACCTTGAAAAATCATATGAATAAACTTGACCCTCGAGCAAGGAAATGCATTTTCTTAGGATATAAAGAGGGAGCTAAGGCTTATGTGCTTTTTGAGTTGTTGCATCACAATGTTTTTGTATCTAGGAATGTTGTCTTTTATGAATCTATATTTCCTTATAAGCATGATGATCAACATCATAGTTCTAGTTCTGATATGCTTTCCTTTACTGATGTCGATGCTTCATTTGATGATTCCTTTATGCATTCCTTTGATAAATCTGATTCTGCTTTTAATTTTGATCGTGCCCATATTTCCTCTATTAGTTCTAGTTCTTGTCAGTATGTTTCTCCTAATGAAAATGATGTTCTGCTTGTGCGAAAATCTGACAGACCAAGAAACCCTCCACTCTATCTTAATGATTATCACTATAATGTTCTTCTGAATTGTCATGCATCGTATCTCTAAATATATTTCCTATGATAATGTTTCTTCATCCCATTATGCCTTTATATCTACCATATCCTCATTTGAGAAAAATCATCTTTTAAAACTACTAGGCAAAATGACTGTTGGCGGAAAGGTATGAACATTGAGTTGCAGGCTCTTCACCAAAACAACACTTGAACTGTCACAAATCTTCCACTTGGTAAGAAAGCAATAGGTTTTTATTGGGCATACAAATTAACATATCATGCCAATGATAAGATTGAAAGGTATAAAGCTAGACTTGTAGCTAAAGGGTATACTCAAATTGAAGGTGTAGATTTTTTTGAAACTTATTCATCTGTTGCTAAACTCACTTCTATTCGTTTACTTCTTGCAATATCTTCTACTAACAATCGACATTTAACCAACTGGATGTTCACAATTCATTTTTGCGTGGTGGCTTAGACGAAAAAGTCTTTATGAAATTGTCTCCTGGCCTATCCTCTACTAAACAGAACCAAGTTTGCAAAGTGAACAAATCTTTATATGCTTTAACACAGTCTAGCAAACAATGGTTCTCCAAATTATCCACTACTTTATTCTTTAAAAATTATGTCCACTCTTCTTCTGATCCGTTTCTTTTAGAAATAAGGCTTTTCATTCAATGCTTTGTTAAATTATGTAGATGACCTTATTTTATCGGGCAATGACATTGAGGAAATGATATCTATTAAAGAATACTTGCCTCAAACATTCAAGATCAAACATTTGGGCAACCTAAAATATTTTTTAGGTTTAGAAATTTCACGGTCTAAACAAGGAAACCATGTATGCTAAAGAAAATATTCCATGGACATTTTATTTGATATGAGCCTCCTTGCATCCAAACTAGTTTAAACATCAATGCAAAAAGGTACAAAACTTAGTGCATATTTTAGGACTATTTTTAAAGATCCAGAACCATTTCACGAGCTAATTGGCAAGTTGATTTATGTTACTAAATTAGACCACATATCTCCTATGTGGTACAATAACTTAGTCAATTTACGAGCAAACCAATAGCTTCTCATCATGAAGCATATGTCCGTGTTCTAAGATACATCAAGCAAAGTCCAACTTTGAAATTATTTTATCCATCTTCTTCTCACATGCAACTTAAAGCTTGTTGCGATTCGGATTGGGCTACATGCCCGAATACTTGGAGGTCAATAAATGGTTATTGTATATTCCTTCGAGAATCATTAATTTCTTGGAAGTTAAAAAAACCGCATATCGTCTCAAGATCATCCTCAAAAGCATAATATCGCGCAATGGCTTCTATTATTTGTGAGCTTCTATGGCTCACATACCTTCTCCAAGATTTTCAAGTTTCATTTCATAGTCCTGCATTACTATACTGTGACAACTAGTCTGCACGTCACATTGCTGCCAACTCCTCCTTTTATGAACACATGAAACACATTTAGCTTGATTAATTTCTTACACATTTCTTCTACACAACAGATTGCATATTTATTGACCAAACCACTTGATTAACTACTACTTACCCTCCAGTTTGTGGGGGCATATTAGTCAATAATACAAAAATAACCGACGTCAACAAAAGCGACGAGTCATTAGAAGTTGGTTAGGATATAAGCTAGTTAGTTATTATTCTGCTCCTTTAGTTGTATATAAATACCCTTTTACTTTCAGCTTAATACATAATACTAGATTGTAATCGTCATTTCAATAATTCAATAATATGAGGTATTTTTCTATTTATGAGACCTTTTTAGTAATATGGGTATTGCAACTTTGATTCAAAAAACAAAAAGTGTAGGACCATATGGCCGACTAAGCTCTTCTTTATTAGTAATAATCGACCGCCTTTGACTTGACCGACACAATTATTGATGAACTTTTTACTTCCTCTTCCCACTGTTGAAAATTAGCAAGTTTTTGTATTCTGCGGGAGTTGAACCTGAAACATAGGGTTAAGCCAACGGTTCATTCCAATTGATAATGAGAGTGAATGAAACGTTGACTTAACCCCTAGGTCCCAGGTTTGTCTTCCACGAAATAATAGTGTCAGTTAATGGGACTAGGTTAGTGGTTTGGGTTGAGTTATAGAAAGAGTATTGAGAAAGAAGTTAGAAATTTGATCTCTGCTACTAACATTTTTCACTCCCCCTATATGCTACGGCGTTGATTCAAATTAACTTGAGATTCCTCTCTTTCTCAACATTAGTGTATGTCAATTTCGCCTCTAGATTTTTTTATAAAAAATTGTTTGAGAAATAAATCTTTAATTTTTTTTTACTCAATTTGAGAAATAAATCTTGTACTGTCTTAATAAATATTTTTTAATTTGCACTATTTAAGTAATTTTGAGAGCATCCGGTAAAAAATAGCATAGACAAAATTCAGTGAGAGGGGGACACATATTTATTTGTCCATTATTTTCCACCCAACAAGAAGTACATACGAACAATGACCACGACCTTACAGAAAGGCTCAACTAACCATACATGTACTTGTTTATAAATTTTTGCTCATAAAAAAAAAAAACCATACATGTACTTGTTTATAGTATGAAAGAACTTATATGTAATGATCCAAGTTCAAGGCATCTAAGTTCAACGCTCTGATTCACCAAAAAAAATAAAGGACAATTAAACCATTCTTTTCAAAAAAAATCAATGTCTCGTACATATATACTAATTATAATTTTTTTCTTTCTAAAAATAAATTGAATTGAAAAATTTGATAACTACTCTTAATCACAATATGAGACCAATCCAAAAAGTATTTGTTTACAAAAGGTGTTTGGTTTAATTACATTTTTTCTTATATATGGGATAGAAGTCTCACTCCTCATATAAAATGTGAATTACATTATTTTGATATACAAAAGTCAAAACAACAAGCACTGATGTAACTACGTACCACAATTTCAAACTTAATTCCTGAAATTTAAAGGAAGTATATTTTAGCTCACAAATGGCCATCTAATATTTTAAAATATACATTGTAACTCATGATTTAACACTCAATTATGTAGATAGTATGAATTTGGATTTACCATTCAAATTCGATGGATGATCAAAATTTTAAGTCTGAATTTTAATTATTTTTAAATTTAAAATTCGAGTTTAAAATATGAACTACCGTTTTGATGTCATTGACTGCGCTGCGCTGCGCTGCGATGCAATTGAAGGGAATCGACTACAATAAACCCCCAGATGATATGAGTGCATTTTTGTTTTGGATAGGGTGTTAGATACTCTATGGTGAATCAAATCAAGGTATAGAATTGAAAATGATTACTCACAAGATCTAAGTCTTATTATTGTCTTTTTTTATCAATAATAAAGTGTGAATCTATGTAGTATCTTGTGTCTTATAATGAGTGTAATTTTTATTCATTTTACGTATATTAAAATATGACTGTAAATAAAATAAAGAGAAATGTTATTTTTTTTATTAAATTATTATTTTTAATTATTGATGTGATGTGATTTTTATTATCATAAATGTAAAGTAGAATCAATATTTTAAAAATGGTGTTCACAGTAATTAAAGAAGAGTATAATTGAAAAAATTAATTAAAGTAATATTAAGAATTGAGAATGTCTTTCATATTTTTAAGACAAAATTTTCTTGTTAAAGGGACACACTATTAGTAAGATAGAGGGAGTGTTTGACTTAACCAACCCCCTTTTTCTCTCCTAATGAATTGAATTAAAATACCACTTTTTATTCCATATATTTTAAAAATAAGTTTAATTATATTTTTAATCTCTACAAATATAACATTTTTTTTATTTTACTTCACATAATTTTTTGTTTTGTTTTTAGTCATTTCAAATATACACTTTTTATTTTTGGTCTTTATATTTTGTTTTTATTCTAGCAAAATTTCTTCATATTTAAATAGATCCATGTAACATGTAAATATTTTATTTTAGTTCCTTGAG
>JBBPBP010000001.1:26769134-26878434 GCA_037974735.1 Cicer chorassanicum
ATCTCACCCAACAACCTGACTATACATAAATTTGTGTTAAAATAATTCAGCATATAGTAGACATACATAACTAGAACAGCTCATGCTTTGTTTGTTTTAAACAACAATTTATGTTTAATTTTTTCCAAAAAAACTAGTAAAAATCTTGTTTGAACGGATCTAGGAACAAAAATTAGCAGAAAATAGTGTGAAATTCTCTCCATTGAGATGAGATAATAATGAAATCTGAACCATTAAATAAAAAAAAAATATAAAAAATGTGAAAAAAATTTAAGGGTGAAAGTGAGATTGAAAGCACATGAGAGAAAAAAAAAATAGAGAGAATTTGTTCTGGTGAAATTCTATCATGCATCACTAGCTTGAAATACATTTCTTAATATTGATAACCTAGAATAGAAGGAAATGATTAATTCTTGGTGAAAAACTAAATAAATGTTTAATTCTTGGTGAAAAACTAAATAAAAAAAATATAGAAGGAAATGATAATCACTTAATTAGATTGTACTTAAATAGCACATATAACATAAAAACATCTATATATAAAATTTATTCTTAAAATCAAATGTAAAAATGTGAAGGAAGAAAAAGGAATGGGAAACAAATTCTTCCACCAGAAGTAACTAAAGGGAAGACATTTCTAATATTTTATATATATAAATAAATATTGTTCTCCTTACAATCTCATAGCTTAGCTCAATCATTCCTAATAAGTTAATTGGCCGACACTAATACTATTTGTATGAATAATTGACATGTTATTACCAGCATAGTTTTAAATTGCGGCTCAGATTATGATGCAATCGTTGCAACTACAACTACAAACGCCATGTTGTTGTAGAGACTTCAAAAACTGAAATATTATGACTTCAATTGCAGTTGCAGATCGTAATTGGAAACAAATTTTTAGAGATGAAGATCCAAACTAACATGGTCACTACGTTTAGAGTCATAAACATAGCGATTTTGCGTCGAAGAAGAAGCTGAAGGTACTCCATGTCCAACTTGCAAACCCCTTTCCTCAGATGCAAGCAAAGGCAAAGAGCGTTCATGGTTGAAACTAGGGTTACTCTGAACGGCACCGTTTGGGATTCTCCAAAAAGCCAACGGACTACCATTAATAGGTTGAGAGTAAGAAGATGAAGAAGAAGAATTTGGGTGGTGGTTATAAAACCTAGCAGCACTTGAGTTTGTGTTGTTGTTCCATGTTGGATAAGAAGCCATTGATGATGATGATAATGATGATGATGATGTGAATCTATAGTTTATGAATGGATGTTGTTGTTGATGATGATGATGATAAAGATGTGGATCAGAGAAAGATGTAGCATGTACCATAGTTGATTGAAGGTGTGCGCGTTTCGCGTGTTGTCTTTCTCTTTTGTGTGCGTTTTGGTGTCCTCCTAAGGCCTGTGAAGTCGGGAAATTTCTACAACAATAATGGCATTCGAATCTTCGGTTGCTTTCGTTGTTGTTATTGTTCTCGTTGTTGTTAATGTTGTTGTTGTCGTCAACGATTTCAAATGTGTTAATGTTGTTTGTTGTTGTTTCTGGTGAATCAGAGTGGTGGTCGGTGGTGGTGGTGGCATCTGATCCGCCAAATTCGATACCGAAGAGGCGGATGCCTTTTTCTTTTGGTGGAGGGCGGATGAAGGGAAGTTGAGAGAAAGACTCAACGTTCATTAAGTCATGTGTTTCTCTTTCAGTGATTTTTTTGTTGTCCATGATGAGAATGAATAAAGGGTGTGTTTGAAATTGTGAGAGAAAATAATAATAGAAGAGAAAGGGGTGAAGGGGTGTGGTGTATGAAGAAGGGGGGTGTGTGTGGTGGGACCTACAAAGAGAGAGAGAGTGGGGACTATGGATGGACAATTGGGTCTGATCCATCTCAGAGTGAATTGCCTGACAATCGCCACACAAAGTCTCAGACTCTCTGCCTTTGCCTTCTCAAAGTACCACCTTAATTCACTCCCCTTTCACTTATTTTTGTTTTCATTCACATGCCACTTCTATACAACTCTTTACACACCCACTTTTTCTTTTCTATTTTTTATTCTCAATTTATGTCTATTTTTTATTTTATTTTAATAGTCGGTGGTCCAAATATAGACTAAGACATTTTTATCTTATTCAGAACGAACAATTCACTTTAAAGAATGAAGTAAATAACGTTAATTATTGATCATTAAATAAATAATTGTTATTTTGTACACATATATAATCAATTATGAATGGCTATAATATCGATAATTGATTCACTTACTTCTAATTTATCACTCTAGAGAAACCAAATTCTTCGAGAGATTTTCAATAAATGAAGTGCGAAGAATGTAGAATACCGACGTTGAAGAATATTGTAGACAAATTACGAAACCAACTTGATTGAGTGAAGTATGATAGTCACACTAGTTCGTTGAATAATTATTATATGGTAGTTTCATTCTATTACTAGTTAGTGGAAGAATGTTGACATGTGCCCTAAAAATCAGCTGCATTTCACATATATATTTATTTATCTATCTATCTAATAGATATACTTGTAAACTAAGGTTGAGTTTTATATGATTAAAAACAAAAAACAAAAAAGCTTGAGTTTTATGCTGAAGCATTGCCATGTATCACTATTTAGAACTTTAACGTTAGATACATATATCAATACCCAAATTATATTTATAATTAATTTCCGAGTGTTCTAATCTATTTCAAAAATATGATGAAACACAACAAAGATAGAATTATGAATATAATGCCATACAAAATTATTAAATACAGTTCAAAAACTAATATAATTAATATGTATCTACTGTTTAAGTATAATGATTGGTGTTTTATTATTATTGTTAAATAAATATTTAACATAGACAATTTTATTTTTAAGTACTCAAATATGCTTGGATCATTTCTTGATAGTTCTGGGAGGTCTTTTGTCTTTTCATGTTTTCAACACTAGTCTAATTTTTCTATCACGACCTCTTTTAAATATATTCCCATCATGCAATTATTTTCCTCAACATTTGAATCTTCTTTATTTTCTTGAAAACTAGTTTTATGTGTCATGATTTATACTAACTCCATAGATCATAGAAGTTTGTTTACTTCTCTTTATGCACTTATCAAGAAACTCTTGAAACACTTCCTCATATTTAAATGATTTGCATTCATCAAATTTAATGAATTTGGAACATCATTTTTCAAACGATCATTCTTCTTTTCTAAGGTTTCACATTTAAATTGTAATTTTTTGAAGCTATCATCTAAAATCAAATGATCTTATTTTAAATGTTTATATTTTGCCGAAGTTATGCGGAAATTACTTAAGAGTTGATCAAAGACAAAAATGTAAATCAACACAAGGAATTTTAGAATAACTCATCATACTCTCCTTCATGACTATCAGAGTGAGCGCTTGCCATAAGAAGCATATTTGCATGTTCATCATCCGAAACGAGGATGCATCAAATCCATTTTTGCCTTTAAACTCTTCTATCTTCTTTTAAAAGTATTCCTTTTGGGAATTTCTTTTTCAAGCTTGGGACATTGAGATATGAAGTGTTCTGGTTCTTCGTATTCATAGTAGATGGTCTGTTTCCTACCAAAGTTCTCCTTTTGGTCTCTCGATGATTTGAACTATGGGACATGGTACACGAATGCTATGTTTCTCCTACTAATGAAAAATGTGTTGTCATACATAGGAGAAACCTGACGAGGAACAAAAGAAACCACAAAAGCAACAGTCGATTTGTTAAACCACAAATGTTATACTATTTTTGAGAGAAATAATAGTCGATTATCATATGAATCATCACTATGCCTTTGGTTGTAGAGCTTTTGATGTTGACTTCTTGCTTTTAGAATTTAAAGAAACTGACTTTGATTTCTTCTTGGGTTCATCTTCATTAAACTCTATCTCTTGAGATTGGAGAGAATGCAAGAGTTCTTCAGAGGTAATTTGTAGACCTTTAGTTTCTTGAATAGCTGCGATGTCTTTGGGTCTCCATCTACGTGATAAACTTCTTAGAGTTTTCATTACATGATTAACAATGGTATAACTTTTGTTAAGAACTCTTAACCTAGAAACCACAATTTGAAATCTTGGGAACATATTTTCAATACTTCTTTCTTCTTCAATTTGAAACAATTCATATTGTCTCACCAAAACATTTTCTTTGGATTCTTTGACTTGATTATTTCCTTCGTAGTTTAAGCACAAAACATCAACAATGTCTTTTTTCGTTTCCTTGTCACATTTCTCAAATTCTTTTATAGAAATGACATTTATTAAAAAGTATCTAGATTTTTTATATAACTTATAGTGTTTCTTTTGTTCCTCATCAGGTTTCTCCTATGTATGACAACACATTTGTCATTAGTAGAAGAAGTGTACCATGTCCCATAGTTCATAATTGTGTGAGATGAAGAAACTTTGAATCTTTTCTTTTGGGGTCTATTGACATAACCACCAACACTCTCATTGTTTGATTAATACATGTTTTTCACACTTTTCTCTCACACAATAAAGTGCTCAGTTAAGAGAACGAACTCCAATGTCAATTGAAGGCAGGGAAAAACACTTAGTGAAAACACAAGAAGTAGGGATTTTAATTGTTTTTTAAAAACATTTTTGCTAAGTATGAAAATAATTTGAGAAATTCATTTGCAATCAAAATGTTTGTTAAAAAGAATTTTTGAAATCTTCTTTCAAATAAATAGATGTAAGATGAATAGAGAGATAAGAGAAAGAAGATAGACATAATGATTTATTCTAGTTCACCACCCAACTAGTAGCTACATTAAGTCCCTTCAACCTGAAAGATTTTCCACTAAATCATACTGATTTATCATTTTCTCTAGAGTATACTTCTATCCAACTGATTATACTCTAATCTTCTTAAGCTTCTAGCTTAGTACAATCAGATTTTTGAGGACAACAACCACTACCGGGCCAAATAACAAAATCAAGGTTTTTATGAAATACATAGTGATAACTCTTTACGAGTGAAAAACTTTCTAAAGAAAGTTTTTGAATTGGATTTAACTTATATACATTGACAATGGAAAAATATTTTACATTGTCAACTAATCACAATGGTCGAATCAATGAAAATATTTTACTTTTAATTTAATCAACTCTAAAGTCACAAACATAATTAGTTATGATAGACCGACAATGTAAATTTTTTTACACTATGTATAAAAATTAAACTAAATTGAAATTCAAGGTTTATTTAACTCAAGCATAATTCTTGCTCTTGGACTTTTGCGGCCTAATAGTTCAATGAATTTTTGCAAAGTTCTTCTCTTCTCTTAAAGCTAACGAAGCAGAACTGAATTTATATACAAAGAATAATTCCGTTTATGAGTTTAACAAATTATGACTGATTTCGTTCATGATAGGTAACATTTCACATATATGATCTTATACTATCTTCTACTAACATGGGCAAGAATCACAAAATTCAAAAATTAATTCGTTGTTTTCATTTTTGAGATCTTAAAAAATATCTTCTCGAATATTTTAGACGAATGTGAGATTTCTGATTTTTTTACTTATTTATCATGAAGTTTGAATTAGAGGGAACGTTGTTCTAGAGGAATGCAGTACTAGACCATCCAAAACTATTCATGGAAGACGTGCAAATAAAAGTTATGTTGACTTAGTTAGAGGATTTGTTTAAAAATTAACTTTAGCTAGAGCAAACTCACTACTTGTGACTAGATGATATTTTCATAGGGTTACTGGAGGATCTACAAACTTAGAATAAACGTTATGAGATAAATTGTTCTCTTATATACTTCTTTATCACCAAAACTTAAATTAAATGGTTATTGTTCTTCAAACCAATCTATTTATAACAAAATATTATAAAAACAACTATTCTTCTCTCTTAATTTGATGAACACTACTTGTATTTTGTTTAATTTTCAGCAATTGAATTGTCTTCTAGGGTATTTGATTAATCTTATAATTGAGATACATTTTACTATGTATTTATATTCTTGTTTCATTTTGAATTCTTATTGTTCCCCTCAACTAAATTATCCTATTGTTTTATTTACATGTTTGGGATGACAAACTTTCACATGCTTTAATCAATCAATTAACTAGTGACCAACTAAAATTAATTGGTAGCTATATAGGATAATTGGGGTCATGATTTTTGTTTGATGAAATATAGATACTAATCTTTCAATTAATCAACCTCTTGGTTCTTTATGCCTACTTTCTCTCTATTATATTTTTTGTGAAGTCAACCAAATATTTAATTTAGGGAAAAAAATATTACATTGAATCATCAATCTTTGTTAATAGTTTTTTATAAGAGGGATTGGTAAATAGGAGGACAAATAAGGATTCATATAAAACTAAGATTTAAGATATTGATATTACAAGTGAAATCATGACCTAAGTCTTCTCTCCATTGAATTACTTTTGTGTTGTTATTTTAAATTTAGTTATTGCAATTTTGTTATACTTTCGTTACCGTTAATCGACCATAAATTTCATTAGTTTTGAATGATAAAAAATCTTGATTTTTTTGGTAATTGTTAAATTAATCTTGATGGATACGATAATATTTTGTACTATTTAAAAAACTCCTACACTGTCCTTAAACTCTAGCTCAACTGACAAACGCAGAAATTGTTAAATTAGATGTTTTATCCTAAGTTCAAACCTAAAACTTCACATGTGAGTTAATTATGGTGGAATGTAGAACACGCTGCACGGAGTGCACCACGTGCAAGAGATCAATCGTAGCATATGTGGTCAACTAAACTAAACACTCATAGATAGTACAAGAACATAAAATACACCCATACAAGTGTTGAATCAACAAACCAAGAATGAGGAGAAAATAGAAAAGTGTTGGAGGAGATGAACATCTGACCGTTATATAGTATGATAGAATTAAAAAGGGAATCATATGATTAAGAAGTATGGACATGAAAAAATGGGGATAAGATAAGATCAATAGTTTCCTTCGACTTGAAAGTGTGGATAATATTTGTATAAATACACAAAAAACACAAATTTAAAGGATTTTATGTTTTGTGAGATATTTTTAATGAAAATTTTTAAGAGAATAATTGAAGTGTTGATTACGTAATTTTGAGTGGCTCATAGTCATATAAACCATGGACAAACAATGAAATAATAATTTGTGATAAACAAACATATAAGATTAGTATTAATAAGATCAAATATATATATATATATATATATATATATATATATATATATTTTAAAAATTTAAACGAGTACCATTAAATTGTGTGAATTTAACATCACTTAGTGGGACTCATATAAATTTCAACAAATAAAAAAAATGTGTCAATGAATAAGTTATTTTTGTTATATCTTTTCAATATACTTTCCTCTTATAGGTGACTGTAATGTTGTTCTTGGTGAAGGTGATGGAAAACATAGGAAATAACGTTTGAATTGTGTTGACCATTTATAAAAATCAAATTCAATTGCTAAATAGAAAGATGTATTCTTTATCAAATCATTCAATTTATGGTTGTAAGTCATTTTTGAGTAAAATAAAGTTGAATTATAAAGAAATTAAATCAAATAACAGAGACGAGAAAGAGAAGAGACACATGTATTATAATACTAGTTTACAACAACTGTTGTTACATCCAGTCCTCCCCTTACAAAGAGATTTTTCTTTAGTACAATTGATGGCTTAATCCACTATTAAATCAATATCACACATCTTTGCTCTTCCTTTTCATGCTCTGAGTATTATATTCTCTGTCTCTCCAAGCTCTGAGCATTATTTTCAATGCCTCTCCAATCTTCATGCATTCTTTCACCTCTTCAGCTACCTCTTTAGATTAAAGAGTATGTGTCTGAGTTGAAACATAATCTTTCTTAGGTGTTTAATTGTCATTGAGAAGATAATACAATTCAATTCTTATATCAATTCAAGTGTATAAAAAATAACTTGATTGATTTACATCAATTTCAAATAACTCTCAACAGGGATGATTTTTCATTCATTCTTTTAAATTATTTTCATGTTTTGATGCCATGTCTTCAAATGAATATCAATAACTTAAGTCAATATTCAATGTTGACTTATTGACCATAATTGACTTTTCCAGATGATAGCTTTGGAGGAAACAATGCTTCATAGAATTTTCAGTCATTTTCTTCATAAGAGAATTTGACTTTTATTAAAGCGTTGAATTTCTCAAAGGTTGATTTAGATATTACTCTTGTTCTTCGAATTAGATGATCAACAAATGTCTTCACTCATATTTGACTTTTGTTAGAGATAGACGATCATATTTTTGCTATTTTCTTTTGTGATTAGAGGATGATACATTGACTTACATATCCTTTGCTTGGACTTGAATATGAACAATAGGACGTTTGTTGCAATGTGGCTCATTAGCATATAATGACTTGCTCTATTAGTAAATATAATTACTCATGTGTAAAAATGTTATTTGTGTTAATTAATACTCAGAAGATTATCTAACTTACTAATAAAGCATGCTACTTTAAAATAGATAGTCATTGATATAAATCTTATAATTTAAGATGCACACTAGCAAATATAGTTAGGGGATAATTGTTCTTATTGTTTTTCTTATCATCAAAATATTCAATAAGAGGATTGTAGTTAAAATCCCTTTGGCACTAACAATATCCCCTTTTTGATGATGACAAACAACTATACAATTAATGAACAATTTTCTTTTACAAAATAAAATTTAAAAAGTACTCTCCCTAAGTGTAGTACTCAAAAAAATTGTTTAACTTAATATTCCGGGAGTCCCTCTAAATATGATAAATACAATTTCTAAGATTTTCAACCTTCTTAAGTTATTTTATAGTTTTGATACACATATATGGATAAATAAAAATTTAAGTTTAAAGTAAAGAAATAATCAAACAATCCAGACACAAAATTCTATCATAATTTTTTGATAATTGTTTTCAATTGAATTTATAGATTTCTAGGATGTTAAGTCTTTGGATTCTTTTGAAATCTATTGATTAACTACTCAAATGCACATGATTTGTAGATGACACTCAAATGCACATGATGCAGATGATGCAACACCCATATGCATATGTAAATGATGCAAAAACAAGATGCAGATGCAATAACAACCAAGAAAATAGAAAATAAATAAGAAATAAATAAAACTTATAAAGAGAAGGAATAAGGTAATAAATAAAATTCAAAGTAGAAATAACCAAAAAAAGCAAAAGATAAAATTTCATTAATACTAAGAAAATGTTTAACAATCACTAATGGAAAGATAAATAGAATCCTAACAAACTTTCCTAAAAACAATCATAGAATCTTCTAAGAACACTTCTTAGGAGTTCAATAGCTTTCTCTATTTGATTAGTGAGAAAATCCAGCTTCGGATGGACTTCTTGCAAAACTATTCAAACTTCAAATTATTTAAGAAGAATGTTGCTCACAATTGAAACTAATAAGGATGGTGGGATTTCTTGCTTCTCAAGAAAGGAAAATGGCTTCCTTTTCCTAGAAGATTAAGAGCCATTGTCAGTAGTAGAAGAGTTTGAAAGAAGTAGAAAACAACAAAAAGATTTAAGAGATGAGTGGAAAAGTTAAGTAATAAACAAAATAGAAAACAAAAGAGGTATAAATAGCTAGATTTTTACGAAAAAACGTTTGAAGAAAAAAAAGTAATGATAAGAGCATGGAAGAACTCAAAAGGTTAGAGGAAAACGTGTACATAATGACTTGACTGACATTCATGACACACAAAACTTATTTAAAGATTCGAGACGATGAGTGAGAGATATAATTATTTTAAATAAAATATTTAAATAAAGATTTAATGAAACAAGACAAAGAGTTAAAGTATGAACAAAATAAAGAGAAATTTGTTATAAAATAAATTATAAATGAAATTAGTTGCAAAATGGAAACCATAGGTAAAAAGGAAAACAGAGGCAGACAAACATAACAAAATAATCAGAGGAATAAAATTGAAAATTCTTGCATTCAATTTGTAATTCATATTACCATTGTAACAAATAAAAATTACATTACATGTGCAATACTTACTACAAAAGGACTAAATATAAAAAAAAAAGTTAAAAATAAAATCCTAAGGGTTTTTTAGGGCTTTAAAAACCAAATTTACTAATTAAATTACATATTAGGTTTGAATCACCAATTACTAATACATAATAAACTAAATCTCTTCATTGCTTCTTTGAACTTCCATCTGATAGTGAGATGAAGAAGATTTTCTATTCTGGAACCTACCTTTTAACTTGTCAAACATAACTAAAGAAAAGAAGATGAATCAACTTCATTTTTTTCTCTAATTGTTCTTGACTTGTCTGATGGAGTTTCCACTAAATATTGAGATGGAAATATAATCTACCAAAGATACAATTCTTTCATAAGATTATAGGTGCTCCAACTCTTCTTCGTCATCACCTTCAGACTACTTATCCATTACAAGAGATTGAAAACAAAATGAGACACAAGCTTCTGAATGCTTTTTCTCACTACAACTCATGTTCAAGGTTCTTAGTAGGAGAGAAATAAATTGGCATCAAAGGCTTACACATGTGTGAACCTTTGAATGCATTTTGTGAACCATCATGCACAATCCATCTTGTTGACCGTATTTCATAGATGTAACGAATTTAAGATTTATGAACTCTTGAACATTGAAGTTTAGTAGTTCATGTTTTATGAAGATCTTAAATTCTTTTTCAGAGTACAATGGAAGAGGATGATCATTTAGGAAGATGAAGACTCAACAAAGGGTGGAAGATTGAACTGGTTTTACCTAAGGGGCTTCAAGTTGAAAACTTTTTGGATTTAAATAGATTGAGGTGGCGAGAGTAGAATGGTTTTTGAAAAACATTTGAGAAGAGATGAGTTTAAATAGGAAAGGAAAAGGTAGAAACCAAAACTTTGGTTTTACGGAAAGGTAAATGCTTTTACCAATCAATACCTAACTATGTAAATGAGTGTTGACTACTTATTCATCTTAAACTACATTTCCAAAGATATCTAACTGATTTGATTAGAAATTTTTGTGAAAATAAGGAAGGGATTTCCTAAATTTCATGGAAGAATGAAATTGGAGTAAACATATTCTAAAAAACATATACAAAAAAGAAAGGTAACAAAAAAGAAACACATAAGAGGAATAAAGCTATTTCCTTGAAAATCAAAGGCATGCGATTTGATATAAAAACATAAACATATAAGACAAAAACAAACAAGTACTATGATTTTAAATATTAAAATAAATTGTGGAGTACCTGACGAGATTACAAACAAGGATAATTTATAAATTTTGTCCTTACTCTTGTATTACCAGAGTTGGCCAATTACTTTTTTGGATGATCTTCTAACTAGATGCAAAGTTAGCTTGATTATAATTTTTTTTCTCTTCTCACACATTAATTAACATATGCAGTCCTTTACTTTCAAGGACACAAACAAAAATTTGATAAAGATTTATCACAAAGACATCAAGATAAATTTTTAAAACATTCATGTAGATTATTGAATCTCAATTGAGTTTCTAGCTGCATTGTAGACTAATCACTTGATGAAATATTTTCTTAGATACTCTAATCTAAGATGTTATCTAGCATTTAGACATAAATTCGATTTTTTTATACTCTATTAAATGAACACAACTAAAATACTTTTTTCATTTATGTTCCTCCCTTTGAGTATTCAGTTATCTCAATACAAAGATTCTATTATGCTACTCAAAGTGTCATTGAAGAGTGATTACTCAAACATAAACAATATGAGTTTTAAACAAATAATCTTGTTTGGGGAAATAATTAACTGCATGATTGATTATCAAGAAAACTTTTTCAAAATGACTCTTGTTAAGAGATGTACTTGTAATTTGAGAAATAGATTATCCACTAATGCATTTTATCTATTATTAGACAAAGATTTCAATATGCAACAACCATAGTTTTTGTAAATCCATGATTTTGAAAGAAATAAAAATTTGAATTTCCAAAATAGATTGAAAGTAGGATTTAACCAAAAATATACAACAAGTCAAACCATTTAAATGATATTTCTAGCAGTAAAGAATATTTACTCTTACACTGTAAATGCTCAATCAAGAGACTGAGCCTTGATACCAAATGAAGGTGTTGGATAACATATGAAAATGGGGGTTTAAATTGTGTTTAATGTTTATGAAAATCTAATTCAAATGCTAAACAAAAAGATGTGTTCTTTATCAAATCATTCAACTTACGATTGTAAAACATTTTTGAGAAAAATAAAGTTGAATCATACAAAATTTAAATCAAAGAACAAAGTTGAGAAAGAGAAGAGACTTAAGTATTTCTATACTAGTTCACAATAATTGTTGCTACATCTAGTCCTCCCATTACAAATATATTTTTCTTCAGTAAAGTTGAAGACTTAATCCCCTATTAATTCAATAGCTTGCAAGTATTCTTTGTTTTGCCTCTACAGGCTACATGTATTCTTTTCTCTACCTCTCTAGGCTCTAAGCATTCTTTCACATATTCAGGTACCTCTTTGGGTTAAGGAGTTGTTGCCGTTATCGGGCTTAGGTACATATTCATTCAAGTATGTGTCTGAGTTGACATATAATATTTCTTTGAATGTTGAAATCTCTTTGAGAGGATAATAGAATTCAAGACATATATTATTCAAGTGTATAAAAAGCAATTTAATTGATTTATATCAATTTCTAACAACTTTATACAAATATAACTTTTCATTTATTCGTTTCTTTTGATGTATTCATGGCTTTTTCAGAAATATTCTTTGAGCACTACCTGTTGGAACCAAGTTGATTTTCCTCTTGGGGTATTGATGTTAACAAAGGTATTTTATGAGAACAATTTTCTTAGACTAACGACTTCATTAAGTGTGCAACAATTAGAACAAAAAACCAGAGGAAGTTACCAGAGGAAATCACTAGAGGAAGTGACTAGAGGATGAGATCAAAGGAACATAAAAGCATACACTTCTACCTCTGAACATATTCCTTTGAAAGCAACGTGCCTTTGAAGGTTACGAAGAATGCCTTTTATAACTGGGTCTGGAAATTTCCTCTAAATCCCTTGCATGCCTCTGATGTGCACAAACTCACCATGCCTCTAGAGAGTTTATATCAAGCTATCATTAACTTTGAAAGATTGTTCAAGCCATGCATTCAAAGTTCATATTCCGATAATCAAAAGTTGCAACACACTCAAAATAGTGCCTCTGATATGCAACCTCTAATTTGCCCAAAGCCACTAATTCTAAGTCACACAATTCTGCCTCTGACTTTTATCATCCAAGAAACACAAAATTTCACTCCAGCAAGAAAGTCAATGGTTTTGATGGGAATAATTTATTATGAAGAAAAGACTTATCCTAATAAGAATTTCTAAATATTCAAGAGCAAGCCTGAATCCATTCCCGCTCCAATCAGTTAAGAGTATGAAGGAATATTCACGTGAATAAGTTTTCAAACACAATATGAAATTAGATATGATTCAGAATTATATGGTCAAAATATTGTTCACAAGAAGATATGGTCAAAATATTGTTCACAAGAGGATGTGTTAAAATATTGTTCACAAGAAAATATGCTCAGAATTTGTTGACATGAAAATACACCCAAAATTATTC
Source organism: Cicer chorassanicum (assembly GCA_037974735.1). Taxonomy (NCBI): domain Eukaryota; kingdom Viridiplantae; phylum Streptophyta; class Magnoliopsida; order Fabales; family Fabaceae; genus Cicer; species Cicer chorassanicum. Next base: position 26,782,781 of record JBBPBP010000001.1, read on the forward strand.
ACAGGAAGATATATTCAAAATTATTCACAAGAAGAAACACTATGAGTTATTCAAGAGAAGATACACTCATAATTTTTTCACAAGAAGATACATTAAGAATTGGTTCACAAGAAATATATGATTTAGATTTTACATGGACAAAAGTGAAAGCCTAATCTATTCTATAAATAGATACTCAAGGCTGAAGAAGAAAGCATGAACTTATAAACTCATAAATCCATACAATGCATAAAAACTTTTGAGAACTCAAATTTCCCATGTATTCAAAGTTCAAAGGTTTAAGTTCTAGAGAAGCACTTGCTTAAAGAAATATTTTCTAAGTGTTTTAGTTTGACAAATCAATTGCGAAAATCTTCTTAGTAGAAGCAAAACACAATTAGTTCCAAACTTGTGTAACCCAACCCGATATTGGCTTTAGTGTTTCTAAAAAATATGTGGGTTTTAGGTTGTGTTGAGAAGACTTGACTTGTAGGAAGCTAAGGATCTGAATACTCTTAAATTTGAAGAACTTATTAGCTCCTTGAGATCACATGAAATTGAGCTTGTAGAGGGTGGGCCCAAGAATAAGCAAAACACTTTGGCTTTGAAATCCAAGTCGAAGTAGGCTCTGAAGGTAACACCAAAATTAGAGGATAATGATTCCGATGACTAGAATGTGGACTCAGAGGATGATGAGGTGGCTTTCATATCTAGAAAAATTCAAAGGATATGGCACAACAAAAAGTAGTCATTCCATCAAAGAAATTCCAAGCAGTCCAACAAAGGAAATGATGACAAGTCTAAATGTCCAAATCTAAATGTCCAAATTTGGAAAAAGGGAAACATCAGAGGAAATACTCCAGACCCAAGAAAAAGGTTTTTATGGCTACATGGGATGATTCTGATGAATCCTCTAATGATGAAGAGCAAGCAGATTTGGCTGTAATGGCTCATACTAATTCTTACTCTGAATCCAATACTGATCATAATTATGACTTTGGAAGTGAACCAGTAGATGAAGAAATCGAGGTACTTTAGAAAATGTCATATGTAATTATGATAATTATGAGGTTGCATTCCAAGACTTTCTTGGTAACAATATAGAAAGAAGCAAGTTTCCTTCTATGATTTATGGAGTTAGTAGAAGTGGTAAAAGAGGTATAGGATACAAAGAAACAATAACTAAGTCTCAACTTATCAAACCTGATGTTTTATATATTGTTTGCTCCAAGAAAGGTCACTCCAAAATATCTTGTACCATGTTAAACCCAAGGAAAGACAAGAAACCTTTCAAGACTAACAAACTAGGACCTAATCAAATTTGGGTTTCTAAGAACAAAATTTTCTATGTTGCAAAAGTTCTTAGCAGCCAAGTCGAAACACTAGTCATGGTACCTGGACAGTGGATGCTTGTGACATATGACAGTGGATGTTCGAAGACCTAGCTTTGACCAAATGAGGCACATTGACTTTTGGAGAAAAATAGAAAGGCCATATCATTGGACACGACACATTTGGTAATGGCACCTCTCCATCTATTAAAGATGTTTTGTTTGTTAAAGGTCTTAAATATAATTTATGAAGTATTAGTCAATTAAGTGATAATAACTATGATATTATATTTAATCAAAAATCATGCAAAACAATTAGTCTAAGAATTAGATATGTACTTTTTACAGGTCAAAGGCAAAATAACCTATATAAGATAAATTTGTTTAGCTTAGAGAAATAAGATGTTAGGTGTTTGATGTTAGTAAATGAAGAAAAATTAATTTGGCACAAAAGGTTAGGTCATGCAAACGTAAGATTAAACTCAAAATTGAATAAAATTAACTTGTTAGAGGTCTACCTAAGCTTAGCTATGAAACTAAAAGTATGTATGAAGCTAGTCAAAAGGGAAAACAAACTAAGAACTCCTTTACCCCTAAGAAATTAGTCTCTACTTCCAAACCCCTTGAGCTCTTGCATATAGATCTATTTGGGTTTGTGAAAAGAAACTCAGTAAATAGAAAGAAATATGGCTTTGTAATAGTAGATGATTACACAAGGTGGACTTGGGTAAAATTCTTTAGAAATAAAGATGACTGCCACAAAGTGTTTATTGCATTTTGCAAACAAGTAATGAATGAAAAATGTCTTAGGTTTTTTTGAAAATTATAACAATTAAAAGTGATCATGGAGGAGAATTTTAAAACAAGTTCTTTGAAAGTTTTTGTGATGAGAATCGAATCTAACACAACTTATCCGCTCCTAGAACGCCACAACAAAATGGAGTTGTAGAAAGAAAGAATAGATCCCTTCAAGAAATGGCTAGAACAATTTTAAATGAGATGAATGTTGCAAAACATTTATGGGTAAAGGCAATTAACATTCCATGCTATATTCTGAATCGAATTTTAATTAGGCCAATATTGAATAAAACACCATACGAATTTTAATATCTCTTACTTTAAGCAATTTGTTGTATTTGTTATATGTTAAACACTAAAGATAACCTTGGAAAGTTTTGATCCCTGCTCACAAAAGTGTACCTTCCTTGGATACTCTAAAAGATCCAAAGCTTATATAGTGTTCAATAGGGAAACTCAGATTGTGGAGTAAATACATGTTAAATTTGATGACAAATAGCTTGACCTTAAAAAGTCAAAGCAAGTTGAGGATACTGCAGGTTTATAGGAACCAAAGGAAGTAGTAGTAGATAGACCAAAAGAACCCAAACAATCAGAGGATGCAAGTAAATCAAAGGAAGATGAAAAACATTAGATGATGTATATGACCAAGTCATAAGCAATGAAAATAACTCAGAAGTCAGAACTTGATGGAAGTACAAGTTATCCCATCCTGAAATTCAAATATTTGGAAATAACAATGACCATTTGAAGACTAGATCGTCACTAAAGGACACAACCTTTTTTGGTCTACTATCATCAATTGAACCTACCTCTGTTGATGAAGTTGTGGCAGATGATGGATGAATCCTTGCAATGCAAGAAGAGTTGAATGAATTTAAAAGGAATGATGTTTGGGATCTAGTAGTTAGACCAAAGAAAAACATTATTGGAACCAAGTGGGTGTTCAGAAACAAGTTAAATGAAAAGGGAGAAGTTGTCAAAAAAACATGGTCAGACTTGTTTCACAAGGTTATAGTCAACAAGAAGGTTAAAGTGCCTTCCTAAATGGGTATATAAGTGAAAAATTCTATGTTTAGCAACCCCCAAGTTTTGAAAGCTCTGAATTTCCAAACTATGTGATTGCAAAGCTATGGCTACACCAATGCGCCTTACCTGTTCACTGTAAAAAGATGAATCAGGCTTGAAGGTTGACCAGAAAAATACAGAGGAATGATTGGATCAATTCTATTCCTTACTCGTTCTAGAAATGATATTCTATTTAGTGTGTGTGCCAGATTTCAGGCAATACCATTTAACCGTTTCTAAGAGGATCCTTAGATACCTAAAAGGTACTTCCAACATTGCCTTGTTCTATAAGAATTCTACTAAGTAGATATTAAGTGAGTACAAGTTAGTAGGATATTGTGATGCTGACGATGTTGGACACAAACTTGAAGGAAGAAGCACCAATGGAAATTGTATATTTCTTGGTGAAAACTTAATCTCCTGGTCAAATAAGAGACAAAGAACAATTGCAATGTCAACAACAGAGACTGGTACGTTTCAACAGCTGGCTGCAGCTCTCAACTACTATGGATGAAGCAACAACTGGAAGATTACAAAATCCTGGAGAGTAGAAATTAAACATCACTTTGTTAGGAACTTTGTTAAAAAATGAGTACTAAATATCCACTTTATAGACATTGAACACCAATGAGTTGACATATTCACCAAACCACTAGCTGAAGAGAGATTTGAATTCATTAAGACAAATATGAATCTTACCTTTATATCTGCTTAATGTTTTTCTATGCCTACTCTAGTTTAGATTCATATTAGTATGTATTTTATATTTTGTCCATTCTCTTAAAATAAAGGGGGCATGAAAAAAAAACTTCCAAGTCTTTTTGTCTGATGACAAAAAAGGGATAAAGATATTTTAGAATAATAACTTTGTATGCATGTGGGGAGAAAAGAAATTTAAAACTACTTAGACTTAGGGGGCTCCTTAAGTCAGGGGGAGTCAAGTAATGAAAGCAAATAAATTGTTATCAAAATAAAATAGTTTTGTCATCATAAAAAAAATTGGATATCGTTGGAAGCAAGTTGGTTTTCCTCTTGTAGTTTTGATGTTAACGAAGATAATTTATGAGAACAATTTGCTTAGACTAATGGCTTCATTATGTGTGCAACAAATAGAATAAGAAAACCAGAGGAAGATACTAGAGGAAGTGACCAGAGAAAGTTACAAGAGGAAGTGACAAGACAATGTCACTTGAGGAAGTGACCAGAGGATGAGATCAGAGTAACACAAAAGCATACCCGTCAGCCTATGAACATATTCCTTTGAAAGAAACGTGCCTTTGAAGGTTACGAAGACTAGCTTTGATAACCAGGTCTGAAGACTAGCTTTGAAACTAGGTCTGGAAACAACCTCTGAAGACAGAATTTGAATCATGCCTTTGAAGCCCTTGCGTGTCTCTGATGTGCACAAACTCAACATGCCTTTGAAAAGTTTATATAAAGCTATCATTAACTCTGAAGAGATTTTTCAAGCCATGCACTCAAAGCTTATGTTCTGTTAATAAAAAGATGCAACAAACTCAAAATGTTGCCTCTGATTTGCAGCCTCTAATGTTGCACTGACTCTGATGATTCAACTATGTGATTTCCCCAAAGCCACTAATTCTATGTTACACAATTATGCCTTTGACTTTTATCATCCAAGAAAAACAACATCTCACTCCAACAAGAAAGTTAATAACGCTTATGGAAAGTCAACGACTTTGATCGAAAGAATTCATTATGAAGAAAAGACTTAGCTGAATCAGAATTTCTAAATATTCAATAATAAGCTTAAATCCATTCCCGCTCCAATCAATCAAGAGTATGAAGGAATATTCGCGTGAATAAGTTTTTGAACTCAATCTGAAATTAGATACGATTCACAATTATAAGTGAAGGAAATCTTTGACCAAAATTAAAAGAAGATATGGCCAAAATATTATTCACAAGAGGATATGATCAAAATATTGTTCTCAAGAAGATATGGTGAAAATGTTGTTTATAAGAAGATATGGTCAAAATATTGTTCACAAGAATATATGGTCATAATATTGTTCACATGAAGATGTGGTCAAAATATTGTGAACAATATGGTCATCATCTTCAAAATATGCGGAGATTGTTGGAACCATGTTGGTTTTCTAATTTATGGTTCCAACATGAAGATGAAGATGTGTTCATAATTTATGTTTTACGTTTATGTTATTTTCATTCTATTAAAAAAAAAAGAAGAAGCCAAGTTTCACTTTCAAGTCTTTTTGTATGATGACAAAAGGGGGAGTAAGATGTTTGATAATGTAAGGGGAAAAAATATTTAGTGTTAGGGGAGCCTTAAGTAAGGGAGAGTCAAATTATTTAAAAGAAAAAATGTTTTCAAAAATACTGTTTTGTCATCATCAAAAAGGGGGAGATTGTTGGAACCGTGTTGGTTTTATACTTAGAGTTTTGATGTTAAGAAAAGTATTTTATAAGAATAATATATATGACTTCATAGAGTATGAAAGAGGATTCATGTTTTTGAAGACAATCTAAAATAAGATTTGATCCAGATTTATAATTGAAAAAATCTTTGACCAAGTTGAAACGAAGATATGGTCAAGATTTGAAGAAGATATGATCAACATCTTATCTACAAGAAGATATGAATTATTTTAAGAAAATTTGATCAAGATTTATTTACAAGAATATATGAATTATTTACAAGAAGATATGATCAATAATTGTTTACAAGAAGAAACACTCACAAGAAGATACATTTATTATTTGCAAATATATGATTCAAATTTAGACAAAGGACAAAATACTGAATTGGACATAGTCATATTCCTACTTGTGAAAGTTCAAGAACTGGTCCAACACTATAATCCTGCCTAGACCAAAGCAAGCAATAGGATTGAAGTTTCATTTGAAGAATTTGCAAAATAAATGTTAACAAAATACAAACAATACCAATCTAAAGAATTTAAAAACTCAATGTAAACAAAATAAGAATATAATCAATCTAGAAGATTTGCTCAGATTGGATTAAGAAATAAAGAATTGGCTAAAGAACATATTATCAAAAAACATCTTGTTCAAAATTATTTTTGAATAAGATCATTGTTGACTAAGATTGGAATGAAGATACAATTTAGAATTAAACAAGGACTAAGTTGAAGCCCAAATTTTATCTATAAATAGATACTTAAGGCTAAAGAAGAAGATCATCAAAAATTAAATAAAAAAAAGGGTAGAAGAACTCAAGCTCAAAGTTCCATTAGAGTTCAAAGAGAGAAACATTTGTTCGAATGAGAAATATTTTCTAAGTGATTTTCTTAGAATGTGATAGTCATTGTTATAATCGGCTTGTTAGAAGCAACTACTCAAGTTGCAAAACTTTTTATTCAAACCCGGTAATTGTGTTAGTGTGCCTTCAATAATCTAAGGTTGTTTGATTTTGTGGAGAAGACTTGACTGGTTGAGTCAAGGTGTGTGTGTTCCTCAAAATTCTGGGGATATCAGGCCGTTTGAGAAGAATAGCTTGGAGGGTTAGGTGATTTGTAATGCAAGTTGTTGAATTAGTGGATTAAATCCTTCTGAGTGAAGGGACTTGGATATATCCTAGTTAGTGGTGAACCAGGATAAATTACTTGTGTCATTTTATTTCTACACTCCTTTGTTTTGTTATTGCTTCTAGTCCAAGTAAACCATCAAGTATGAACCAACTTAATTAAATAATGAAAAATTTATCAACTTAGTCAAACACAATTCAACCGTCCTCTCCTGTTTGCACCTTCACAAATGACTCTTCTTCATCTACCTTTACTCATTTCCCGTCTGAGTTTGCTACCTCCCCCATCCCTCTTTCCCTCATTCCATCCACAAAATCTATTCCATCTAGCTTCCCAAACCTCCAAACCTTCCTTACTGCCAAAATCACCTCCACCCAAAATAGAATTGCTCAAAGTCTATATCCTAATGATGTTTCAAATCAATGGAACAAATTCCTCTCCTATGTCAAAAACTGGATTCAGGACAACAAGGATCGTGGACTGCAGCTGGCTTGACAGAACTCTTCACCTTTTAGACAAACAACTGAGATAATCTTCCTATGGTTCTTACAGCTTCAGAAAGTTAAGAGCAATCGATCCAGAATGCTCCTAATAGCCACATCCGCGGGCTCATCAAATGATGCTCCATCTCTTTTTGGTGGCGTTCTTCTGGAAGCCTCTATGGTTGCTCTGGTCGCACTATTACAGGATCTTGTGCTCATCCAACAGATTGATATTTGCACTCTCGATGTTCTTCTTGTTGCGGCTTTAGGGTCTGCACACTCTACTTTTGGAATTCCCTCTAACCCCTTATTTGATCCTTATTAGTGTGTCAAAAAAGAAGATTTTTATCGATTGGAATCCAAGACTGGGGCATTTAAGGAACAAACTGCCAAAAACCACGAGGATAATCAAAATACCCTTAGTTTAATTCTAGCTAGACTCACAAATCCAAACCCTTAGTTGCCTACTTTTCCTTGTAATTTGTTGAACTATTTTTGCTTCTGCGTAATTTATTTTTTCCTCTCTTTTTGTCTGATGACAAAAGGGATATAATGTAATTTTGAGAAATTTTAAACAATGAATTTTTTTCTTCTTTTGAACTTTAGTTATTAATGCATTTTAGACTACTCTGTCAGAATATCTCTTCATCTTGTGAATTAAAGATGCTTAAGGGGAGCTTTGTTGTACTACTTTATAATATTCTTTTATAGTTTATTAAATTTAAAAATTGTACAAAATTTTTTTTGAAGGAAAGAGTATACATAACAAATATTAATGTTAGTGAAGAATAACAAAAAATATCTAATGGTTAAACTAGAGTTTTTAAAATGCATTTTGGTTGAGCGTTATCTCTCTTTGAGATGATCATAATGTTTGATTTTTTGTATCAAAATAAAATGTCAATTTACAGTGATCTTCACATGACCTATTATGTAGGTGACATTGATCTTCACATGAATGGTGCTTTGCCATTTTTGAAAGTTACCTCAAAAGCTTAATCAAAAAGTATGTTCTTTATCAAATCGTTCAACTTATGATGAAAAAAATTTAGAGAAAAGAGGTTGAATCATAGAGAGCATAGATAAAAGAAACAGAGAGGTATATATTTTTATATTTGTTCACAACAAACTATGTTACATCTAGTCCTCCCTTTACAGAGAGATGTTTCTTCAATATAGTCGAGGACTTAATTCACTATTTCAAAGCTTTGACTTTCTAGAGAGTTTACTTCCATCAGTGAGTTGACTATCCACAGTGTTTACTTTCTACCAAAGTTTGAATATAATATGCTTGTATTGGTTATTAGAGGCAAACGATCATTTTGCTTGACACACTTATCAGAGACAAATTATGATTTTGCTTGACACATTTATCAAAGGTAGACGATCGTTTTGCTTGACACATATATCAAAGGCAGATGATCGTTTTGCTTGGCATTCTTATTAGAGGCACAACATTTAGATTGTTGCTTGTATTATAGTATTTACAAGAGGCGTGTTTGATAGCGTGTTCATCAGAGTCAGACACAACTTTAACAGCTTCTTCACAGTCACTAAGATTTTTTTTTTTTTGTAGATTCTCGTTTCTTTGTTCTTCAGAGGATCTACATATTGCAATACTTCTTATTGCTCTATTACGACTTGTTATATTAGTAGACATAGTTACTTGTTTCTTGGGTGATATTATTCTTTGTGTTTAGAAACACTTAGATTATTATATCTAATTTATTTATTATTTATGCTTAGATAGTCATTTATTTAAATCTTTGTTTTCTAACTTAATTTGCACACTTAGCAAATATAGTTAGGGGATAATTGTTCTTTATTTGTTTGTTTTTATTATCATTAAAACATCAACTAGAGGATTATAGCTAAAACCACTTTTGCACTAACAATCTCACCCTTTTTGATGATGACAAATAACTATACAATTAATGAACAATTTTCCTTCACAAAATAAGGTTTAAAAGTAAGCTCCCCCTAAATGTAGTTCTTAAAAATTGTTGGACATAATAATTATTTGATCTTCTAAAAAGAAACTTATAAATCAATATTCTGGGACTCCCTATGAATATGATAAACGCGATTCATTAAGATTTTCAAATTTATTAAGTTATTTTATTTATGATACATATGAGGGTAAAATAAGAGGGAAATTACATAGACAAAAACATAGAGATATCATGAAAATATAATATGGCAAGACTTTACAACGAGAGTTCACAGATTCCTAGGATGTTAAACATTTGGTTTTGTATGAAGTCTATGGATAACATTCCACAATTGTCAGGATATAAAGCATTTCAATTGTTGTTCTTCTTAGGATGTTAAGCCTAATGTAACAAACCATGTTTTTAGATGTTGTTAAGCCTTTGAAAATAATGGTGAATTGCAAGACTTTGTCATATATGCAAGTGACATTCAAAAAGATATTTTGATGCATATGCAACAGACATATGAAAATGATACATATGATGCAGATGATGTATATAATGTAGATGATGGAGAAGACAACAAACAAATGATGTAATGAAGATATGTAGATAATGCAAGCCTACAATTAATTATGTTACTATATCTTATACTTTTTCTCCCCATTTGTCATTATAAAAAAAAGTTAAATTATAGATTTTAAAGTAACCAATTATGCACAACAAACCCACACAAGAAATATAGTAAAGACGGTATACAACATACACATGGTTAGCATAAATAAGTTTTTAAAAGAAAGCTCAAAAGAAACATGAATGAATAAAAGTAAAGAAAGGGTAATGTATGATTAAGATAAGGATCACGGTTACAAAGTTGACAAGAAGAAAAGATGAGATAACTTAAAGAAAACCTAATCCTAGATAGAAGTTCTAGAAAGCTGAGAAGGTCCAACTTGTGGTTGACTTCTTGCAGAGCAATCCGAGCTTCTAATTGTTCAAGGATAATTTCACTTACCATCGAGGCCAATTCAGATGGTGGAATTTTCTTCTTCTTGGGAGAGGAAGGTGACTTCTTTTTCCTACTATAAGATGAACCAAAATCCATAGAGAATGATTTTGAGAATCGTAAAGGATGAATAAAAAGTAAAACACAGAGAGTTGAGAGATGACTGAAGAGACATAGGTAAGGGAAATGAAAATATTTTAGGTATAAATAGCCAGGTTTCTCGATAATCGAAATTAAAACGTTTTGGAAGGAGGAGAAGTAATGATGAGGCTGTGGAGGAAATCGAAGAGTGAACAAAAAACAAAACCAAAGTTTGACAGACATTTCAGGACATGTGTGAACGTTTAAAGGCACGAGGCAAAAGGAAGGAGATGAAGAGTTGTGGTTGAGGAAGAGAAAAAAATTAAAGAAGAAAAAAGAGAAATAAATTTTTATAGAAAAATAGAGGAGAGGAAAAGAATTTTGAAAAACAGAGGGGAGAAAGAGAATTTTAAAAATAGAGGACAGGAAGAGAAAGAAAGAGTTAACATAGAACAAAACAGATCAGAGGATAGAAACATGAAGGTCATAAAATATGATAACATTTATTTAATTCATAACTCATATTACACTTCTAACAAGTACATATTATTACAACTATAATACTGATTACAGAAAACAAAAATGCTAATGTCTTTCTAAGGCTATATAAACCTAATTTTACATATTATGTTTGAATCACCAATTACTAATACATAAATAAACGAAGTTTCTTTATTTAACATCTTATTAGTAAGAGCTCTCCTTCTTTGAACTTTCGTCTAATACATTGATGGCGAAGTTTTCATGTTCAGGATCATACCTTTTGACTTGTTAGACGTAAGTAAGGAAAATGACAAGATGTAGTTTTCCTTTTTCTCTTATTATTTTGACTTGTCTAGCGGGATTTTCTCTTAATAGAGATTTGGAGATATAATTTTTCAAAGATAAATCTTTGATAAGATTGTAGGTGCTTCAACCTTTCTTCGTTTTTGCTTTTCGTTTTAAATCCAATCTAGTGGATTCCGACAAAATGAGCCACTAGCCTTTCAATGCATTGTTCCTTACTTCCTCTTATATTCAAGATACTTAGAAAATAAAGGAGACATTGGCATCCCATACATTGGCTCATTTTAGGTTATGAGATGATCATAAGTTCAATCATTTGTTGTAGAAACTTCTCTTGTGGTAAGGTTAGATGATGGTCTTGCATAAAAGAGTTTTGGTCTTTTACTTGCAGTTCAGGCTTCTTGTATAATTCATTTGGTGGTCAATTATCTTTTGAACAACATATTTAAATTCTTTGTGTATTTTCCTCTTTTAAGATATGTTTTTATATGCTTTGAAAATTCTTTCAATTCTATTATGCCTTCTGGTTGTGTTTGTTGAAACTCTACAATGAAAAGGGCAAGAACTCGCATGCTTCTATAAGGCATAATGAGTTAATAAGTAAGAAGAGTCTACTTACACTGATATTTAACCTTTAATAGAAAGAAGTATTAGTGAATAACACAAAATTGTTAGTGAAAAGTAATGGAAACATTATGATGCATTTCAACAAGGAATCTAACTGGCTAGGGAGAAGTTTTCTAGGATATAACCTCAAATGTGAAGGTAACCCCTTAGAAGAAATGGTGAGCAATGCAATCTTTCACTCAAATTTTTTTTGGAAACATTGAATGGCAACAAGTCAAAGAACCTCGTTTGAACAAAGATGATGTAATTGAAATTTTTATGAAACCAAAGTATTCTTAAAGAAGCCTAAACTGCATGTAAAGAATAAAAAATCTCTTGTGGAAGACCATTACTGATCTCACCACTAGAGAAGTTTATACAACAAATGAGTTTAGTTATCATAGCATTGGGTCAAACTCATGATACACTCAAATGAGTGTATACTTCTTTCATTATTTCATTATTTTATGTGCACTTGCTTGTCTTACCTTATATGATTTTGTGCGCATATGTTGCAAAAAAAGTGACAATAACGATAAGGGTCGGGCTGTTACAAAAAAATGCACCTTTTTTAATAACAGTCCAGCCCTTACCGTTACCGGCTAATTGTAACAAAAAAAATAAATACAGAACAATTATCCACTAATTGTATTTGCTAAGTGTGCATATTAGGTTAGAAGACACAAAGAAATATTAATGGCTATCCATTTTACGGTAGCATAAATACTAGTTAATTAGAAACAATAATCTAAGTGTTTTTTAAACACAAAGAATCTTCTCTTCTGATATACAAGTAACTATGTCTACTAATGGAGCAAGCCATAACATATCAATAAGAAGTATTACATTATGTTGTTCAAGTCATGCGTTACAAAGCATGCATACATATATAAGCTATATCCTCTGATGTTTGAGCTACAACAAAAGAACAACAAGACTCTACTGCACTCCGTTAGTCTAATTTTGATGAAGGCCTACCACACACCTTTAGTGACGCGAGTAACGCTCTACCTTGGTTGGCTCTGATAATGCAAGCAATGCTCTAGTTGTGGTGATTCTGGAAATATATGATATTTTCTGTTTCAGTTGCTTCTACTAAACGCAACCATGTTTTGTTTGTCTACCGCTGATAACCTTTACAAGTAAGTGATCGTCTTCCTCTAGTAATAACATTATCACTTCAAGCATCTGATCGTTTGACTCTGAATTATGTTGTATGCTCTAAAAGAAGTCAACGCTCTAATGAAAGTCAATGCTCCAAAGAAGACAACATTTGAACATCCTGAATTTGCTACTTGTCTAAAAGTCTTTTTTAGACATTTTCTGGTCATGGTAACCTCTGCTTCCCTGTCCTCATACAAAAATACACAAAATCATTCACGAAAATATATATGGATACATATGAAAGGTTTATCTACCTTAATTGGTGATTGAAGATTTCTAATGGTAATATTCTCAACGAACACTTCTTCTCTCCATTTAAGAAGAACTCACTCAATCCATTATGAGAGAGAGAGAGAGAGAGAGAGAGAGAGAGATCGAATGAAAAAGACCATGTGTTAAGAAGAAAATCCAAAAATAAAAAGAAAGGGTTGAGAACACATCAAAAGAAAAGGATGAATGAAATATCCTCTTAATAGATAGTTATTAGAATTGATATAAATCAATCAAAGTGTTCACGCACACTTGTACTGATACAGGACTTGATGTGCAACATCCTTTCAATATGAGTTAGAATCCTAGAAACAAACTTTTTGTCAATTCAGACACAAACTAGAACTAATGTAACTCAGCTCGATAGTGGCAACAACTCTTTTACCCTTGAGAGTGTTGAAAGAAAGTTGGTTTTATAATTAGAGTTTTGATGATAAAAAAAATTATTTTAGGAGAACAATATATTTGACTTCACAGAAACAAGATTCGTGTTTTTGAAGAAAATCTAAAATAAGATTTGATTCACATTTATAATTGAAGAAAATCTAAAATAAGATTTGATTTAGATTTATAATTGAAGAAAATCTAAAATAAGATTTGATTCATATTTATAATTGAAGAAAATATGAAATAAGATTTAATTCAGATTTATAATTGAAGAAAATCTAAAATAAGATTTGATTCAAATTTATAATTGAAGAAAATTTAAAATTAGATTTGATTCAGATTTATAATTGAAGAAAATCTTTGACCAAGTTGAAAAGAAGATACGATCTAGATTTGAAGAAGATTTGATCAAGATTTATATACAACAAAATATGAACAATATCAATCTATATAATTTATAAACTCAATCTGAACAAGATACGAACATAATCAATATAATGAATTTACAAACTCAATATGAACAAAATACGGACGTAATCGATTTGAAGAATTTAGAAACTCAATCTGAACAAAATATAAACATAATCAATCTAGAAAAACTACTCAGATTGGATTTATAAATAAATAATTGGCTAAAGAACATATTATCAAAAAGCATCTTGTTCATAATTATTTTTGAATAAGATCATTGTTGACCAAGCTATTAAACAAGGACTAAATTATAGCTATAATTTATCTATAAATAGATGCTCAAGACTGAAGAAGAAAAAGAACATTGAAAATTAGAAAAGAGTAAAAGAACTCAAGGTCAATTTTCAAATTCATCTTAGAGTTCAAAGAGAGAAACACTTGTTCAAATGAGAATTATTTTCTTAGTGTTTTTTCTTAGAGTGTGAAAGTTATTATTTTTATCAGCTTTGTTAGAAGCAAACAATTAAAGTTCCAATCTTTCGTATCCAACTCGATAGTGGTTTAGTTCCTTCTTCAATCTGGGGTTGTCAGGTTGGTAGGAGAAGACTCTACTTGTAGGGCAATGTGGTTAGTTCCTCAAAAGTCTGGGGTTGTCAGGCTATTTGGGAAGACTGGCTTTGAGGGTTAGGTGCTTTGTAATTCAAGTAATTTGGATTAGTGGATTAAAGCCTTCTGAATGAGGGGATTTGATGAAGCCAAGTGAGTGGTGAACCCGGATAAATCTATGTGTCAAATTATTTATGCTTTCATTGTTTGGTGCCTATGAACCGAATTGCTTCTTATCTAAGTAATTCATAAAAACCAACCAATCTTCATCAAATTAGCAAAAAGTTATCAAGTTTGTCAAACATAATTCAACCCCCTTCTTGTGTTTACATCTTTTATTGATATCAAAGCTCGGTCTCAAGGCTGAGCCCTTTACAATGTTTGAGTAAAGATCCAATGGTTCAACATGTCTAGATTCAGTGAATCGGTAGATGAATAAAATGAGGAATTTTCTGACTTAACTTGATCTGATTTAATTACTACTATAAATGACTTTTTCAATAAGAATCACAAATTGTCTTTAAAACTGAAAACACTTAGGAAATAAAATGCTAACCTAACTGAAAAAGTTAATGTTTTAAAGAATCAAAGTGCTGAGTTTAAAACTGAAAATGAAACTCTGAAACCTGATATTACTAAACTTAAAATAAAAAATGCGACTCTAAAAACTGATAATACTAAACTTAAAACAGAAAATGAAACTTTAAAAACTGATATTACTGACCTTAAAAAAGAAAATGCAAATATGAAAACTGATATTGTTGAACTTAAGGCTGAAAATCTAACTCTGAAAAGTAATAATAACTTTGAAAATACCACATGTAACTCTGATAAGCATGAAGAAGTATTTCAAGATTTTCTTGATATTGGTATTGAAAGAAACAAGTATGCATCTATGATTTATGTTGTTAGTAGGAATGGTGAAAAAGGAATAGGATTCAAGAAAAAGTAACTGAACCTAAGTTTGTTCCCTCCAATGATTTATGTACTATTTGTTATAAGAAAGGTCACACTAAAATATCATGTCCTATGCTAACTAGATGGAAAGACAAGAAACCTTTAAGAACTAACAAACGAAGATCCAACCTGATGTTCTAAGCAACCAAATTGAAACAATAGTCATGGTGCCTAGTCAATGGATGGTTGGAATATATGAAGGGAAAAAGGTCTATGTTCCAAGACCTAAAAAATAGAAGCCAATTGATTCTGGTGAAAGAAGGATTGGTCAACACAATACCTATCAGATCTAAAACCAGCTGATGAACCATAACTATCAGAAAAAGAAGAACCATATGATGAACAAGAAAAATTTAGAGTATCAACAAAATCGAAACTCGCAAAGAAATCCCATATATCAATAGAATCAAAAGTGGCAGAGAAATCACACATATCAACAAAATTGGAACTACCAAAAGAAACAGAATTACCATCTGTTCCAAAATTACTAGAGGAACTTGATACATCAGCAGAAACATAAGTGTTAGATAAACAATCAGAATCAAAAAACTTCTTTGAACACTCCAATAAAATTCATCAAGACTACAAACCTAGATGAAAATTCAAATCCCTTCATCGAGAATATGCAAGTTTAAAATCTGGAAACCAGAAAAGAAGAATCACAAAATCTGAACATTTCAGCAGAAACAGAATACAAGTTTGGTATTTCAGAAACAAGCATAAACAACCAAAAACAAAACTGGTGATTTGGGCTTTATTGTTTCATTCTTAAAGTATGTAATTTATATTATGTTATATGACAAACAACTTGACCTTGAAAAGTCAAAGCAAGTTGATGATATTACAGGTTTACTAGCACCAGAGGAAACAGATGCAGACAAACCAGAAGAACCTGAAAAATCAGAGGATACAAGCAAATTAGAAGAAGATGACAAATCTTCTAAGGATGAATATGATAAATTCAGAAATAGTAAAGACAAGTCAGAAGGAAGATCTGGATGGAATTACAAGCCATCTCATCCTGAAACTCTAACCATTGGAAGTGCAAGTGATCATTTGAGGACTAGATCATCACTAAAAGATACCACTTTATTTTGGCTTACTCTCATCAATGAAGCCTACCTCTATTGAGGAAGCATTGGCAAATGATGGGTGAATTATTGCAATACACGAAGAGTTAAATGAATTTAAGAGGAATGATGTTTGGGAGCCAGTACCGAGACGAAAAAAGAACACTATTGGAACGAAGTGGGTTTTCAGAAACAAGCTAAATGAAAAAGGTGACGTGGTAAAAAACTAGGCAACACCTGTCGTATAAGGCTACAGTCAGCAAGAGGGCATTAATTATTCATAGACATTTGCTCCAGTGGTCAGGTTAGAAGCTATTCGTATCCTATATTCTTTTGCTGCAAATAATAATATTACATTATTTCAAATGCATGTTAAAAATGCTTTTCTAAATGGTTATATAAGTGAGTAAGTCTATATAAAACAACCCCCATGTTTTGAAAGTGTTGAATTTCTAAATCATGTTTTTAAAGTTAGGTATTCTCTGTATGATCTAAAACAAGCACCTAGGGCATGGTATGATAGACTTAGTAACTTCTTGCTTAAAAATAACTTTGAAAGAGGACAAGTAGATAATACACCTTTTAGAAAATCAATAGGAGATGACATTCTTATAATTCAAATTTATGTTTATGACATTATTTTTGGATCTACTAATGACACTTTTTGCCAAGAATTTTCTAAATTGGTGCAGTTTGAATTTCAAATGAGTATGATGGGAGAACTTAAGTTCTTCTTAGGGATGCAAATGTTGGAACCAAGTTGGTTTTACATTTAGAGTTTTGATGTTAACAAAAGTATTTTATGAGAATAGTATATTTGACTTCAAAGAGTATGAAAGAAGATTCATGTTTTTGAAGAAAATCTAAAATAAGATTTGATTCCAAATTATAATTGATGAAAATCTAAAATAAGATTTGATTCAAAATTATAATTGATGAAAATCTAAAATAAGATTTGATTCAAATTTATAATTGATAAAAATCTAAAATAAGATTTGATTCATATTTATAATTGAAGAAAATCTTTGACCAAGTTGAGAAGAAGATATGGTCAAGATTTGTAAAATATTTGAAGAAGATTTGATTAAGATTTGAAGAACATTTGAAGAAGATTTAGTGAAGATTTGAAGAATATTTGAAGAAGATTTGAAGAATATTTGAAGAAGATTTGAAGAATATTTGAAGAAGATTTGAAGAATATTTGAAGAAGATTTGAAGAATATTTGATCAACATTTCAATGAAGATTTGAAGAATATTTGATCAATATTTAATAAAGATTTGAAGAATATTTGATATGAAGAATTTACAAAGTCAATCTACAGAAAATTGGAACAGAATCATTATGAAGAATTTACAAAGTCAATCTACCCAAAATAGGAACAAAATCATCATGAAGAATTTACAAACTCAATCTACACAAAATAGGAACAGAATCAATTTGAAGAATTTACAAACTCAATCTAAACAAGATACAATTCAGAAATAAATAAGGACTAAATTGAAGCCCAAATTTTCACTATAAATAGACACTCAAGGCTGAAGAAGAAAAGCATCGAAAAGTAGAAAAGAGGAACTCAAGCTCAAAGTTCTCAATTCATCTTAGAGTTCAAAGAGAGAAACACTTGTTCAAGTTAGAAATATCTTTTGAGTGTTCTTTTCTTAAAGTGTGAGAGTTATTGTTATTATCAGCTTTGTTAGAAGCAACTTCTCAAGTTTCAATCTCTTGTATGCAACCCGATAGTGGTTTAGTTCCTTCTTCAATCTTGGGTCGTCAGGTTGTTGGGAGAAGACTTGGCTTGTATGGTCAAGGTGGTTAGTTCCTCAAAAGTCTGGGGTATTCAAGCTGTTTGGGAAGACTGGCTTGGAGGGTCAGGTGTTTTGTAATTCAAGGTTTTTGAATTAGTGGATTAAAGCCTTTTGAATGAGGGGACTGGATGTAGCCAAGTTAGTGATGAACCAGGATAATTCTACGCGTCAAATTATTTATGCTTTCATTGATTGTTGCCTCTAAATTGATTGCTTCTACTCCAAGTAAGTAACCAAATCCAAACTAATATTTAATTATTTATAAATTATCAAAAAGGTATCAACTTTGTGCAAACACAATTCAACCCCCCCTTCTCGTGTTTGCACCTTCAATTGGCATCAGAGCTCGGTCTCAAGACTGAGCACTTTACAGTGTTTGAGAAAAGATCCAAGGGTTTAATATGTCTAGATTAAGTGAAGAGGCTGCTGGAGGAAATATGAACAGACCACCTCTGTTTGATGGAAAACGTTTTGAGTATTGGAAAGACAGGCTGAGAAGTTTCTATATTTCACAAGATCCTGAACTTTGGGACTTGGTGGAAGATGGTTATATTGCTCCCAAGAATACTGATGGTATTGAAATTCCAAGAAAGGAGATGAATGCTGATCAGAAGAAGATGTACAAGATGCATCATAAGTCAAGAACATTCATGATAAATGCAATCACCTTCAACGAGTTTGACAAGTGCACCAACAAAGACACAGCAAAGAGTATTTATGATAGTCTGATACTAACCTATGAAGGAAGCAAGCAAGTTCAAGAAGCAAAGGCCAACCTCCTAGTCAAAAAGTATGAGTTGTTCAAGATGGAAGAAGATGAAGACATTGAAACAATGTTTTCCAGATTCCAGACCCTGGTATCAGGATTAAAGGTACTTGAGAAGAGTTATACTACTGTTGATCATGTGAAGAAAATTCTTAGGAGTCTGACAAGTAAGTGGAGACCTAAGATCACTGCCATTTAGGAAGCAAAAGATCTGAATACTCTAAAGCTGGAAGAATTAATCAGCTCTCTCAGATCACATGAAATTGAGCTTGAAGAAGATGAGCCCAAGAAGAAGAACAAGACTCTGGCCTTGAAATCTAAGCAGAAGAAGGTTCTAAAGGCAACATCAGATTCAGAGGATAGTGATTCAGATAATCAGAATCTGAACTCAGAGGAAGAGGAGATTGCTTTCATAACCAGAAAAGTTCGAAAGATGTGGCACAACAGAAAGAAGAAATTTCCCCAACGATATTCCAAGCAATCCAACAAAGGAAATGATGATAAAAGCATTATCTGCTATGGATGCAATGAACCTGGACATATCAAGTCAGAATGTCCAAATATGGAGAAAGGAATAAGGAAAGATTCCAGACCCAAGAAGAAGAGTTTGATGGCTACATGGGATGATTATGAGGAATCCTCTGATGATGAACAAGTAGATTTGGGTATGATGGCTCATACCAACTCTACCTCTCGATCCAACACAGATTCTAACTCTGAAAGTGAATCAACACATGAAAAAAGTGAGGTATTTTCTGAATTTACTCGATCTGATTTAATTACTGCTATAAATGATTTTTTAAATATTAATCACAAATTGTCTTTAAAACTGAAAACACTTAGGAAAGAAAATACAAATCTAATTGAAAATATTAACGTTTTAAAGAATGAAAATACTGAATTTAAAACAGAAAATACAAAATCTGAAAACTGATATTGCTGAACTTAAAATAGAGAATGCAAATCTGAAAACTGATATTACTAAACTTAAGACAAATAATGCAACTCTGAAAACTGATATTATTGAAGTTATAACAGAAAATGCAAATCTGAAAATTGATATTGCTGAACATAAGGCTGAAAATCTAACTCTGAAAAGTAATTATAGTTCAACATCAATTGAAAATACCACATGTAACTTTGATAAGCATGAAGAAGTATTTCAAGATTTTATTGATAATGGTATGGAAAGAAGCAAGTATGCATCTATGATTTATGGAGTTAGTAGGAATGGTAAAAGAGGAATAGGATTTCAAGAAAAAGTAATTGAATCTAAGTTTATTCCCTCTGATGATTTATGTATTATTTGCTATAAGAAAGGTCACAATAAAATATCTTGTCCTATGCTAACCACATGGAAAGACAATAAATCTTTAAGATCTAACAAACCAGGACCCAACCAAATTTGGGTACCAAAAGATAAAATTGTTTATGTTTCAGATGTTCTAAGCAATCAAATTGAAACACCAATCATGGTGCCTGGTCAATGGATGCTTGCAATATATGAAGGCAAAAAGGTCTATGTTCCAATCTCTACCAAACAGAAGCCAACTGACTCTGTTGGAAGAAGGAATGGTCAACACAATACTTATCAGAACCAGAACCATATGATGAATCAGAAACATCAGAAATATGTGGAGTATCAACAAACTCAAAACTGGCAGAGAAATCACACATATCAACAGAACTGGAACTACCATAAGAATCAGAATTACCATCAGAGAAACCCGATACATCAGTAGAAACAGAAGTGGTAGATTAAAAGTCAGAATCAGGAGACTTCTTTGAACACTCCAATCAAATTCATGAAGACTACAAACCTGGATGGGAATTCAAATCCCTTCATCGAAACTCTCTAATCAGAGAATATGCAAACTCAGAATCTGAAAACCACAAAAGAAGAACTAAGAGGGTTTTCATAGTGAAATTGAAATTGTTAACATATAGGTGATATCTTTCTTTAAATTTAATTATTTTCTGATATTATGTTTACTGTGATAACAAGAAGCTTGATCATAAAAATCAAAGCTAGATAAGTATTTTGCAGGTTCTCAAGAATTTAAGAGAAATGATGTTTAGGATCTAATACCTAGACCAGCGAAGAACATTATTGGAACCAAGTGAGTTTTCAGAAACAAGCTAAATGAAAAAGGTGAAGTGGTCAGAAATAAGGCAAGACTTGTCGCACAAGGCTACAGTCAGCAAGAGGGCATTGATTACACTGAGACATTTGCTCCAGTGGCCAGGTTAGAAGCTATTCGTATCCTACTTTCTTTTGCTGCAAATAATAACATTACATTATTTCAAATGGATGTTAAAAGTGGTTTTCTAAATTATTATATAAGTGAAGAAGTTTATGTTAAACAACACCCAGGTTTTGAAAGTTCTGAATTTCCAAATCATGTTTTTAAACTTAGGAAATCCTTGTATGATCTAAAACAAGCATATAGGGCGTGGTATGATAGACTTAGTAACTTCTTATTTAAAAATAACTTTGAAAGATGACAAGTTGAAAATACACTCTTTAGATAACATTCTTATTATTCAAATTTATGTTGATGACATTATTTTTGGATCTACTAATGGCACTTTTTGTCAAGAATTTTCTAAATTGATGCAGCTTGAATTTCAAATGAGTATGATGGGAGAACTTAAGTTCTTCTTAGGGATACAAATTCAGAAAAGTCAAAAAGGTATATACATTCATCAAACCAAATATACCAAAGAGCTTCTTAGGAAGTTTAAGATGAGTGATTGTAAACCTATGGCTACACCAATGCACCCTACTTGTTCACTTGAAAAAGATGATTTAGGCAAAAAAAAAAAAAAATCTATAGAGGAATGATAGGAACCCTACTTTACCTTACCGCTTCCAAACCTAACATCATGTTTAGTGTATGTGTATGTGCAAGATTTCAAGCTGACCCTAGGGAATCACATTTAACTGCTGTTAAGAGAATCCTTAGATACCTAAAAGGCACTACCAACCCTACCTTGTTCTACAAGAAATCTCCTAAGTACAAACTTATTGGATACTGTGATTCTAATTATGCTGGAGATAAACTTGAGACACTGAACACCAATGGGCTGACATATTCACCAAACCACTACTTGATAATAAGTTTGACTTCATCAAGAAAAACCTAAACCTTACATTCATACCTTAATAATGTTGTGATCACTTCAAAGTAGTTTAGTTTTACACTAGTTATTATATTTTCTTATATTATGTTATATTTATTTTATTCAAAAAAAAAAAGAGAGAGAAAAAAAAGAAAAAAAAAAGAAAAAACAAAGAAAAAAAAAGAAAATGATAAAAGGGGGAGAAATATATTTGATAAAGTGGAGAGAAAATGATACTATGACTTAGGGGGAGCCCTAAGTTAGGGAGAGTCAACGAAATATAAAGAAAAGTTGTTATCAAAAATACAAGTTTTGTCATCATCAAAAAGGGGGAGATTGTTGGAACCAATTTGGTTTTACATTTAGAGTTTTGATGTTAACAAAAGTATTTTATGAGAATAGTATATTTGACTTCAAAGAGTATGAAAGAAGATTCATGTTTTTGAAGAAAATCTGAAATAAGATTTGATTCCAAATTATAATTGATGAAAATCTAAAATAAGATTTGATTCAAAATTATAATTGATGAAAATCTACAATAAGATTTGATTCAAATTTATAATTGATAAAAATCTAAAATAAGATTTGATTCATATTTATAATTGAAGAAAATCTTTGACCAAGTTGAAAAGAAGATATGGTCAAGATTTGAAGAATATTTGAAGAAGATTTGATTAAGATTTGAAGAACATTTGAAGAACATTTGAAGAATATTTGAAGAAGATTTGAAGAATATTTGAAGAAGATTTGAAGAAGATTTGAAGAATATTTGATCAAGATTTGAAGAATATTTGATCAACATTTTAATGAAGATTTGAAGAATATTTGATCAACATTTAATAAAGATTTGAAGAATATTTGATATGAAGAATTTACAAAGTCAATTTACACAAAATTGGAACAGAATCATTCTGAAGAATTTACAAAGTCAATCTACACAAAATAGGAACAGAATCATCATGAAGAATTTACAAACTCAATCTACAAAAAATAGGAACAGAATCAATTTGAAGAATTTACAAACTCAATCTAAACAAGATACAATTCAGAACTAAATAAGGACTAAATTGAAGCCCAAATTTTCACTATAAATAGACACTCAAGGCTGAAGGAGAAAAGCATCGAAAAGCAGAAAATAGGAACTCAAGCTCAAAGTTCTCAATTCATCTTAGAGTTCAAAGAGAGAAACACTTGTTCAAGTTAGAAATATCTTTTGAGTGTTCTTTTCTTAAAGTGTGAGAGTTATTGTTATTATCAGCTTTGTTAGAAGCAACTTCTCAAGTTTCAATCTCTTGTATGCAACCCGATAGTGGTTAGTTCCTTCTTCAATATGGGGTCGTCAGGTTGTTAGGAGAAGACTTGGCTTGTAGGGTCAAGGTGGTTAGTTCCTCAAAAGCTTGGGGTTGTCAAGCTGTTTGGGAAGACTGGCTTGGAGGGTCAGGTGCTTTGTAATTCAAGGTTTTTGAATTAGTGGATTAAAGCATTCTGAATGAGGGGACTGGATGTAGCCAAGTTAGTGGTGAACCAGGATAATTCTACGCGTCAAATTATTTATGCTTTCATTGATTGTTGCCTCTAAATTGATTGCTTCTACTCCAAGTAAGTAACCAAATCCAAACTAATTTTTAATTATTTATAAATTATCAAAAAGGTATCAACTTTGTGCAAACACAATTCAACCCCCCCTTCTCGTGTTCGCACCTTCAGCAAATTCAACAAAGTCAAAAAGGTATATACATTCATCAAACTAAATATACAAAAGAGCTTCTTAGGAAGTTTAAGATGAGTGATTGCAAACCTATGGCTACACCAATGACCCTAACCGTTCACTTGAAAAAGATGATTCAGGCCAAAAGGTTGACCAGAAAAACCTATAGAGGAATGATAGGATTCTTACTTTACCTTACCACTTCAATACCTGACATCATGTTTAGTGTATGTGTATGTGCAATATTTCAAGCTGACCTAGGGAATCACATTTAACTGCTATTAAGAGAATCCTTAAATACCTAAAAGGTACTATCAACCTTACCTTGTTCTACAAGAAATCTCCTAAGTACAAACTGAGTGGATATTGTGATTCTGATTATGATGGAGATAAACTTGAGAGAAAGAACACTATTGGCAACTACACCTTTCTAGATGACAACTTAAGAGACAAAGCACCAATGCCATGTCAACATCAAAGGCTGAGTATATTTCACCAGCTTGCGCAGTTCTAAAATACTTTCGATGAAACATCAACTAGAAGACTACAAAATCCTAGAATCCAACATTCCCATTTATTGTGACAACACTTCTATCATTTGCCTAACCAAAAACCTATACTTCATTTTCGAGCTAAACACATAAAAATCAAACACCACTTCATTAGGGACTTTGTTCAAAAAGGTATGCTTAATATCCAATTTGTAGACAGTGAACATCAATGGGATGACATATTCACCAAACCACTAGCTTAAGATATTGACTTCATCAAGAAAAACCTAAACTATATTCTTTTATCTAACTGATGTTGTGCTAACCTTAGAGTAGTTTAGTTTCATACTTCGGATAAGTTTTATGTTATTTTCATTATATTAAAAAATAGGGGCAAATTACAAAAATAAAAAATAAAAAATATAGGGCAAATTAAAAATTAAAAAAAAAAAAAAGAAGAAGCCAAGTTTCACTTTCAAGTATTTTTGTCTAATGGCAAAAGGGGGAGAAAGATGTTTGATAATGTGGAGAGAAAAAATACTTAGACTTAGGGGGAGCCTTATGTAAGGGGAAGTCAAAGTATTTAACACAAAAGTTGTTATCAAAAATACAGTTTTGTCATCATCAAACAGGGGAAGATCATTGGAACCAAGTTAATTTTATACTTAAAGTATTGATGTTAATAAAAGTATTTTATGAGAACAATATATTTGATTTCATAGAGTACGAAAGAAGATTCATGTTTTTGAAGACAATCTAAAATAAGATTTGACTCATATTTATAATTGAAGAAAATATTTGACTAAGTTGAAAAGAAGATATGGTGATGATTTGATCAAGATATATCTACAAGAAGATATGAATTCTTTACAAACATTACATCTATCATTGGATGTTTGTCATATTCAATCTTTGAATTGAAGTTCTTTTTATAGTACTAGAGAAAATTGTCATTCAGGGACAACCGATGAGATATAGTGGTTGCATTTTTAGAAGAACATCAATATTGACGTCTATTTTCCAAGATATCATGATTGTATGATATCTTGACAAGTAAAATCTTGATAAAAGATTTTCCTTTACAGCTAGGATACATACCTTTGAATTTCTCTTAAGAACCCCTATCATATGATAGTTTACTTGTATCAGATAATGTCATCTTCATATGAAAATGCAAAAGTTTATGTATATATACATTATCTCAACTTTCTTGTTGAACCAATTATCTTCATATCATCAATAACTTGAACTAGAATATAACCCGCGCGTTGTGCGAGATATTTAGACTTTAACATATTAGCAGTATTGTGAATAACATTTTAAAATTTCAAAAATAATACAATTTATTCATTTTGTTTGTAGAGTATTTTTTCAAGTAAGTTTATTTGAGTAATTATTATATATGAGTTAACAAACACACATTTGAGAATATGTAAAATATTTTGCAGAACGTAATTGCAACTAATTCATATATTTAGTATTAAAAATCCATTGTGAAGATTATCCTACAAACAAAATTCCTTAATTATATTTAGTGTTAAAAATCTTAAAAGTATTTTAATAAATATTAATATATGTAATTATCTACCACAAAATCAGATTAGTCATGCTCTTTTTTTGTGTTGTCAAATATAAATTTATAGTCAACATATTTTTAGAAAAATTCAAAAATGATTTTGTCATTTGGTATTATTTCATTCTAATCCTGTAAAAAAAATGACAAATCTAAATTCCAATATTTTGAGCATGAGACTTATATACAACATGATTTGAGAAACTTCACAAATAACTCGTATGTACGGTTGAGTAGAAGTAAAACAGACGTAGAAACTTCAAATTGATAATATTTTTAAAAAAATTGACAACAAAAAACATCTCCGTAAAAAAACAACAAATAATTTTTTAATCTAAATATTAAATATTATTCTTTTAACTATAAATGCTTAATAATTTTCTCCCGAAGACACAATAATAACACTCATATAAAGCTGAATATGAACAATCTTCTTTTTCTTTTGAGGAGCCAATATATTTGCATGTCGTAGATAAGATCAAATATGTCTGCAAAAACAATACTCTAACTAACAACAATCAATGTTTTGAGAAAACTAAGCAAATAGGTATAATATGTTACAAAGTACCACTTACTCAAAAGCTATTTGTGCAAAAAAAATAAAGAATTTTCCAACTATATTTACTTCTTTGAAAATAATTGGGTTGCAAGGCAGTAATCGTAGAGATTATTTGAAGAAGTAGAATAGTATATTTGTAACTCATGACACATTAATAGTTATACATAATATTAGATGTTAAATAATAATAATAATAATAATAATAATAATAATAATAATAATAATAATAATAATAATAATAATAATAATAATAATAATAATAATTGTAAAATGTGTGTTAAAGCAAATTGAAAGTTGAATAATAAGGAGAATTGAAGAGGAAAAACCTTTTAGATGTGCCACATGGGATTTTTTGTTGAGGTGACAATATTTGAATGAAATGGCACAATATTAGATGATGTTTATGTGGGAGTCTATTTAAAAAAAAAAGAATTTTCCAACTATATATACTTCTTTGAAAATAATTGGGTTGCAAGGCACTAATCGTAGAGATTGTTTGAAGAAATAGAAAAATTTAAAAATGATTTTGTCATTTGGTATTCATTTCATTCTAATCCTGTCAAAGAAATGACAAATCTAAATTCCAATATTTTGAGCATGAGACTTCTATCCAACATGACTTGATAATTTTCACAAACAACTTGTATGTACGGTTGAGTAGAAGTAAAACAGATGTAAAAACTTCAAATTGATATTATTTTTTATAAAATTGACAGCAAAAAAGATCTTCGTAAAAAAACAACAAATAATTTTTTAATCTAAATATTAAACATTATTCTTTTATCTATAAATGGTAAATAATTTTCTCCCGAAGACACAATAATAACACTCATATAAAGCTGAATATGGACAATCTTCTTTGTCTTTTGAGGAGCCAATATATTTTCATGTCGTAGATAAGATCAAATATGTCTGCAAAAACAATACTCTAACTAACAACAATCAAGGTTTTGAGAAAATTGAGCATATATGTATAATATGTTACAAAATATCACTTACTCAAAAACTATTTGTGCAAAAAAAAAAAAGAATTTTCCAACTATATCTACTTCTTTGAAAATAATTGGGTTGCAAGGCAATAATCGTAGAGACTGTTTGAAGAAGTAGAATAATATATTTGTAACTCATGACACATTAATAGTTATACATAATATTAGATGTTAAATAATAATAATAATAATAATAATAATAATAATAATAATAATAAAATGTGTGTTAAAGCAAATTGGAAGTTGAATAATAAGGAGAATTGAAGAGGAAAAACATTTTAGATGTGCCACGTGTGATTTTTTTGTTGAGTTGACAATATTTGAATGAAATGGCACAATATTGGATGATGTTTATGTGGGAGTTTATTTAAAAATAAAAAAAATAAAAGAATTTTCCAACTATATCTACTTCTTTGAAAATAATTGGGTTGCAAGGCACTAATCGTAGAGATTGTTCGAAGAAGTATTGGAAGTTGAACAATAAGGAGAATTAAAGAGGAAAAACCTTTCAGATGTACCACATAGGATTTTTAGTTGAGGTGGTAATATTTGAATGAAATGTCACAATTTTAGATAATGTTTATGTGAGAGTCTATTTTAATATATATAATAGATAATAGATTCCCTAAAATGTTATATAGTAGATCAAGATAATCAGATGATTATTATCAAATGAGCTTTGTTTTTTCTAATATCCTATGCTAAAGAGATTCCCTGGACACTTTATTTCTTGGCAACTTTTTTAAAATGTTATATTTCTTTGTTTAATAAGTCTAATAAAAAAAATGTTATATAAGTAAAAAAATATTATATTAAAAGTATCAAAATTTATAACATTTTTTAATTTTTATTATCTTAGTACACATATTTATATTTCAGCAACAAATAGTTAATAATATTGTTGTTAAAACAATAGTTTATTGAACATTAAAATTAAAAATGACAAGAAACAACAAATTTTTTATAAAAAATGACTACTAAAAAAGAAAGGTAAAAGGACGTCTATATATTGATGCATGCAGAGATGCTTTTTTATGGTCAACCTAGACTTTGCAGTACTCCCGCAGTAATTTCTCCCTGTGAACACTTCTTTTCTTTCTAATAAGGACAATCTTATAAATTTTGATCTACGTGTACGCAAGTAGCACCAAGTAAGTGAATTGTAACTTTAGAATGAAAAGGAAATAACCCGAACTTTGTTTCTTATCTTTGAAGGACCATCCATATATGGTACTACTAGTTGGTGTCGGTTCTTTATTTCTTTGTTGGCTGTTTTTATATCTGTTGCAGGATTGTCCAGTGAGTGGTCCTCTATCCATATGTGTTAATTAAATTCAATCAGAACGACACGAATGGATGGGTAATATACAACAACACCTTGCAATCTTCGTCCATAATGTTTCTGCCTCCGCTTGGTAACTAACTACACTATTTTATCCCGTTATATATTTATCGTTTTTCATTGTGCTTTTTTACTCCTACATTTCCTTTCTTATATTTCTTTTACATGTTTTTGTGTCATGAACTCATGACATCCGACAATGTATAAACCATATTAGGGGTGGCAAAGGGAATCAACGGAAAACCGTTTCTGTCCCGCCCAATAGCAATTTATTATAGACGGAATAGACTTATTAAACTTTGATAAGTGAGTTGAAACATTCACCTCTCTTCTTGATTGTTTGATGGATCAATAGATTGATTCATTAATTACAAAATTATAAAAAAAACAACTTAAATATATTGATTTTTCAACGAGCTCACTAGAAAATAAAAATAAAAATTAGTCTATTCAAATTCAATATAATCCAATAATCATTCTACAGATAATAAAATTCAATACTTATTTGGTTATAGAGAGAAAATATGGTAATAGTAGATGAAAAAATAACTACAAAAAGAAATAGACCTTTTTAAAGCGTCCTCGTAGATCAACTAGCATTGTCCCATTTTTTTAACGGATTAAGTAGGGTAGATCAACTTGAGTGATAAGGTCTAAAAGTTCAACTTACCCTGTATAAATTAAAGGGCTAAACAAGTTTATCCGATGGGCCAAGCCATTTTATCACCTCAAATAAGCATACGATTTTGATTTTTGTTATTATTTTCTCTCTCCTTAGATAAAAGAATAATGGACATATGGTCTATTCCATACATGTCCAACATATTATAGTTTTTTGTTTCTTTTCCAAAATAACTTCTCTATATATTTATGTGTGTTTTAAGAAAAAATTAGAGTGTAAAGGTATCACATGATAGAAAGGTCATCTAAACTATAATGGTATCCAAAACTACCAACTATCATTTGCAGCACTCTAATAAATATATTCAAAAAACAAAAAGCTAACGAGTATTAGGCCAAAAATGAAACAAACAAGGATGAATAACATTGTCTCATTAAAAATCTTACCTGAAAGGTATAAAACCAAAATCAAGGAAAAAAGAGTGCAGTGTAACAAAGCAAACATCATGATGAAAAAGAACAAACCTAAGAGAAGTATTAACTAAAACGATAAAAGGGAAGGTTATACCGATTGCGGTTAAAGTCATTCGAAATACAACAAAGAGGAAAATCCCACAAAGTAAAACAATTTAAAAACCAACATTAGCAAGTTCGTCGGCACACATGTTGCCTTCCTTATAAATATGAGATATGTGACACAACATTTGTCTTGTAAAGGATATACCATTAAAACATCTAATGTTAAACTTATAAGGTACGACATTAAAACTAGTAAAGATTAGACCACCAACAAAGAGTCATCACCAATAGAGAAAAGATTCCAACAAAGAGTTACCAACTTTTAGAGTTCCGAATATCAATATACATTTGAGTGTTTACCAATAGAGAAAAGATTCTTAAAACTTCAAAATGAAGGAAGGCCTAAAACATAAAGCCACCAAGAGTTGTGAGGATAAATTTTAAATTTAGCCGGATCCAAAATTTTGACTTTAGTGAAAACTAGACCACTAACAAAGAGTCACACTTCAACCAAAGTTGAAACCAACTTTTAGAGTTCCTGATATTAATATATATTTGAGTGTTTACCAATAGAGGAAAGATTCTTAAAAATTCAGAATGAAGGAATGCCTAAAACAAAAAGCCGCAAAGAGTTGTGAGGATAAATTTTGAATTTAGCCACCCGAAATTTTGAATTTAGTGAAGACTAGACCACTAGTAAAGATTCACACTCCATCCAAAGTTGAAACCAACTTTTAAAGTTTTGGATACCAATATATATTTAAATGTTTACCAATAGAGGAAAGATTCTTAAAAATTCAAATTGAAAGAATGCCTAAAACTAAAAGTTTTGGATACCAATATATATATTTAAGTGTTTACCAATAGAGGAAGGATTCTTAAAAACTCAAATTGAAGAATGCCTAAAACTAAAAAGCCGCCAAGAGTTGTGATGATAAATTTTGAATTTAGCCGAATCCAATTTGTTTGTAGTAAAGCAAGTCTGAACTTTTTCTTTTAGGGTTAATTTTTCTATAATTTGGTATTTTATCAATCAAAGTCATAACAATTATATATACTATTGTCGGAAAGAAATTCTTAAATTTAAGAGCTAAATTGAACAATTTGCATTAAGTTTGTTCTATTGAAGGTGGTTTGTTTGGAAGTTATTCAAAATTGAATTCTCACAAAGGATAATCTCACCAAACGAGGAATCATTGGTAGTGAATCTAAACTTTGCACATGAGAATGGGGTTGTGAAGAGTCGACTCATCATCTTTTCTTTGATTGTCCAACTCTTTCTAGAATATAGTAAAAAAAAGTTGGTTGTGTGTGGTAATACAATAGTTAGTGATCAATAATATTGTGGAAGAAATCAAACTTATATCTTGGAAGTTATTGATATCAAAGGCGACATGGTTTATTTATTTGATATGACAATACGGTGATAATTCACGGGGTGTGTTTGAGGTGTTGAGTGTGAATTTCTCCTTTTTTTGTACGGTCATGTTGTCCTTATGCTATGTTGATGATATATCCTTTTGTTATTTGTTGATAATTTTTTATAACATCATATGCTTATGAGTGGTTGTTGGATATCGTAGTTTTTCACCTCAAGTTTGCATTACCATATTTTATGGTATTGTTCGCTTTGTGTCATGTGTGAGGGTCAAAGTTTTCTCCTTTGTGAAAAGGTCCTCGGTCGATTGAGGATTATGGGTATTTATAAATTATCATTTTCCTTAATTCTCAAGCAATGTTGGAGTTTTTGGTGTATCGGTATAGTAGTTCCTAAGTCGAGGCTAAGGGGCTAAAGGTTTCGTAAACCTTATCGTGTGGTATAGACCCCCGTGGGTTCGTTGCCACAAACAACATAAATGATTTAACTAGAACTTTGGAGGTAGTCGAAGATTGTTAACATTGCCTGCATTTGATGAAGAACAAAGAAGAAATTCCCAATGGGGTGTACCTAAAAGCACTCCCTCACCAAACTCAATGAAAGTTGGAAGGATTTAGAGTTAGAGAAATGAATGTGTACCTTGCATTAGAAGACTGTGATTCATTTATAGGATATCCTGAAAGAGGGATAGTCGTATATGTGGTTATTTTATCGAGGCATTTGAAGCAGGTTACAAAAATCATTGTGTGATGTTGATTGGACTGTGATCAATGGGACTTTAGGCCATATTAGGTTGTAATGCACCTGTATGGAGCTATGTTGAGGAAGAGATCTTGGACTCTTGGTGTATTGGGAAAAGGCCCATTCCATGTTAGAAATGTAAGATTATGGGGCCAAAGTCCACTCCATAATAGGTAGTAAAGGGATGAACTCGGAGTGGAGGTATGAATATCTCGTGCTAAATGTACTAAAAAGGAAAAGTGCATGGCTGAGTTGTAACTGGTTATAGATACAACAACAAGAATATTTGGAATATCAAATTTTAAATTTTGAAGTGGTGTTCTAGTGTCTATAGGTGGCAGCACGTTCTTTGACACCCAAAACTCGAAAATAATTGTAATTGATATTTACTTAGATAGCCCGTTTATACATAACACATATCACTTAAATAAATCTCTTCAATTAACAATCCACTAATACAAATAATTTTATATTGAACAATTTGAATCGAAATGAATTATATAATCTCACTCTGATGTCACCTATCAAAGTGGAGAAATTCCAGAAGAAGTCACACTCAAAGTCTAATAAGGAC
Organism: Cicer chorassanicum; assembly: GCA_037974735.1. Taxonomy (NCBI): domain Eukaryota; kingdom Viridiplantae; phylum Streptophyta; class Magnoliopsida; order Fabales; family Fabaceae; genus Cicer; species Cicer chorassanicum. The sequence goes on from JBBPBP010000001.1 coordinate 26,815,435, forward strand.
ATTATCTCCACAATAGACCTATTGTATTCTCGAATATCAATTCTAGATTGTGGAGTATCTCTACCATCACAACAACAAATATGAAAAAGTGAAAGGGCAATTACTTATAATTCATGTTATGGTATATAGAGAGCAAAATGAACACCTAAACATATATAAGCATATTGTTCTATATTTTTAAGCATACTAATATCATTCACTTACACATAAACGATGTAACAACATATAATAATCACACTTACCACCACCTAATACAAGTAATTGCAAATGCTCACAAGTAATGATAGAATTTATCAACACATTTAGTAGCAATACTTAGCAACACAAGCACTAACATCAAGATGATTAAGCAATGCAATTTTTTGCGTATTTCAATGACATGTAGTACCAAACTACTAATAAAGTAATCGGTGAGGAGACGCAATAATATGCAACAATTTTGGGTGGGCGACGGATTACAAATATGTCTACTTACTCATAGACCCACTCGAGTCATTGCGACACCCATGTAAGTGACTAGTCAGTATTAAACTAGGATTGCACGATAGCTCTAGTCCATAGAGTGCTCACCCACACCAGTTAGGAAAAGACCATTATTGGCATGAGTTAGGAATATCAAAACTACATTTTTTACATAGTCACATTTACAACACAACATATAATCACATTTATTCAACAATCACAATCACACATAATTTATCATGTAACTGTCAATCATCATAAAACACAACTTATCACATGTTCTATAACACATATCCTCGAGTCATTAACATTTAATCTCATTTCATCAATTAAACATATTATCATCACACATTCACAATTATCACCTTTAATGAGGATCATAATGTAAGAGATATATCATTGTACGACATAAATATACATGCATCCTATCAATGTTTCTATCCACATTTTATTACTATTGACTGAAATTTCATATTTAATTCATTTGTTTTGTTTAATAAGGCAGCGGTCTTGGTCAGCCCTAGAAGATTTTGAAAGATTATAATCCTATTTGTCCTATCCCATTTTTACCTATAAACTAATTGCATGAAAACCCATCGTTACCTAGTTAATTCAGCCGAGTCCTAACAGGGTAAGGTCAATCTCCTACTTTTATTCCTCACAATTTGAACGATCTAATTCAAAGTTTTAACGATATAATTCAAAGTTTTAATCCTATTTGTCCTATCCCATTTTTACCTATAAAACGATTGCATGAAAACCCATCGTTACCTAGTTAATTCAGTCGAGTCATAACAGGGTAAGGTCAATCTCCTACTTTTATTCCTCACAATTTGAACGATCTAATTCAAAGTTTTAATGAATAGAATGAATTATAAAGGATTGGAATGAAATTTAATTTGAAGAAGTGATATTCAATCAGTTGGAATTGGAATGAAATAGTTGAAACAAGAAATAAATAGTTAGAACTCAAAACAAGATCAAATTAAGACACTGATTGGAGGAAGGTACCATAAGAAAGAATTGATCTATTAGAAACATAGATTTTCAAAAAAAAAAATCATAAGTAGAAGTTGATTACATTGATCAAAGATTCTGATTTAGTGAATCTTTATGGCTATTTGGGGAAAATGTAGTATTTTGGCGATAAGGGTTGTTGGAGCCACACCAAGGTTTAAAAATGGAATAAAAACTAGTTCATAAGCATATTTATATAGTCAGAAAGAAACTTTTTTGCACTACAAGGACACCCTTCGCATCACAATGTGTTATGAGCATTAAACTGTAATTAATGTATGTTTTAGAACGGAGAAAAGATTGTGTCACATGACGAAGTTAATTGATGAGTTAGGTCTTGGTGTCTTCATAAGAAGTGCGGAGAGGGATATCAGGTTAGGAATACAATGGATTTTGTTTCACTTAAAAAAGAGTTGCTTAGCTCAAGATATGGTCAAAATATTGAGCATAGGTCACACACAAAGTTTAGAGCAAATGGATCAAATTCATCTTTAATTTTGAAATGAAAGATTATTGAATTAGACTTTGGCATGAACATTAAAAATGTAGGTCACTAGGAAATTCAAACTTAGGGAAAAAGACATCTTAAAAATAACGTTTTTGCATAATGAAGAGGTCTCTTAGCATAACAACATGGCAAAATAAAATGGAGTAATTATTGAAGATCTTGTGCAACAAACATATGGCTTCTCATGACGAGGTGGCATATTAAAACGAGTAATTTATAGGCCATTTTCAATGTGAATATGTTCCTCTAAACTACGAACATTAACCAATAGATATTGTCCAATCAAAATGATTTCACACATCGAATATATGTTTGTCTCTAAGATACAAACATTTAGAAAACTGTAACTATGAAATTAAGTACGTCTAACACAAAAAATCATCGTATTGCAATGGGAAGCTTGCTGAAATTCATTGACTTGGTTTGTTTGTTCTCTCTTAATACTACTAAAATATAATACACATACCTTTAGTTCTATACATCACAGCATGACAATCATAACTTTTTAAGCCAAATATTTTGCGTTGCTTGATATGCACACAGTGTGGGATGCTTGATGAGCATTCATATGAAGTTTTTACATTCTTGAGGATGCTCAAAAAAACATCCTTTTCATTGTTAGTGATTTGATAGCATTCTCTTGGCAAAATCATTATACTACTTCTACGGTTCGGTTGTGGGTGAAGAATATTTCTTATGCTCATATCTACAAGGTCAACTCGCCCCTTATAATTATCTTTGCACTTTCCTTCTTGGTTTAACAATGTACCTATGATGTTATCCCATACATTTTTTTCAATGTGCATCACATCAAGATTGTGACACAATGCTATTAACAATAAGGCAATGTGAAGAAAATACTCTTCTTTTTCCAAGGTTGTGCCCCATTCGCTAGACATTCTTCTCTAGATTCATCTATTTGCCTTAAAATATCATTCCCATCAAGTCTTCTAGGAGGATTCCTTAACTCCTGCGTTCCATCAAAATCTCTAATATTTAAACCTCCATTTATGGTTGGGAGCTAATCAACGAAGATGAAACATGTAGCAATTTTTTTTTACCATGACGTAACCATCGTGAGGTTGTTTCAATACCACAGCATGGACATGCATACTGACCTTTAGTACTCCATCCAGACAGGGTAGCATATGTTGGAAAGTCATTAATAGTCCACATTATAGCAACACGAAGTTGAAATGTCTTTTTCTTGTAGGCATCAAATGTTTCAATTCCATTTCCCCATAACTCTTGCAACTCTTGTACTAATGGTTGTAGGTAAACATCAATGTTATTTCAAGGACCTTTAGGACCAAGAATTAGTAGTGATAACATGAAGAATGATTGTTTCATGCACATCAAAGGAGGAAGATTATATGGAATTACCATAACATGCCAAGTAATATGAATAATATTCATAGTCTTAAAAGGATTGAACCCATCAGAAGCCATTCCTAACGAACATTAGGAGGATCTAATGAAAATATTGGATGTCGAGCATCAAACTCTTTCCAAGCAAGGGAGTCCGCAGGATGCCTAAGAAAACCATCATTCAATCGACACTCATGGTGCCATCTCAACGACTCAACAACTTTGGAGGACATGAACAAACTCTGCAACCTTGGTTTCAATGGGAACTATCAAAGGATTTTTGCTGGTAAGTTATTTCGCTTTTGAGAAGTCTCCATCCCATTAGTTTGTACATCTTCATCTTTTTTTTCTCCACTTTGACGTACCACACTTTAGACATACTTGATCGTTTATATATCTATCTCAATATAGTATGAAATCGTTGGGACAAGCATGGATCTTCTCATACCCAATCCTAACCTTAAAATCATCTTCTTAGTTTCATTGTATGGCTTTGGCAAACTATTTTCTTCTGGTAAAGCATCTCTTAGTAAATCTAGCAACATTGAAAATGACTTGTCACTTCACCCATGAAGACACTTTTAACTATACAAATGCATGATAAATGATAGCTTGTTATACCCAAGAAACGTTCAAATTAACACAAAATAAAAACCAGAACAAGAACAATTAAATCAGTAAAAGCATAAGAGACATATGTTAGAGAAGACTCTAACACCCCAATATTTTCATATATATATTAATTATATATGTGTCTTTTTATTAATTGTCATGATTTATTACTTAATTAATAATTATTCTATGTGTATATAAATTAAATTAAATTTTATGACCATCAATTTTACCTGAATAATTATAAACTTTATTTTTATTTAATTGTTTTGGCGTGACAATTACATGGGGATGATTTATGACGTGATTATTTTTTAAATGGACTATTGTGTATTTTGTTTATTTGATTAGTTTCGATAATCGTGAAATTGATATGTTAGATATGCTTGTTTTATTTTGTTATGTGTGACCTGCAGTGATGTTTTTCTCTTGCTTGATTTATTTTAGTTGATCAAAATATTAGGTGAATTATTTAATTAAATTAGAATTTATAGAAGTTATATTGTTTTTTAGTTTTATTTTCGACCAAATAAGTATTCATTTTAGGAGATAGTAGAGTTAGTGAAACTCATCCTCATGTATAAGTGTTTTGAATATATTTTTTGTCCATCCATCTTTAGTATTACATGACAAGATTTTATAACAAATCATGATGTTGTCTTTGCATAATGTAGATTTTATGTCCTTGTCTTAACCAATTAAGAGATGTGATAATATACATTCTCTCATTCTTGACACCATGCACCCACTTAAAGTGATAATATTACATTTTTTTATAAATTACTTCAAGTAGTTTTTGAACTTAAAGTTTATAGCTTATCATTCTTTTTTCTAATTTTACATTTATTATTTTACTTAAAACCCTTTTAATCCTTTATAGTTTATTTATTATAATTTAAAATAAATAAACTAGCTATATTAGTAAATGATTTAAAATAAACGATTTACTATTAGTTAATAATATTCTTTATGTCATTTAATATAAACTTTTTAATTTACTGAACTGATAAAATTGTACCAAACATTTTAATTAGTTTATCATTTATAAGCTATCTTTTGCTTCATCAGATGTCAATCAATTTTTGCCAAACAAGTTTTAATCAATGACCGGTGAAGTTTGATTGTTGAAAGAATTATGCTTGTATATGTATATGATTTTTCTTCCATTTTTCACTTCAAATTTTCCTTAAATCTACTTATTCCATCCATAAAAGGACAGGAAATATAAACTGAACCCTAGCCTCTTTCAATTCATTCAATAATAACTGTAGTGCAGTCACTTTTATTTTAGCTTAAAACTTACGACACCCCTAATTCAGTCAATTGAAAAAGAAAGCGACGGTGACCTCTCTTGTTGTAAAGAGCAGCGAATGGTTCTCTTTCTCAGTGATTTTTCCCAAATTGGTAATTTAATGATAATTTCGTTGTCACTTTTTTTCTTTATGAACAAAACTGAAACCTCGTTATTCACGAATGTTGGACTCTTAATACATAACTACAGTTTGGTTTTTTTCTATGTTTCCATTAATTATAATTAACCATGGTCATCCCTCATTATATTTAGGGTGCCTTGTGAATTCCGAAAATGATATACGTACACTTAATTATTGGAATAATATTCTTCTTTTATTTTTACCGAAAAAACATTAATAACCCATTCATGTTCAAAATTATTTTATATAGAAAATTTCAATTTTATTAAACAAAAAAATCTATAAGATGATCAATGTAATCAATTAACAATAACATGAATAAAATTTCAAAAAACAAAGCATGAATACGTATATTTTTCTTGGTTAAATTACACTTTTAGTCTTTTATGTTTGATCTAGTTCTCAAATAAATCATTTATGTGTTTTTTTCCAACTATGTTTTTTAAGTGGCATCCGATTGCAATTTTAACCTTTATGTTATTGTCTATTTGAAAAAAATGTTGTTTTCCATTAGTTCCGATAAAAAAATGTCACATAGTCATTACAATGATGACGTGTGTTAGCGGTGCTAATGTGACAAATTATAAAAGAAAACAATTTTAAGATTGATCCTTTAAATTTTGAAAAAATACCCATCTTTGCTCATCTAAGTTTAAACTAGTTTTCGCTTAAGCTCAATCTTAACCTTTTAGCTCTTCATCATCTCCCTCTTCACCATCTTCCTTTTCTAGTTCGTCTTTAAATAACCCAAAACCCAATATTTGTAATTCCAATAGAAAAACTCAAAACGTTGACTATGTGAATTGGAGAAAAATCAAAACAAGAAATCTATCATTCCAACAAGAATTATACAAATGAGTTGTTGTAAATAAAGTGAAATCCACCCTAAATCCACAAAAAATAAATGAGTTGTTTGTACATTCAAGAATTGGATCAAACATAAAAGACTAAAAGTGAAATTTAGATTAATTTTTTTTTATAAAGTTCTATAGTTTTTTTTGTAATCTCAGTTTGAAAAGTATTTGTACATTTAAGAGTAGTAATTTTAATATTCATATTCACACATATTGGATACCAAAATATTCATATGAGTCGTACCGAATTATTAAAATAAATCAATAAATAATAAAATATAATTGTTATGATTGTGATTCAATTTAAAATCATTAAAATATCCTTAATTATGAACCATAAAATATTACAAATAAAAATATTTACCAACTCAAATATTCTTAGAGAACGCACCTCTTTACGTGCGTGTTTGGTATTTATAAGAAATTGAGTATTTATTTACATTATGTTTGATCCAATTCCCGAAAGTACAAACAACACATTTATTTTTAGTGAATTTATGGTGAGTTTATTTTTTACTTACAATAACTCATTTTTAATTCTTGTTGGAATGATGCATTTCTTGTTTTGATTTTTTAATAATTCATATGGTCGACGTTTTGAATTTTTCTATTGGAATTACAAATTTTGGATTTTAAGTTATTTAAGGATGGAGTGGAAGAGTAAGATGATGAAGAGGAATATGATAAAGAGGTAAAAGGCTAAGATTAAATATATCCGTAAACTGGCTTAAATTAAGAGGACCATAAGTGTATTTTTTTAAAACTTAAAGGACAAATATGAGAATCGTTTAATTTTATAATTTGTCACATGAGCACTATTATACATACCTCAATATTGTAATGGCCACGTGATGATATTTTTGCAAACAAACAATAATATAAAGGCTAGCGTTAGGAACAGAGTCACTTAAAGGACCGAGTAGGAAAAAAAATATAAATGATGGATGAAACATAAAATACTAAAAATGCATTTTATACATTATTCTATATCTCGCGTCTATTAGCAAAATAATTAAATATCATATAACAAAATCAAATAGTTTAGAATTTGACTTCTCTAAAGTGAGTAATGTCAATCATTGATCATCAAATGAATGATTGTTATTTGTGCACATGCATGAACAATTATGGGTAGTTATAATATAAACTATTAATCATCTTACATCACCATTTATGAGTCAAATCCAAGAGTTCAATATGTTTATACAAAATCATATTAAAGTGTTGAAAGAAAGTGAGACAAACTTATAAGAAAGAAAAACAAAGTGTGACTATTAAGAATCGTTTATTTTGTGAAATTCTTTTTTTATTTCTTAAAAAAAATGTTCATTTTACTTTGATGAAAGAATTTTGGTGTAAACCATTGTTATGGAGATAAAATCGATGAAACACTTATTAATGAAGATACATTTTTTTTAAATAATCAAATTCTTTTTTTGATATTTTTATTATTTTTAAAAACATAAATAATTATTTACAAAAGTGTTTACTTTTTTATTAACGAATAAATTTAATAAAATTTTAAAAATAAAAATTATTTTTACAAATAAACCATCTCTTACCTTTATAGTTAGAGAAGAGGCATACCCTAAATGTGGTGAGGGTCACCACTATTAACTCAAGTAATTCCTCTCATTGATAGATCATTTGCACCAATATTAAAATTAGTTGACCACTTAATATCTCTTTCTTATGAAGTCTTAAAATTTCACTATCCCTCCCTTAATCCCAACAATAACCATTGGTTCATGCAAACATCTTTGCCAATAAGGTCACACTCATGAGAGGGGACCAGGTAAGGTAACATATGTCTTTTCAATGCAATTGCGCCACTTTCATGTCGTTATAATGTATAGAAAATTGATCAGATGTGAACATTATGAGTAGTTGCCAGTTTGCTTTGCACCTTGATTTGGCAACATCATCAGCGACGTTTCATGAATCTGAGAAAAGGACATGACTGTAAATTAAATTATATATATTTATATATGTATATTTATGGATACCTTATAGTTTAGAATTTATAGTTAGTAGACGAGTAAGCATTACATTAGATGTGCTGATGTGCAAATTTTTATATTTATATAAATCAATAAGTATATTTGTAATTCTTGTAGATAATTTTAGGAGCATCTATTCCCAGTTGAGTTTATAAACTTAAATCTTACAACTGCAAAAAGTAATTTTTGTAGTAGTTAAAACTTAATACTTTTAAATTGGATTTAGAACCGACTTTAAAAAAATAAATATAATAATTAGACATATTTTAAAACGGATAAACTGTTATATAAATAATCAAAACTATAGCAAAGTATAGAACAAAAGAGAAAGGAGAGAGAGATAATGAGATACTAAGAATTGTATTATACTCTTCAACATCTATCTTCTACAATATCACATGAGTCTTATTTATAGGACATACATCTTACAAGTACATGAATATGGTCTATCATAATGACCCATTAGCAATCCATTAATATTAAGGGTTCCACTAACATTAAGGATTAAGACTTTAAATCATGAAACTTGAAAGGGACATCCACCAAATATTCGTAACACATCCATTGAATGTCTATTAAGGATATGCCTCATTAAAACCTTACTAGAAAAAATCCAATGGAAAAAAACCTAGTGAAGGAAAAAGAGTACAACATCTTTTCTGCAAGAATCGGCTCATTAAAAACCTTAGTAGGAAAACTCAGTGGAACAAAACCATGGCGAATAAAAAAGAGCGCAAAACACATTTATTTCTCCCCATAATTGAGGCAATTATATCTGAGAAGATAAAGGTCAATTAATCTTTGGTAGTAGTTTCTCAAAAGATTCACTTGGCGGTGACTTTGAAAAAAGATTTGTTACATCTTGTTCATTATACTTTTTTCCAAATTAGTCGTGCAGACGATATTATATTCACATTGAATTGTTGCAATAACCCTTTTTAGAAGAAAAATCTCAAGTTTCTTGTATGTGTAGAATCACATATTGCAACAAAACTGCATTCTTGACTTGCCTCATGTAAATATGTCATTATGAGGATTAGACAAATAACATGCATATCTAAGGTAACAAAATATATGTTTGAATTCGTTCCAATGTCTTCGTGTGGTGAAGAGCTGTATATTGTTAATAGATTGACAACAATATAATATATCAAAATATGTACAATTAGCAAGGTTCCATATTGTCTCAATATTTAACTAAAATATGGTTACTTTGGGACCAATTAGTTCTGCATCCTTTTCTCAAGTTCTAAAACCAATTTTTGTTCATATCTAGTGACCTCAGAACAATTGGAGTACACAACAAATGTGATTTATCCATATAGAACCATATTACTACTTTTGCTATATAAGCTTCATGATTTACTCAAATGCTATTCTTCAAATATTCAATCAAAACAAATCTTTTTCCTTAGTAAATATTTCATTTTAATCTTTTTCTTTAATCAATTTGATTTTTAAAGCTCTTCAGGAGTTCTGATAATATTTATATCAAATTCATTTTCATATATTTTCTTAAAAATGGACAAATGATGTATTCTTATATCCTTCATTTAATTATATTCGCTAAGAATAGTATACAACAAGCATTTAGATTGTTTAAGAGCATGAAGATACCTATTCTTTTTGATAAAACAATCTCTTCAAGATCCCAAATTGAATGTCTTACAAAAAGTAAATACTTCAGGTATTTTCATATAATTATCATTATCAAGTGATCCATACAATTACATTGTAACACACATTTCATATGGAAAAGTTTTTTAATTCACTTTAGGTGAATATGGCTCTCCAAAATATGTGATAGTCTTTTACCAATACTTTTGAATATATGTATTTCATCATTCTCATTTTCTTTTCGCACGAAAAAACAAATCAATCATATCTAATGGGCTTCACATCTTATGATGTGAAGACTTCAAGTCCAAATTCTTTTTGCTTTGCACATCTATCAGTTCTTTCTATTTTCCAAGCTTTTCTTTCTCTATAATCTTTAATAGACTTTAATTTCTGATCCTCATTATTATAACTACATATAGTGTTATATTATAATGCAAAAACATTGTCAACATTTTTTTTTGTTCCTTCATATTTGACTCATGACATAATTTATTGCAATGTCTTTGTTTTCAAATTTCAGGTACCTGACCAGTTCTTCAAGAACCAAAAATCAATTATGTCAAATTACTCTTTTAGAATATTCTTATCCTCATTTGGGTCGTCTTTCTTTTTAGCTCATTTCTTGTTTGATGATTTTTGTCCTTGGAACCGAGTTGTCTGCCACACTTCAGGTGTAGTTGAGTCTCATTTGCAATATTAGAGTTTGAATAGGGACATCCATTTTGATTGGAGCATTAGCAGCTGATAATTGGTTTCATAAACTTTGCATATGAGTTATCTTTTGAACATTTGGTTCAAACTAGTTTGTATGAGGATCAAGATGAGATAATGGACCCATTTGTTTAAGATTTAAAAAAAAAAAAAGATTTTTATAGTATTTTTATTTTTTGTTATAAAGTTTTTAAAAATTAAGCTTCAAATGAAAAATTGGTTTAAATAGTTTATCTTAAAATATCATTTTAAGTATTTCATCTATTTGCTGCAACTTTATTTGGATAATGAAATTTCAAAAAGTGATTAAAATTAAAAGCTATTTTGAGAAGCTTTTCAGAAAAATCATTTTTGAAAGATATCTTTTTTGAAAAAAAAATGTAATTTTTACCATGTTAAAATATTTATTAATGAATATCTGAGTTTTTGAATGTCAAAATTACCTTTTCAATCAATAACAAATGAGTCTAAAACAACTTCTACTATTTTAAAGTAAGTTATCATAAAAATTATTTTTGAAAATATAAAGTCAAAATTAATTTTTAAAAACTAAAACAAATGGATCTAATAATATATTTCAATAATCATTTTTAGCTGCTTATTCTTTCTCTCTAATGTTGGGAATACTAATTTATTGAGCAATAATCAACAAACTCATATGTAAAGAAGTCATCAATTTCTTGACTCTATATAGTCTATTATAAATGGATATTTTATATTAGATATGTATTCCCAATATTCTCCCCAATATTATTTTACGACTCATCTTAGGGCATTATATTAGAGCAATTGAAACATACACATCACATCCAAAAAATCTCTTAGATGGGGAGTATTAAGTTATCAACTAAAAATTGATTGTAAATTAAGGAAAGAACTTACATATATTAACTTGTTGGCCTGATGCGAATTAATATCTTAGAAGTTATGATCTCATAAGTATTGGTCATAAATTAACGTTAGACATCTAAAAAATGGATCTTCAAGTCCAATGTTGTGTATGAACATAAGTTACATGATGTTCAATGTCAAATCTAGTAAACATTCAATACTTTTCAAATTCTTTCTACATAAAAGAGATCTCTTAGTCAAATTAGCTCACATAAAAATATCACAAACTTCTAGTTGTGAGTTGACAACAAACATACACATTACCATTTAATTTATGATTGATGTGTTAATCCATGTGATTCACATAATTGGTGTAATAATTCAAAAATACGACTTCATATAAGTTCTATAAATGTGAGAGACTCATTCTCTCGAACTGTCAACTTTATTTGGGGACTAATAACACATAAAATTATTGTATTGAAGAATCTTAAGGCTCTTCAATACATGTTGGCATAAAAAAAATTTAAACTACTTTTTGCATCGTAATAGATCCGGGATGATGAAACCGAACTTGCCAACAACAAACTTTAGAGTGAAAGGGAGATGAGGCAGGAACAAATGAGTATTTTAAGGACGTATCAGAGACTAAATCAATGACATCTTGAGAGATTCACAAGTGTGGGTGAGGTAAGGGCAGAGGCAGATGTGGATAGGGTAAGTGTTTGTGGAGTGGTAGAAAGGATAGTGTTTGAGTAGTTGAGGGTGTTGGGTTTGGAATTTTCCTCAAACATTTCATCTGAGGTGTCGTAATCAGAGTCAAACAACGTATTAAGTGCAGGGTCAGAAGAATGTGCAACTAAGTTTGTATTTTGAGTAACGGGTGTGACAGGTTTTTGTTCAGGTTGTTCATTATTACTAGTATTACCAAAATTTGCAGAAATAGTAGTTTGCTCAGGGTTGGATATTACCTTAGGTTTCTTCCTCAAAGTAAGGTTTTCTTCTTCCTGATCCTCTTCTACACTAATTGTCTTAACAACTCTTTTCCTTTTTTTTTTCTCAACAAAAATAAATGACTCTGATAGAAAGTCAACGACTCTGATAAATTGTCAAAATACAAAAAAGGACTTCGTCGTATCAGAAATTCTGAAGGTACAGGAACAAGCCAAGTTTTGTTTGCGCCCCCAAAATACAAACAAGAGTATGAAGGAAGACTCAGCTGAATAATTTCCAAATGCAATCTAGAGAAAATACGCATCATATCTTTTTGGAAGAGTTGCTCATATCGGATTTGAAAATAAGGAATTGACTAATGGTCATATTATTAAAACATTTCTTTCATAATTATATTTGGAAGAAAAATTTGTTGACCAAGTTGGCATGAAGATACGATTCAGAATTCACAAGGGACTAAACTAAAGCCCTAATTTTAAATATAAATAGATACTCAAGGCTGAAGAAGAATTCTAAAATCCTAAAAACCAAAGTTATTCAAAAAAAAAACCTTAAGAGCTCAACCTTTCAAAGTATTTAGAGTTTAAGGCTTTTAAGTTCTAGCAAAACACTCGTTTAAAGAAAAATATTCTAAGAGTTGTAATGTGGGAAAATCATTGTATCAAATCTGCTTAGTAGAAGCAAAACCGAACAAGTTTCCAACTCATTGTAACCTATCCTGATTGTGGCTTTAGTGTACCTCAAGCAATCTTTGGACATCAAATTGTTTTGAGAAGACTTGACTTGTAGGGTCAAGTGGGTAGTTTGCCTCTGACAATCTGTCAGTCTCAGGTTGCGTAGAGAAGACTTGACTTGTAGGGTCATGGTATGGTTTGCCTTAAAAAGTCTGTAGTTTCAGTCTGTTCTAAGAAGACTAACTTGTAAGGTCAGCTTCTGTGTAAATTCAAGGTTTTTGAATTAGTAGATAAATCCTTTTATGTGAGAGCATTGGACGTAGCTACCAAGTTGGTGGTGAACCAGGATAAAATTATGTGTGTTGTTTTTACATATGCATTATCTGTTTTGCTACTGCCTCACATTAGTAAAATTGTTTAAGTCACCAAAATCAGAATTAGAATTAAGAAAAGATTTTTAAATTAGACAAACACAATTCGACCCCCTTCTCGTGTTTGCGCACCTTCATATAGCATAGACCAAAATTAGTAGTGTTGGAATTAAGTTGGTTTTATACTTAGAGTTTCGATGTCAAAAAAATTATTTCATGAAAGCAATATATTTGACTTCACATAGTGTGAAAAAAGATTCAAGTTTTTGAAGACAATCTAAAATAAGATTTGATTCAGATATATAATTAAAGAATTTTTTTGACCAAGTTGAAAAGATGATATGTTCAAGATGTGAAGAATATATGATCAACATTTTATCTACAAGAAGATTTGATAAATATTTATCTACAAGAAGATATTAATTATTTACAAGAAGATTTTATCAAGATTTATCACAAGAAAATATGAAATATTTAGAAGAAGATTTGATCAATATTTATCACAAGAAGATATGAATTATTTACAAGAAGATTTGATCAAGATTTATCACAAGAAGATATGAATTATTTACAAGAAGATATGATCAAGAATTGTTTACAAGAAGAAACACTCAAAAGAGGATAAATTTATTATTTGCAAAGATATGATTCAGATTTTGACAAAGGACAAAGATACTGAATTAGACTTAGTCATGTTCCTACTTGTGAAAGTTCAAGAACCTATCCAACACTATGTTCCCGCCCAGATGAAAGCCAACAATAGGAAGCAAGTTTCTTCTGAAGAATTTGCGAAAGCAATCTGAATAAAAGATGAACAGTATGGATCTGAAGAATTTACAAACTCAATATGAACAAAATATGAATAGAATCAATCTAAAGGATTTACAAACTCAATATGAACAATATCAATATGAAAAATTTACTAAATTAATCTAAACAAAATATGAAGAAAATCAATATGAAGAATTTACAAACTCAATCTGAACAAAATGCAAACATAATCAATCTAGAAGAACTGCTCAAATTGGATTCAAAAATAAAGAATTGGCTAAAGAACATATTATCCAATAATATCTTGTTCATAATTATTTTTGAATAAGATCATTGTTGACCATGCTAAGAATGAAGATAGAATTCATAATTAAACAAGGACTAAATTGAAGCCTTAATTTTATCTATAAATAGATACTCAAGGATGAAGAGGAAGATCATTGAAAAATTAGAAAAGAGTAGAAGTAAAGAGTATGAAATAAGATTCATGTTTTTGAAGAAAATCAACAATAAGAGTTTATTTAGATGTATGATTGAATAAAATCTTTAACAAGTTGAAAAGAAGATATAGTCAAGATTTGAAGAAGATTTGATCAAGATTTAGCATAAGAAGATATGAATTGTTTACAAGAAGATTTATCTATAACAAAATATGAACATAACCAATCTAAAGAATTTACAAACTCAATCAACAAAAAATACGAGCAGAATCAATCTAAAGAATTTTCAAACTCAATCTGAAACAATACGAACAAAATTAATCTAGAAGATTTGCTCATATTGGATTCAGAAATAAAGAATTGGCTAAAGAACATATCAAAAAGCATCTTTTTTAGAACGATTTATGAATAAGATCATTGTTAACCAATCTAGGAATGAAGATACAATTCAGAATTAAAATGGACTAAATTGAAGCCCTAATTTTATTTATAAATAGATACTCAAGGCTGAAGAAGATCAGAAAACAATAGAAGAACTCATAAGCTCAAAATTTCAAATTCATCTTAGAGTTCAAAGAGAGAAACACTTGTTCAAGCTAGGAATATTTTCTAAGTGTTTCTTAATGTGTGATAGTTATTGTTATTATCAGCTTTGTTAGAAGCAAACACTTAAAGTTCCAATCTATTGTATCCAACCCGATAATGATTTAGTTCCTTCTTCAATTTGGGGTTGTCAGGTTATTAGGAGAAGACTTGGCTTGTAGGGTCAAGGTGGTTAGTTCCTCAAAGGTATTTGAATTAGTAGATTAAATCCTGTGAATGAGGGGACTAGTTGTAGCCAAGTTAGTGGTGAACCAGGATAAATCTATGTGTCCAATTATTTATGCTTCTTATCTAAGTAATTCATAAAAATCAACATGCCTTCGTCAAATTAGTAAAAGGTTATCAACTTTGTCAAACGCAATTTAACCCCCCCCCTTTCTCATGTTTGCACCTTCAATTCGTATCAGAGCTTTGTCTCAAGGATAAACAATTTATAGTGTTTGAGGAAAGATCCAAGGGTTCAACAACTCTGGATTCAGTGAAGAAGCTGTTGGAGGAAACATCAATAAAAAAAACTGTATTTGATAGAGAACGTTTTGAGTATAGGGAGAATAGGCTGAAAAGTTTCTTTATTTCACAAGATCCTGAACTTTGAGACTCTCCTACATATTTAGAAGAATTCAGAGGATGTGGCACAACAAGAAGAAATATTTCCCTCATAAAGACTCCTGGAAGTCCAATAGAGAAAAGGATGAAAAATTTCACAAGAAAAACATTATCTGTTATGGATGCAATTAACCTAGACATATCAAGTCAGACTGTCCAAATCTGGGGAAAGGGAAACACTAGAAAAAAGATTCTAGACTCAAGAAGAGTCTAATGGCTACATGGGGTGATTCTAATGAATCCTCTATTGACGAAGAGCAAGCATATTTGGCTCTGATGGCTCATACCAACTCTGCCTCTAGATCCAACACAAATTCTGACTCTAGAAGTGAATCAACTGATGAAGAAATTGAAGTATTTTTTAACTTAACTTGATATGATTTAATTACTGCTATAAAAGACTTCTTGAACAAGAATCACAAATTGTCTTTAAAACTAAAAACACTTAGGGAAAAAATGCAAACCTAATTGAAGAAATTAATGTTTTAAAGAATCAAAATGCTGAATTTAAAATAGAAAATGAAAATCTAACTCTAAAAAGTAATCATAGCTCAACACCAATTGAAAATACCCCATTCCCTCTGATATCTTGTTTACTGTTTTCTCTAAGAAAGGTCTCTCCAAATTATCTTGTCCCATGTTAAATACAAGGAAAGATATGAAAACTTTCAAGACTAGCAAACCAAGACCCAACCAAATTTGGGTACCAAAATACAAAATTGTTTATGTTGTAGATGTTATAAGAAGCCAAGTTGAAACACCAGTCATCGTACCTAGTTAGTGGATGCTTGCAACATATGAAGGGAAAAGGGTCTATGTTCCATGGCCTGACTCTAGTGGAAGAAGGCCTAGTAAGCACAATACTTACAGAACAAGAATCAACTGATGAACCATAACTATGAAAAAATGAAGACCCATATGATGAACCAGAACTATTACAAAAATTAAAAACATCTGATGAATTTGAAGCATTAGCAAAACTAGAATTACCAAAGGAACTTGATACATCAACAGAACCAATAGTGTTAGATGAGAAATCAAAATTAGAAGATTTCTAGGAACACTACAATCAAGTTCATCAAAAGGACAAGCTAGGATGGGAATTCAAATCCCTTCATCCAGAACCTCTAATAAGAGAATATGCAATTCAGAATCTGAAAACCAGAAAAAAAAAAAAAAAAAAAAAAAAAAAAAAAAAAAAAAAAAAAAAAAAAAAAAAAGAACTAAAAAAAAGGTTTTTAGAGTAAAGCTGAAATTGTTGACATATATGTTATATCTTTCTATAAACTTAATTATCGTTTGATATTATGTTTACTGTGATAATAAGAAACTTGATCTTAAAAATAAAAGCTAGATAAATATTTTCAGTTTCTCAAAAATTTAGAGGAACCAGGAGATCCACATAACCTGAACACTTCAACAGAAGTAGAATAAAAGTTTGGACTTCATAAACAAGCAGAAACCACCAGAAACAAAATTGATGTTTTGGCTATATTGATTCCATTCTTCAATTATCTGGTTTATATTATGTTATATGACAAATTACTTAACCTTAAAAAGTCAAAGCAAGTTGGGGATCATATCATCATTAAAAGATATCACTTTTTTTTGGCTCACTCTCATCAATTGAGCCTACCACTGTTGATGAAGCATTGGCAGATGATGGATGGATTCTTGAAATGCAAGAAGAGTTAAATGAATTTAAGAGGAATGATGTTTGAGATCTAGTACCTAGACCAAAGAAGAACATTATTGGAACCAAGTGGGTTTTCAAAAACAAGCTAAATGAAAAAGGTGAAGTGGTCAGAAACAAGGCAAAAATCGTCGCACAAGGCTACAATCCGCAAGAGGGCATTGATTACACTGAGACATTGGCTGTAATGGCCAGGTTAGAAGCTATTCACATCCTACTTTCCTTTGTTGCAAATAATAACATTACATTATTTCAAATCGATGTTAAAAGGGCTTATCTAAATGGTTATATAAGTGAAAAAGTCTACGTTAAACAACCCCCAAGTTTTGAAAGTTATGAATTTCCAAACCATGTTTTTAAACATAGGAAATCTCTATATGGTCTAACACAAGAACCTAGGGCATGGTATGAAAGACTTAGTAACTTCTTGCTTAATAATAACTTTGAAAGAGGACATGTATATAATACACTTTTTAGAAAATCAATAGAAGATGAATTCAAATTTATGTTGATGACATTATTTTTGGATCTACTAATGGCACTCTTTGCCAAGAATTTTCTAAATTGATGCAGCTTGAATTTCAAATGAGTATGATGGGAGAACTTAAGTTCTTCTTAGGGATACAAATTCAGCAAAGCCAAAAAGGTATATTCATTCATCAAACTAATTATACAAAAGAGTTTCTCAGGAAGTTTAAGATGAGTGATTGCAAACCTATGGCTACACCAATGCACCCTACATATCCACTTAAAAAGAAAATGATTCAGGCCAAAAAGTTGACAAAAAAACCTACGGAGGAATGATAGGATCCATAGTTTACTTTACTGCTTCCAAACCTGACATAATGATAAGATTTCAGGGTGACCCTAGGGAATCACATTTGATTGTTGTTAAGAGAATCCTTAGATATATAAAAGGAACTTCGAACCTTACCTTGTTATACAAGAATTCTACAAAGTACAAATTGGGTGGATACTCAAATTTTGATTATATTGGAGACAAACTTGAGAGAAAGAGCACAAGTGGCAAATGCACCTTTCTAGGTGACAACTTAATATCTTGGTCAAGTAAGAGACAAAACACCATTCCTATGTCAACAGCAGAGGCTGAGTACATTTCAACAACTGACTGCAATTCTCATCTACTTTGGATGATGCATCAACTTGAAGATTACAAAATCCTAGAATGCAACATTCCAATCTATTGTGATAATCATTTGCTTAACCAAAAACCTAGTCATACATTCTAAAGCTAAAAACATAGAGTTCAAACACCACTTCTCTAAGGACATTGTTCAAAAAGGAGTACAAGACATTCAGTTTGTAGACATTGAACACCATTGGGTTGACATATTCACCAAGCCACTAGCTAAAGATAGGTTTGACTTCATCAAGAAAAACCTAAACCTGACCTTCATACCTGACTGATGTTGTGATAACTTCAAAGTAGTCTTTCCTTACATTATCTTTTATTAGTTTTTAAATTTTCTTGTAATATGTTATATTCATGTTATTAAAAAAAAGGCAAATTAAAAAAAAAAAAGCAAGTTTCACTTTCAAGTCTTTTTGTCTGATGACAAAATAGAGAGAAAGATATTTGATAAAGTGGGGAGAAAAGAGAAAAGGATACTTAGACATAGGGCAAGTCAAATAAATATAAAAAAAAAATTGTAATAAAAAATACAAGTTTTGTCATCATCAAAAAGGGGGAGATTGTTGGAACCAAGATGGTTTTATACTTAGAGTTTATATGTTTACAAAAGTATTTATAAGAATAATATATTTGACTTCACAGAGTATGAAAGAAGATTCATGTTTTTGAAGAAATTTTAAAATAAGATTTGATTCTTATTTATGTTTGAAGAAAAATCTTTGACCAAGTTGAAAAGAAGATATCATAAAATGTTTTTGAAGAAAATCTAAAATAAGAATTGATTATGATTTTTGATTGAAGAAAACCTTTGACCAAGTTGAAAAGAAGATATGGTCAAATGTTTTTGAAGAAAATCTAAAATAAGGTTTGATTTTGATTTATGATTGAAGAAAATCTTTGACCATGTTAAAAAAGTGATATGGTCAAGATTTGATCAAGATTTACCACAAAAAGGTATGAATTATCTACAAGAAGATTTTTCTACAACAAAATATAAAGAAAATAAATCTGTAGATTTACAAACTCAATTTGAATAACATACAAACAAAATTAATATGATGCATTTACAAAATTAATCTGAACAAAATACGAATAGAATCAATCAGAAGAATTTACAAACTCAATCTAAACAAAATACGAACATAATAAATCTAGAAGAACTGCTCAGATTGAATTAATAAATAAAGAATTGGCTAAAGAAGATATTATTAAAAATCATCTTGTTTAAAACTATTTTTGAATAATATTGTTATTGACCAAGCTAGGAATGAATGTACAATTAAGAATTAAACAAGGACTAAATTGAAGCCCCAATTTTATCTATAAATAGATACACATGGCTGAAGAAGAATATCATCAAAAATTAGGAAAAAAAGTAGGAGAATTCATAAAATCAAAATTTCAAATTCATCTTATAGTTCAAAGAAAGAAACACTTGTTCAAGTTATAATTATTTTGTAAGTGTTTTCTCTTAATGTGCGAGAGTTATTATTATAATTAGCTTGGTTAGAAAAAAACACTTAAAGTTCCAATCTTTTGTATCCAACCCGATAGTGGTTTAGTTCCTTCTTCAATCTAGGGTTGTAGGTTGTTAGGAGAAGACTTGGCTTGTAGGGTCAAGCTGGTTAGTTCCTAAAAAATTTGGGGTTGTCAGACTATTTGGGAAGATTGGCTTTGAGGGTCAGGTGCTTTGTAATTCAAGGTATTTGAATTAGTTGATTAAGGCATTCTAATTGAGGAAACTGGATGTAGCCAAGTTAGTGGTGAACCAAGATAAATCTATGTGTCCAATTATTTAGGCTTTTATTGTATACTACCTCTAAACCTGATTGCTTCTCATCTAAGTAATTCATAAAACCAACCATCCTTCATCAAATTAGCAAAAAGTTATCAACTTTGTCAAACACAACTTAACCCCTTCTCATGTTTGCATCTTCATAGACTTAGGCTTAAATTCATCCATTAAGTAGTTCTCTTGTGTATTTGGTTTGATTAATAATTATACCATTTGAACTTTGATGAATTTGGATTCCAATAAAAAAAAATTTAGTTATGCCATCATGCTCATCTCAAATTCATTCTGCATTAACATAGAAACCTCTTGGAAGAACTTGCCGTTAGTAGAACCAAAAATTATATCATCAACATATATTTGGACAATGAGAATGTCATTCTTAAAGGATTTTCTAAATAAAGTAGGGTCAAGCAGACCTCTTTTAAAATCATTATTTAATAAAAAAATACTTAGTCTATCATACCAAGCTCTTGGAGCATATTTCAGACTATACAGAGATTACTTTAATTTGAAAACATAGTTTGGAAATTCATTATCTTCAAAGCCACGAGGTTGTTAGACATACACTTTTTCATTTATGTAACCATTTAAGAAAGTACTATTCACATTCATTTGATAAAAGATGCTTTTGTTGAATATTGCAAATGAAAGTAGAATTCTGATTTCCTCTAACCTTGCCACAAAGGCAAAAGTTTCAGTCTAACCAATATCTTCCTTCTAAATGTATCCTTGAGCTACAAGTCTAGCCTTGTTTCAAATCACTTTACCTTTCTCATTTAGTTTGTTTCTTAAATCCCACTTGGTACAATTTACTTCGTTTCTCTAGGCTTTTGTACAAGATCCTATACATCATCAAATAGCCATTATCCATCTATCATCAGATGGAGCTTTGTCTATATATAGTTGTATGTTCAATTTCAGATAGTAGTCCAAGCATAGATGTTTCTTTAAATGCAAACCTGGTTTTCAGAGGATCATTTGCATTATCTATCATCAGAGAGTTTGGATGTGAAGATTTTTATTTCCATCAAGGTTTGGATTCCTGATGATCTTTATTTGTTAGAGGTTCATTATTTCTTGTCCTTGAATTGTTAGGCATATCTTTTGATTCATTTAAAACTGGTTCTGTTGGTTCCTCGAATTTATCTTGTTCCTCTAACATCCGTAGATCTACAAAATCTACATCTAGCATTGACTTTTTATGGTCAAGTTTTTTGTCATCAAACTTAACATATTATAGCATATCCAACCAAATTGATTAAATTATGAAATGTTGGGTTTTATTCATTTCCACAATTCATAAGGAGTTTTATTCACTCTTTCTGCCCAAAAGTACTCGACAACATTCATGTTGTGAATCATGGTACGTGCCATTTTCTGAAGATATCTATATTTTCTTTCTACAACACCGTTTAGTTGAGGTGTACTAGGAGAGGAAAAGTGATATGAAATTCTATTCTCTTCACATAAGTTTTCAAAAAGCTTATTTCCAAATTCACCCCTATGATCACTACGAATTATTGCAATACAAATACCTTTTTTGTTTTGTACTTATTTGCAGAAGGTAGTGAAAACTTTATCTGACTCATCCTTGTGTTTAAGGAACGTTACCAATGTTTCAAGGTGCAAAAATACGAGAGAGGGGGTTTGAATTGTGTTTTTCATTATTAAAATCTTCGTTTCAAACATCGGGTTCGAGATATTAGAACAAATATAATAGAACAAAGGCAACAATAAAAACAAAGTATCATGGTAGAGGGAAAAAACCCAAGATTTATAGTAGTTCACTACCATTGTGGCAGCTATGTCCAGTCCCCTCACATAGAAGGATTTATCCCCTAATTCAACCCATGACCCTACAAGTCAGTCTTCTCAAATTTCATCCTAAAACCTGTAGACCATTGAGGCAGTACAACACCTTGACTCTACAAGTCAAGTCTTCTCAACTTCTAACTTAAAAACCTACAAGTCATTATAGCAGAATAGCCATTATTAGGCTGGGTTACAAAAGGGTGAAATTGGGTTCTGTATCGCTTCTCTAAGCAGATTGATTACAAAGAACTACAAACTAGAACAAATAACTAAGCACTAAGTAATCTAAAGATGAATGAGTGCATTTGCTAAAACTGAAACCTTGAATTTTGAATATTTAGTGAATATTGAGTTCGTAAGGCCTTCTGAGTTGTTGTGCTGTGTATTCTTCTTCAAAATTGATCCGTTTATATAGCATAAGGTTTCAATGTTGTCCCAAACAAATTATGAGCGTATCTTCCTTGCGTGAGGTCAACAAAGATTTGAACAAAAAATAAACCTTGATAGATACGGTTTGGGAATATGGCCGTTAAAACTTGAATAATTCCAAATCGAATCACCAAACAAATCTTCTAGAATAACTATTTGCGAGAATGTCCAAATAGCGCTTGACAATAATTCTCCTTGAATCTTTTGAGTGTATCTTCCTTGTGGGAGGTCAATAGACATCTTCACAAAAAATAAACTTTGATAGATATGGCTTGGTAATATGATCGTTAAAGCTTGACTAATTCCAAAATGAATCTTCAATCAAATCTTCTAGAATCATTTTGTGCGAGAATTTCCAAATAAAACTTGAAAATAATTCTCCTTGAATCTTCTAAGCGTATATGCCTCGTGCAAGGTCAACAAAGTTGTTCACAAAAGGTAAACCTTGATAGATATGGTTTTGGAATATGAATGTTGAAGTTTGATTAATTCCGAAATGAATCTTCAACCAAATCTTCTATCATACGCTTGTTTAAAAGCAGCGGGAACAGATTAGAATCTGGTATTGGATCTTCAGAATCATGAAACAGCTCAGTTACTATCAGAGCGTTGACTTTCCATCAGAGCTATTGACTTTCTTCATTAGAACATAACTTGATTGTCGAAGTCAAATGTTGTGTTTCTTGGTTCAGTTAGTTAGAGGCAAAGGCATAACTATATGACTTAGAATTAGTGACATGGGTAACGCCACCTTGTTGCATCTTCAGAACATGCTGATTATTAGAAGTAGCATCTTGGAACAAGTTGCAGTTTTTAGAGCGAGCGGAACATGAGCTTCTTGTTGGAACCAAGTTGATTTGAAGAAATAAGCCCTTCACTTGTTTTGATGATAACAAAATCGTTTGTGAGAACAATTTGATGCTATAACATTGAATCTAAGCGCACAATTTCAAATTCATATGCTCAGTCAATGGACTCTCAACTTATCCTGTGAAAAATAGATGAAGACAAAGACTCAACACGTATTTCCCATTCTTTGCTAAGTTTGATACACGAATCAGCATTAAGTTGCAGTGCCTCTAATAGAGCAAAGCATTGTCGCAACTGTTTTGCCTCTAATGAACTCATACGTGAATTCTTTTACCTCTGCGTCTAATAAGTGTGACAAGAATTCTTCTACCTCTGTCTCTTATAAGCGTGACAACAATTCTTCTACCACTATATCTGCCTCTAACATTCACATCTAGCGCCTAATCCTCTAACTCTGAACTTCCACTCTCTAAGAAAGTCAATGCTATGAAAAGGCAACACTTTGAAAAAGTCAACGCTCTAAAAAAAATCAACACTCTGAAGACAAAGCAATTTGCACAACCTCTGATACTCATCATGAATCAACTACTTGTCTAAAGACCTAAGACACTTTCTGATCGTTGTTCCCTCTGGTTTCCAACTATTTCAAATAGACACGCCAAATCTGTACAAGATTGATCTTTTCTGAAAACACGATGCTAAACTTCATGGATTATCTTGATTTTTTGCAATCAGTACAACAACTCGAAACCCTAATTGTACTCTATAAATAACATGCCTCCCTCAATGAAGAAAAACACAAAAACGAATAATACATTACATACAAGCAACAAACAATAATTGTAAACACTATTTGTAGGAGCTAAGAGAATTTTTTCTGAAGCGAAAATTGCAAACATTCTCTGCAAGAGCTTATTCAGATAAACCCCTAAATCTTTTGGTTGTAACCTAGCCTAGTAGCAGTTGCCTTCCTCAAAAATTTGACTATACTAAGCTAGAAGGTTGAGAGGATTGAACACAGTGAGTGTGACTAGTAGATGTTCAAGTGTAAGTCTGATTCAGTGACAATTTAGTGAATTAAATCCTTCAAGTTGAAGAGAATAGACGTAGCTACCGAGTTGGTGGTGAACCAAGTTAAATTGTTGTATCTATTTTCTTGGTTTTCACATTCGTGCTTTATCTCCTTTACTTTGAGTATAGCTACGCAAATAGTTTTTTTTTAAAGAACACAATTCAAACCCCCTCTTTCATGTGTTCTTTTCGTTCTACAATTGGCATCAAAGCTCGGTCTCAACCGTGTTTGAGTAAAGATCTCTATCCCGTACGGCTAACTATGGTGAAGAAGTTACATGCGGAAACGTTAACATGCTAACTCTGTTATGGAGAGAGATTCAAGTATTGGAAAGACAGACTTTGAAGTCTTTTCTATCTATCACGATCTTGAACTCTGGGACATAGTCGAAGAATGCTATGAAGCTCTCAAATATGTTGCTGGTACTGAAATATCAAGAAAGATATTCGATGTTGATCAGAAGAAACAATACAAAATGCATCATAAAATTATAACCTCCTTGATGAACGATATCACTTTCAAGGAGTTTGAAAAATGCAGCGAAAAGGAAACAACTAAGAGTACAATTGATGTTATGGTTCTCAACTATGAAGGGAACAAGCAGGTACTGGAAGCCAAAGCCAATTTGCTCGTTAGAAAGTATGAACTCTTTCAGATGGAAGAAGGTGAAGACATTGAAAAAATGTTTTCTAGATTCCAAACTCTGGTTTCTAGACTGAAAGTTCTCTAGAAGTGTTATACTACTACTGATCATGTCAAAAAGATCCTCAGAAGTCTTCCCATCAAGTGGAGACCAAAGATAAGAACTATTCAAGAAGCCAAGGATCTAAACAAACTGCCTCTGGAAAAGCTAATATGTTCACTCGGATGCCATGAGATTGAACTATTTGAAGATGAGCCCAAGAAAAATACTAAAGCCGTAGCTCTTAAATCCCAATGAAAGAAGACAAGTTCTAAGGCTTTGTAAGTAACTGAAGACTCAAAGGAAAACGAATGCAATGATTAGAGTAAAGACTCAAATGATGAAGAGATATCCTTTGTCTCAAGAAAATCCAGCGCATGTGGAACAACAAAAAGAAATCTTTTCCCAAAAGAGATTGCCGAAGATCCCAAATTAGTTGAGAAAGAAATGAAAATTCTGCAATAGAAATCTCATCTACTATGAATGCAAGGAACCAAGTCACTTCAAATGAAAATGTCCTAAACTGGAGAAAGGAAAATCCCATAGGAAAGACCTCAAGACTTAGAAGAAATGTCTTATGGCTACATGCGATGACTCAAATGAATCATCTGATGAAGATGGAGCGCATGCGAACACGGTTGTAAAGGCTGATGCCGAATTTGGCTATGACTTAGAGGATACTGATGAAGAAAACGAGGTATTCTCTAATTTATCTCATAGTGAACTCATAAATATGCTAAATGAGTTTCTAGACAAAAATCATAAGGTTTCTTCAAAACTTAAGTCTCTCAGAAAAGCTCATGACCTCTTCACTAGCTCTCTTGAAAAAGATTTTGAAAATATAAAAAGAGAAAACCTAACTCTGAAAGAAAAGGTTTCGAAAACCACAAAGAATAAAATTTGCAACTCTATTAAGTATGAAATGGCCTTTCAAGAGTTTCTAGCTAAATGCATGGACATAAGCAAACAAGCTTCTATTATCTATGGTGTGAGCAATAGAAAATCCTAGATTTATTCAACCTGATATTGCTTGTGCTTTTTTCCATAAAAAGGACACTGTCGAATAACTTGTCCTATGTTGAAAGCATGGAAAGACAATATACCATTCAATACTAGAAACTAGAACTCAACCAAATTTGGATACCTAAAGATAAAGTAATCAATCATTTAGATATCTTTAGCAACAAAGTTGAAACACTAGTCATGGTAGCTGAACAATGGATGCTCACGACACATGACGAGACATAAGTCTATGTTCCAAGACTTGATTCTAAAGAACGAAGGATTTGTAGGTTTTGGAGGTGATCATAAAGGTAGGATCATTGGACATGACACAGTAGGTAATGGCTCTCCTCCCTCTATTAAGAATGTTTTATTTGTAAAAGGATTAATGCGTAATCTATTGATCATAAGTCAACTAAGCGACAATTGTTATGATGTAGTCTTCAATCAAAAGTCTTGTAAGGCAATTAGTCAAACAAATGGATTCATACTATTTGGAGACCAAAGGAAAAATAACATTTACAAAATAAACTTATCTGATTCCTTCATCACATTTTGATGATAAGAAAGGTACTTTGTGAGAAAAATTTATTGCACTATGATATCATTGAGTGTGCAGTAAATGGAACCAGGAAACGAAGGAAAAGATTTTAGAGGAAAATATATGAGGAAGTGAAGATGTTAGAGGAAACAAAGACATCAAAGGAAACGATGATGACAGAGGAAACAAGGACATCAAAGAAAAGTAAAGTCAAAGGATGTCAATGAAGGTGCAAACACGAGAAAAAGGGGGTTGAATTGTATTGGATGGAGTTGATAAATTTTTGCTAATTTGATGAAGGCTGGTTAGTTTTTATTAATTAATTAGATAAGAAGCAATCGAGTTTAGAGGCAGCAAACAATCTGGTTCACGACTAACTTGGCTACACCCAATCTCCTCATTTAGAAGGCTTTAATCCAGGAATTCAAATGCATGAATTACAAAACACTTGACCCTCCAAGCCAGTCTTCCTAAATAGTTTGATAACTGCAGAATTTTGAGGAACTAACAACCTTGACCCTACAAGCCAAGTCTTATAAAAAAGTTTGACAACCCCAATCTTTTGAGGAACACAAACACCTTGACTCTACCAGCCAAGTCTTATCCACACAACCTGATAACCACAAGTCTTCTCCACACACCTAACCCTAGTAGTTGCTTCTAACAAGCTGATTATAACAGTCACTACTCTGTTCTGATTTGGAATTAGGAGATTTCTAACTAGTTATCTTTCTCTCAAGTTTATCTCCAACATAATCAGAATCACAGTATCCACTTAGTTTGTAGTTAGGAGATTTCTTGTAGAACAAGTTAAGGTTGGTAGTGCCTTTTAGGTATCTAAGGTTTCTCTTAACAATAGTTAAATGTGATTCCTTAGGGTCAGCTTGAAATCATGCACATACACATACACTAAACACGATGTTAGGTCTCGAAGCGGTAAGATAAAGTAGGGATCATATCATTCCTTGATACGTTTTTTGGTCAACTTTTTTGCCTGAATCATCTTTTTCAAGTGAATAAGTAGGGTGCATTGGTGTAGCCATAGGTTTGCAATCACATATCTTTAAACTTTTGTATATATATTTAGTTTGATGAATGTATATACCTTTTGACTTTGTTGAATTTGTATCCCTAAGAAGAACTTAAGTTATCCCATCATACTCATTTGAAATTCAAGTTGCATTAATTTAGAAAATTATTGGCAAAGAGTGCCATTAGTAGATCCAAAAATAATGTCATCAACATAAATTTGAATAATAAGAATGTCATCTTCTATGGATTTTCTAAAAAGTGTATTATCTACGTGTCCTCTTTCAAAGTTATTTTTAAGCAAGAAGTTACTAAGTCTATCATACCATGCATAGGTGCTTGTTTTAGACCATACAGAGATTTCCATGTTTAAAAACACGATTTGGAAATTCAGAACTTTCGAAAACTTCGGGTTGTTAAACATAGGCTTCTTCACTTATATAACCATTTAGAAAAGCACTTTCAACATCCATTTGAAATAATGTAAAGTTATTATATGCATTAAAAGAAAGTAGGATACGAATAGCTTCGAACCTGGCTACTAGAGCGAATGTCTCAATGTAATCAATGACCTATTTTTGACTGTAGCCTTGTGCGACAAGTCTTGCCTTGTTTCTAACCATTTCACCTTTTTCATTTAGCTTGTTTCAGAAAACCCACTTGGTTCCAATAATGTTCTTCTTTGGTCTAGGTACTAGATCCCAAACATCATTCCTCTTAAATTCATTGAACTCTTGTTGCATTGCAAGAAACTGTCCATCATTTTTCAGTGCTTCATCAACAATGGTAGGCTTAATTAATGAGAGTGAGCCAAACAAAGTGGTATCTTTTAATGATGATTTGATCCTCAAAGGATCACTTGCACTTCCAATGAGATGAGATGACTTGTACTCTCATCAAGATCTTCCTTTTGACTTATTTTGATTGATTCTAACTTGATGAGATTCATCCTCTGAAGGTTTGTCATCTTCTATGCATCTGCTTCTTCTGGTTATGATAAACCTGCAGTATCCTCAACTTGCTTTGACTTTAAAGGTCATGTTGTTTGTGATAATTTAAATCAAATAATTGAAGAATGAAATCAATAAAGCCAAAACATCAGTTTTGTTTCAGGTGGTTTCTGCTTGTTTATGAAAACCAAACTTGTATGCTACCTTTGCTGAAATGTTCAAATTTTGTGGATCACTTTGTTCCTCTAAATTTTTAAGAACCTGTAAAATACTTATCTAGCTTTGGTTATTAAGATCAAGCTTCTTGTTATCACAGTAAACATAATATCAGAAAATAATTAAATTTAAAGAAAGATATAATCTATATGTCAACAGTTTTAGTTTTACTCTAAAAACCCTCTTATTTCCTCTTTTCTAGTTTTCAGCTTCTGAATTTGCATATTCTCTTATTAAAGGGTTTGGATGAAGGGTTTTGAGTTCCCATCCAGGTTTGTAGTCTTAACGAATTTAATTGGAGTGTTCAAAGAAGTCTCCTGATTTTGATTGTTAATGTGACACTTCTATTTCTCTTGATGTATCAGGTTCCTTTGGTAATTTTTCAACTGATGGTAATTCTGATTCTTCTGGTCGTTCCAGTTATGTTGATATGTATGATTTCTCTGCTAGTATTGATTTTGTTGATATGTGTGATTTCTCTGCCAATTTTTAATATGTTGATACTCAAGATTTTTTTTTGATATTTCTGGTTCATCATATGGTTCTGGTTGTGATAGGTACCGTGCTGACTAGTCCTTCTTCCACCAGAGTAAGTTGGCTTCTGCTTTTTAGGTATTGGAACATATACCTTTTCCCTTCATATATTGCAAACATCCATTGACAAGGCACCATGACTAGTGTTTCAATTTGGTTGCTTAGAACATCTACAACATAAACAATTTTATCCTTTGCTACCCAAATTTGGTTGGGTCTTGGGTTGTTAGTTTTTAAAGGTTTCTTGTCTTTCCATGTGGTTAGCATAGAAGAATATATTTTAGCATGACCTTTCTTATAAAAAATAGTACATAAATTATCAGAGGGAATAAATTTAGGTTCAATTATTTTTTCTTGAAATCCTATTCGTCTTTTATCATTCCTACTAACACAATAAATCATAGATGTATACTTGCTTCTTTCCATACCATTATCAAGAAAATCTTGAAATACTTATTCATGCTTATCAGAGTTACATGTGATATTTTCAATTGATGTTTAACTATAATTACTTTTAGAGTTAGATTTTCAGCCTTAAGTTCAACATTATGAGTTTTTAGATTTCCATTTTCTGTTTTAAATTTAGTAATATCAGTTTTAAGAGTTGCATTTTATGTCTTAAGTTCAGTAATATCAGTTTTCATAGTTGCATTTTCTGTTTTAAATTCAACATTTTGATTCTTTAAAACATTAACTTTTTCAGTTAGATTTGTATTTTCCTTCCTAAGCATTTTCAGTTTTGAAGACAATTTGTGATTCTTCTTTAAAAACCCATTTATAGCAGTAATTAAATCAGATCAAGAAAAGTCAGAAAATACCTCAATTTCTTCATCTGTTGATTCACTTCAGTCTGAATCTGTGTTGCGTCCAGATGCAGAGTTGGCATGAACCATTAGAGCCAATTCTGCGTACTGGATTGCCTGGAATATCTTTAGGGAAATTTCTTCTTTCTCTTATACCACATCTTCTAAACTTTTCTGCATATAAACGCATGTTCCTTTTCCTCTAAATCTCCATCCTGATCATCTGAATCATCATCCTCTATTTCTGTTGTTGCCTTCAGAAATTTCTTCTGCTTGGATTACAAAACCTAGGTTGGTTGCTTCTTCTTGGGCTTATCCTCTATAAGCTCAATTTAATGTGATTTGAGAGAGCTGATTAATTCTTCCAGCTTAAGAGTATTCAAATCTTTTGCCTCCTTGTCAGTGCACTTGTCAAACTCCTTGAAGGTGATTGCTTTTATCATGAACGTTCTGGACTTATGGTGCATCTTGTACATCTTGTACATCTTATGATGCACTTGTCAAACTCATTTCTTGGAATGTCAATGTCATTAGTGTTCTTTGGAGTAGTATAATCATCTTCCACCAAGTCCCAAAGTTTAGGATCTTATGAAATAAAGAAACTTCTCAACATGTCCTTCCAAAACTCAAACCGTTCTCCATCAACCAGAGGTGGTCTATTAATGTTTCCTCCAACAACTTCTTCACTGAATCTAGACATGTTGAACCCTTCGATCTTTCCTCAAACACCGTAAAGTGCTCAGCTTTGAGAACAAGCTTTGATGCCAATTGAAGGTTCAAACACGAGAAGGGGGTTGAATTGGGTTTGACAAATTTGACAACATTTTTGCTAATTTGATGAAGGCTGGTGGTTTTTATGAATTACATAGGTTTATCCTAGTTCACCACTAACAGGGCTACATACAATCCCCTCATTCAAAAGGCTTTAATCCACTAATTCAGTTACCTTGAATTATAAAGCACTTGACTCTCCAAGTCAGTCTTCCAAAATAGCCTAACAACCCAGATTTTTGAGGAACTAACCACCTTGACCCAACAAGCCAGGTGTTCTCCTAACAACCGAACAACCTCAGATTGAAGAAGGAACTAACCACCTTGACCCTACAAGCCAAGTCTTCTCCTAACTACCTGACAACCTCAAATTGAAGAAGGAACTAAACCACTATCGAGTTGGATACAAAAGATTGGAACTTGAGTAGTTGCTTCTAACAAAGCTGATAATAATAATAACTATCACACTCTATGAAAAGAACACTCCGAAGATATTTCTAACTCAAACAAGTGTTTCTCTTTTTGAACTCTAAGACTACTCTTTTCTGCTTTTCGATTATTTTCTTCATCAGCCTTGAGTACTTATTTATAGGTAAAATTTGGGCTTCAATTTAGTCCTTGTTCAATTCTGAATTGTATTTTGTTTAGATTGCGTTTGTAAATTATTCAGATTGGTTTTGTTCCTTTTTTGTTTAGATTGAGATTGTAAATTCATCAGATTGATTATGTTCGTATTTTGTTTAGCTTGTGTTTGTAAATTCTTCATATTGATTTTGTTCATATTTTGTTGTAGATAAATCTTGATCAAATCTTCTTCAAATCTTCTACAAATCTTTACCATATCTTCTTTCATACCATTTGAAGTCAAATATATTTTTCTCATAAAATACTTTTGTTATCATAAAAAATCTAAGTTTAAAATCGAATTGGTTCCAACAATTCTCTGGTCAAACTTCGATAATTCTCTTACTACAAGGTCTGAAGTCATTCCTTTGTTTGCTCAAGGAGAAGATTTTCCCCTCTAGTGTATAGCGTGCTTGGCTTATCATCTAAGACTCACATACAATCAAAGCACTAGAATAAAGGACACATCTACTAATTCAAAAGCAAGAATGATCAGAACCAAGCTAACTCTGCATCTAGTTAGAAGATCATCGAAAAAGCATATTTTGACAAACTCTGGTAAGACATGAGTAAGGACAAATTTGCTAAACCATCCTTGCTAAATCGTACTTTGATGGAACCAAGTTGGTTTTCCTCTTGTGATTTTGATGTTCACAAAGGTATTTTATGAGTACAATTTGTTAGACTAATGGCTTCACTAAGTTTGTAGGAATTAGAACATGAAAATTGGCGGATATCACCAGCGGATACCACCAGAGGATACAACTAGAGGAAGTCAACGAAATCCTTAAAATCAGACAAATGCATGCCTTGGAAAAATACATGCATTTGCCTCTGATATCATGCTTTTGGTAGTTCAGCATGCTCTTAGTAGTTCAGCGTGTTTCTGGTAGTTCAACGTGTGTTTGCCAGCTCAAGGTGTTTTCGGTAAATTGGCATGCCTCTGAAGAATTCCATGCCTATGTAAATAGTACTTATGCATGCCTCTGATGAACAATACTTTTAGCATGCCTCTAATGAATAGTACTTTCAACATGCTTCTGATGAACAGTAATTTTGAGCTCATGTTCCGCTAGCTCATAGCTCATGTTCCGCATGCTACCATTCAATCCTGCCTCTATAGCTCATGTTCCGCTAGCTCTAATAATTGCAACATGTTCTAGAATGCTGCCACTGATAAGCAACCTCTGAAATTGTAGTGACTCTGATAATGCAACAAATTTGATTTGCCCATGCCACTAGTTCTAATTCACGCAGTCTACCTCTAACTATAGAGAAAGCAAAGAATACAGCATGTAACTCCAACAATCAAGTCATACTGTGATGAAGAAAAGTCAATGCGTTTGATGGAAAATCAACAATTCTGATAAAAGATAAATTTCACTAAGCCGTATTAGAAATTCTAAAGTTCTAAGAACATGCCCAGTTTTTGTTTGCGCCCCAAAATCCAATTAAAAGTATGAAGAAACACTTAACTGGATATTTTCAAAATTCAATCTAGAGAAAATATGCAACATATCATTTTGGAATTGCTTAGATCAAATTCGATAATAAGGAATTGGCTAGTGGTCATATTATCAAAACATATCTTTCATAATTATATTTTGAAGAATTCTTTGTTGACCAAGCTCAAATAAAGATAGGATTCATAATTCACAAAGGGACTAAACTGAAGCCTTAATTTTAACTATCAATAGATACTCAAGCCTGAAGAAAAAAAAACGAACCAACGAACTCAGAAATCCTAAAAACCTCAATAGCTTAATATTTTCTAAGTATTCTGAGTTTAAGGTTTTAAGTTCTAGCAAAGCACTTGTTCAAAGTAAAATATTATAAGTGATGTAGTGTGGGAAAATCATTTTATCAAATTTTCTTAGTAGAAGCAAAAACAAACCAGTTTCGAACACATTGTAACCCAACCCGATGATGGCTTTAGTGTTCCTCAAGCGATCTGTGGATCTCAGGTTGTGTTGAGAATACTTGACTTGTAGGGTCAAGTGGGTAGTTTACCTCTAACAATATGTGGATATCAAGTTTTGTAGAGAAGACTTGACTTATATGGTCAATGTGTGGTTTTCTTCAAAAAGTCTGGAGGTTCAAGTTGTTTTGAGAAGACTGACTTATAGGTTCAGGAGCTGTTGTAATTCAAGTTTTCAATTAGAGGATAAATCATTCTTTGTGAGGGGACTAGACGTAGCTACCTAGTTGGTGGTGAACCATGATAAAATCTGGTGTGTTACTTTTACTTCCGCTCTATAAGTTTATTGCTGCTTCTGATTAGTTAAAACAATTAAATCACCAAAACATAATCATAATTAGAATTAAGAAAAGAGTTTTAAAATTATACTAACACAATTCAACCATCTTTTTCATGTTTGTGCACCTTCAATTGGTATCAGAGTTCAATCTCAAGGATGAGCACTTTATAGTGTTTGAGGAAAGATCCAAGGATTCAACATGTCTAGATTTGGTGAAGAAGCCTTAGGAAAAAACCACAACATATCACCTTTAGGACGTGGTGGAAGATGGCTATACTACTCCAAGGAAAGAGATGGATGCTGAATAGAAGAATATATACAAGATGCACCACAAGTCCAAAACCTTCATGATAAATGCAATCACCTTTAAGGAGTTTGACAAATGCACTAACAAAGAAACAGTAAAGAGCATCTATCACAATCTGGATTTGACTTATGAAAGAAGAAAAAAGTTCAAGAAGCAAAGACCAACTTCCTAGTTAGAAAATATGAGCTATTTCAAATGGAAGAAGATTAAGACATTGAAACAATGTTTTCCAGACTCTAGTCACAGGTTTAAAGGTTCTTGAAAAGAGTTATACTACTATTGATCATGTGGAGAAAATTCTTAGGAGTTTGCCAAGCAAGTGGAGACCTAAGATTACAACCACTCAAGAAGCATAGCATGTGAATACTCTTAAATTGGAAGAACTGATTAGCTCCTTGAGATCGCATGAAATTTAACTTGCAGAGCACGAGCCTAAGCAGAAGCAAAAGACTTTGGCTTTGAAATCCAAGAAGAAAAAAGGCTATAAAGGTAACAACAGAATCAGATGATAATGATTCAAATGACCCGAATGTGGACTTAGAGGATGACGAGCTGGCTATCATATCAAGAAAAATTCAGAGGATGTGGCATAATAGAAAGAAGCCATTCCTTCAAAGAAATTATAGGCGGTCTAGTAAAGGAAAGGTTGACAAGTCTGACAAGAAAAACATCATTTGTTATGGATGCAATGAAATTGGGCATGTCAAGTCTGAATGTCCAAATCTGGAAAAAGGGAAGCATCAGAGGACAGACTCCACCAAAGAAGAAGGTTATGATGGCTACATGGGATGATTCTAATGAATTCTATGATGATGAAAAGGAAGCAAATTTGGCTCTGATGGCGCATACTGATTCTGACTCTAGATCCAACATTTATTCTAACTCTGGAGGTAAACCAGTAGATGAAGAAATTGAGGTACTTTTTGACTTAATCCGATCTGAATTAATTCTAGTCATAAATGATTTTATCAATAAAAAACACAATTTTTCTCTAAAACTAAAAGCACTTAGGAAAGTCGATGCAAACCTGACTGAAGAAATTAATGTTTTAAAAAAGGAAGGTGTTGAGCTTAAAATAAATATACAACTCTAAAAGATAATCATGTCTCAAAACCTTCAAAACATGTCATATGTAATTATGATAAATATGAAGTTGCATTCCAAGACATTCTAGTTCAGAGTATAGAAAGAAACAAGTATGCTTCTATGATTTATGGAGTTAGTAGAAATGGTAAAAGAGGTCTAGGATACCAAGAAACGGTAACTAAATTTGAACTTATCGAACTTGATATTTTATGTATTGTTTGCTCCAAGAAAGATCACTCCAAAATATCCTGTCCCATGTTAAAAAAATAGGAAAGACCAGAAACCTTTCAAGACTAATAGACCAAGACCCAACCAAATTTGGATACCTAAGAACAAATTTTTCTATATTGCACGAAACAGTTGGTAATGGCACCTCTCATTCCATTAAAGATGTTATGTTTGTTAAAGGTTTTAAACATAGTTTATTAAGCATTAGTCAATTAAGTGATAATAACTATGATATTATATTTAATCAAAAATCATGCAAAGTTGTCGAAAAGACGGATTTGTAGTTTTTACAAGTCAAAGGCAAAATAACCTATATAAGCTAAATTTATTTAGCTTAAAGAAACAAGATGTTAGGTGTCTCATGTCAGTATATGAAGAAAAATTAATTTTGCACAAAATATTAGGTCATGCAAACCGAAGATTTATTTCAAAATTGAATAAACTTCAACTTGTTAGAGGTCTACCTAAGGTTAATTACAAAACTGAAATTTTTTGTGAAGCTTGTCAATGGGGAAAACAACCTAAGAACTCCTTTAAACTTAAGAACTTAGTCTCAACCTCCAAATCCCTTGAGCTCTTGCATATAGAGCTTTTTGGGCCAGTGAAAACAACCTCAGTAAATGGAAAGAAATATGGCTTTGTAATAGTTGATGATTACACTAGATGGACTTGGGTAAAGTTGTTAAGAAACAAAGATGACTTCCACAAAGTGTTTATTGCATTTTGCAAACAAGTGATGAATCCAAAAATGTCTTAGGATTATAACAATTAGAAGTGATCATGGAGGAGAATTTGAAAACAAGTTATTTGAAATTTTTTTGTGATGACAGTGAAATCTCACACAACTTCTCCTCTTCTAGAGCACCACAACAAAATGGAGTTGAAGAAAGAAAGAAAGAATGGATCCCTTCAAGAAATGGCCTGAAACATGTTAAATAAGATAGATGATGCAAAACATTTTAGGGCAGAGGTAATTAACATTGCATGCTACATGTTAGAATAAGATTTTAATTAGGGCAATATTGAATAAAACACCATATAAATTATGAAAGGGTAAAAAGCCTAATATCTCTTACTTTAAGCAATTTGGTTGTATTTGTTATATGTTAAACGCTAAAGACAACTTTGGTAAGTTTGATCTCCTCTCACAAAAATGTACCTTCCTTGGATACTCTAAAAGATTCAAAGCTTATAGAGTGTTCAATAGGGAAACTCAAAATATGGAGGAGTCAATACATGTAAAATTTGATGACAAATAGCTTGAGCTTAAAAATTCAAAGCAAGTTGAAGACATTGCAGGCTTACTAGAACCAGAGGTAGCAAATGAAGACAAACAAGAAGAACCCAAACAATCAGAGGAAGATCACAAAAAATTAGAAGATGAACTTGACAAAGTCAGAAGCAGTCAAAATAGTTTAGAAGTCAGAACTAGAAACATTGAAAATACCCGTTTGTGAGAGGTATTCAGAAAACCCTTAAACTTATTCTCTTATAACTTAGCCCTATAGTTGTTGCATCCCTCAACAGCTTAACTCTACTAAGCTAGAAGGTTGGAAGACTTGAACACAATCAGTTTGACTATGAGGTGTTCAGTGGAAGTGTAATTCAGTTGGTGAATTAGTGGATTAAATCCTTCTGGTTGAAGGGTTTGGACGTAGCAATCGTATAGGTGGTGAACAAGGATAAATCGGCTGTATCGTTGTGTTTTTGATTTATTTTCGTTGTTTTCTATTAAAATTGTTTTAAAATAAAACACAATTCAAACCCCCATTTCTTGAGTTTCTCGTTCTACAAACTTTAATAGAGTATTGATGTAACACCCTTTATTTTAATTAATTAATTTAAAACCCTTAGCTTTATATATTTATTCTATTTAATTAATTTAGTGTGACGATAATAAGATAATTATTCCTTCAATGTTTAATTGTTTGATGAAGTATTTTTATACACAACCCGATATCCACATATTGTTAGAGGCAAAATACCCACTAGACACTACAAGTCAAGTCTTTTGAACGCAACCAGAGATCCACATATTGCTGGAGGCACACTAAAGCCACTACCAGCTGGGTTGATATGAGTTGGAAATTGGTTTGGTTTTGCTTCTACTAAGAAGATTTGATACAATGATTTTTCCATACTAGAACACTTACGATATTTTACTTTGAACGGGTGCTTTGTCCCCTATTTGTCATCAGACAAAAAGACTTGAATTTTCTTTTTGTCATACCACTCTTAAAAAAAAGAATATACCAAACATAAGATACATACTAATATGAATCTAAACTAATCAATGCATAGCAGAGTATTACTTAGATGTAAAGGTAGGGCTCAGATGTGTCTTAATGAATTCAAATCTGTCTTCAATTGGTGGTTTGGTGAATATGTCAGTCCATTGGTGTTTAGTGTCTATAAATTATATATTTAGTACTCTTTTTTTAACAAAATCCCTAATAAAGTGATGTTTAATTTGTAGGTGTTTAGCCTTAGAATGCAGGATTAGGTTCTTTGTTAGGCGAATAATAGAAGTATTATCACAGAATATTGGATGTTACTATCAAGGATTCTGTAATCTTCCAGTTGGTGTTTCATCCATAGCAGTCAAAGCTGGAGCCAACTGCTGAAAAGCACTCAGCCTCTACTGTTGACATTTCAATTGTGCTTTGTCTCTTACTTGACCAGGAGATTAAGTTTTCACCAAGAAATGTGCAATTTCCACTAGTACTTTTTCTTTCAAGTTTGTCTTTAGCATAGTCAACATCACAATAGCCATTTAATATGTACATAGTAGAATTCTTATAGAACAAACCAATGTTGGAAGTACCTTTCAATTATCTTAGGATCCTCTTAACAATAGTTAAGTAGGATTCCTTTAGATCAGCCTAAAATCTAGCGCGTACACACATACTAAATAAAATATCGGGTTTGGAAGTAGTAAGGTATATAGGTGACCATATCATTCCTCTGTATGTTTTCTGTTCAATTTTCTTTCCTGATTCATCTTTATTAAGTGACCAGGTGGAATGCATTGGTGTGGCCATAGGTTTGCAATCATTCATCTTAAACTTCTTGAGAACCTCTTTCTTATACTTGGTTTGATGAATGTATATTCCCTTCTAGCTTTACTGAATTTGTATTCCTAAGAAGAACTCCAATTGTCCCATCATGCTCATTTAAAATTCATGTTGCATTAACTTAGCAAATTCTTCACAAAGAGCGCCATTAGTAGATCCAAAAATAATATCATCAACATAAATATAAATAACAAGAATAGCATTTTCAATAGTCTTTCTAAAGAAGGCAGTGTCAACCTGCCCTCTTTCAAAATCATTTTTCAGGAGAAAAGTGTTAAGTCTGTCATACCATGCTCTACGGGCTTGTTCAGTCTGTATAACGATTTTTTAAGCTTAAAGGCATTTTCTCAGGAGGTTTTTTTACATACACTTCCTCATTTATTTAACCATTCAAAAATACACTTTTTACATCCATTTGAAATAAAGTAATATTATTATAGGCAGCAAAGGAGAGTAAGATACGTTTTGTCTCTATTTTGGCCACTGGAGCAAATGTCTTAGTGTAATCAATACCTTCTTGTTGACTGTAACCTTGTGCAATCAGTTTAGTTTTGTTTCTTACAACTTATCCTTTTTCTTTTAATTTATTTCTAAATACTCACTTGGTTCCAATAGGTTTCTTATTCCTTGGTCTGGGAACTAGATCCCAAACATCATTCCTTTTAAATTAATTTAGCTTTTCTTGCATTGCTAGAATCTAGCCATCATTCGACACTGCTTTTAGGCTTTCTGGCTGTTATCTTGATTGCAAAAAATCAGCATGTATCACGAAGTTTCATATCAAATCTTCTAAGATTGATTCGCCATTAAACCTTGTCAACGATATCCTTGAAATTGATTCTGTGAATTTCGATATGAAGACAACAAGAGAAAAGGATGTTATGATATGTTGCATAAAATTTCAAACAAATACAAATTAAGGGTGTTAAGCAGAGGAAGCGCAAAAGCTTTGTCTTCTTTAAAGCATTGACTTTTTAGAAAGTGTCGTTATTAACAGAGTCAGACAATCAGATGCTTGATGCAATTATTAAAGGCAGACAATCACTTGCTTGTTAGGGTTATTAGAGCCAGAGAGATCAGATGCTTGTTGTGATTATCATAGGCAGACGAATCAAAGCATTGCTTGTTTTAAATAAAGTCACCAGAATCACGTTCTTAAAGCGCATTCACTAAACATAGAGTGAAGTCTTGGTGTTCGTTTAACATGGACGAAAAAATCAAAGGATGTAGCGTGAACTGATGTAGAATAACCTGATCTAAAAAATGCACACTAAAACAGAACATTAGTTCTTTAAATTATTCCCGCAAAGTAAGGCTCATTGTTCTTCATTGTGAATAACTTTTAATTTTAATGAGAGAAAAAAGAATTTAATAGCAAAGCCCCCTGTTAAAATATGCATGTTTTAAAGTAAGAGTAATGAGATATATTCTGACAAGATAGCTGATATGCGTTAACAAGAGACTAGGTCAGAAATATTGTTCTCAAAATATATTATACCCCTTTTTTCATCAAACAAAAAGAGTAAAAAAAATACAAAATTCACACAACACAAAGGAAAAAATTACATGGAACTACATACTTGTGTTAGTCAGCCTAGCTAAGATTAAACTTAGGCTAGTCTAAATGTCCTTCTGATTCTTGGTTGTCTGTTCCATGAACATCATAGTCATAACTTCGAAGCGATCAAAGTCTTCCTTTTTGACATAATGGGTAAGATCGAACACAGGGCCAGAAGGAGTGACAAATTGACTTCGGGAGGCAAATTATGTAGATCCTAGAGTAGTAGCAATAGGAGCATCTAAATAGGGTATCTCAATCTATGGAATATGCCCGTGGAAATACAATAATGTTGATAAAGAAACCCTTGGAAATTCCATATGAACACCATTAAAGATAGATGGGTCGTCCTTTGATGGGCCTTCTAACGTGGTTGTTAAGAGCTTTCTGATTGATTTCTTTGGGCTTTATGAAGTTGTTAGATCCATAGATATAGGATCTAAGTTTTTTGTATGAAATTGCCAGAGTTTGGGGAGGCCAACTGCATTATATGATCCATGTTATCCCTTATCTAGTTGGTGACAAACGAGATGACCTTGTTCCACTAGGTTGAATCGTCATTAGGATCCAAACTTTAAGAATTCCTATTGTGGGTTGAAGTAATTTTCTCAATAAGAAAAGTAATGAATGAGTCGAGGTTTGGAATGCCAGAGGAAATAGAGTGTGTGAGCGGAATAAGGTCTAGCAGGATGGTGGTCGTGGCATGTTCAAAGTGAAAAAAAGGTAAGGGGTGAGCAAGGGAGTCTTCTAAAGATGTATCGCAAACTAAATCAATGAAGACATGAAATGCTGTCTCAATTTCATGTGAGGGGGACTCACACGTCTTGGTGTGGTAAGGTAAGATGTAGAGGTGGAGAAGGTAGGGTTTTGGTTGATGTTGGAGTTTGGAGGTGTTTTTGGAGTGTTAGTTTTAATGGTTGATGGTGTTGGGTTTGGCGTGTTGGTCTTGAGAGGGAGGGGATGGGTTCTATGTCGAAGGGTAGCAAATTTCCTTAAACATATCATCTGAGGTGTCGAAGTCAATGTTAGTTGGGTTAATAGGTGCAGGATCAAATGGATGGACAATGGACAATTAAATTTGCATTTTGGGTAGAAGGTGTGGGAGGTTCTAGTTCAAGTTCAGGTTTTTCACGACTACTCGTATTACCAAAAATAGCAGAAGAAGTAGTTTGCTCAGGATTGGATGTTACCATTTGTTTCTTCCTTAGAATAAGGTTTTCTTCGTCTTCATTGGCATTTTTTTCTTCCTCATCATCGTC
This sequence comes from Cicer chorassanicum, assembly GCA_037974735.1. Lineage (NCBI taxonomy): Eukaryota > Viridiplantae > Streptophyta > Magnoliopsida > Fabales > Fabaceae > Cicer > Cicer chorassanicum. Next base: position 26,856,956 of record JBBPBP010000001.1, read on the forward strand.
TTATACACAGATTCTCTTGGAAACCATCTTTCTCTTCTTCTCAAAAACTTGAGTAGCTTTGGGATGAGGTAGGAAAACTTGAGCCATCTCTTGATTGGACTAACTCATTCTTAGGTATTCCAGAACCACTTCTCTTTTATTTTCCTCAAATAAAGGAGCATAAGAGTCCTCAACTACAGAGGGAATGGCTTGAGATCCACTAGTTTGGCCAAATAGTCTTCTTGTATCACCACTGGGTTAAATGCCTTATTTAGGAGAAATCAGTCTCATCTTGATGACGTTGGATATATTAAACAAGGGTGCATACGAACTAACCATGTGTTCTTCTTGGACAATTCCTTCTGCTGCCTCTAGGGTCTGAATGAGGGGATTCCACATTAGACCATTGTGGTCTTTGTTAAAGTGGTTCACTAACCCACCTTTGGGTACAACACACCCAATCAAGATCTTGAATAGTACTTTGTATAGTGGACTAATTTGGAGTTTACCTTAGGAACTTCGAACAATTCCTTATTGATCTTGAATGAGCAAATTTTTGACTCATAACCATTCTCAAGCAACATTCGTTCATCTGGACATCTAATAAGAGTCGTTAGATATTGTTGGGTAATCTTAATAGCAAGCCCTAGCACGGTACTAGATACATCTCCATTTGTGTTTTCCCCAGCTAATCGCCAAAATTCTTTAACCAGAACATCCAAAGCCACTTCTTGTTCTAGGTTTATATACCCAAATCCACCGACACCAACAAAATTCTCAATAAAATCAAAACCATTTTCAGTGAGGTTTGTGAAGTTTACATGAACTTCATGCAGAACTTCTAACTGATCAACATTACATTTCAAGGTAGGAATATAGAAAACGTTTCTGGGTGTAGGGTTTGAAAATGAGCTTGAAGCAGTTGAAGTAGGAGATATTCATAGAGAAAGTGTGGGAATACGTGAAGGTAGTGAGTGATCGTGAGTTATGAATGGGTCATGCGCATGCTTAAACACATGTGAACAACACTTGTCAAAGTATCATAGACCAAGCACAACTTACAAGAAGACTGTTGATATTGAAAGTAATTGAATATAGATTGACCCAAGGCACAAGTAAATTCAATTTCATTAGAGGCAGAGCATATATACATTTAACCATTTGCTCTGTCTTGCCAAAGGCAAGGATACAGAGACTTCAACGTCATTCTTTTATAAGTAGAATATTTAGGTTTTCTTTAATAATATTAGATTTGTCCTGAGCAAAGGGTTTTATGAAAATATTAGCCCACATGTGATCACTGTCAACAAATTTAATGTCTAAAATACCCTTATGGGCGTAATCACTTATAAACTGATGTTCAATCTCCATATGTTTTGCTCTTGAATGTAAAATAGGGTTTCTAGTTAAACATATAGGTGAAATATTACCACAGTAGATATGAATGTTACTCCTATTTATTTTGAAATCTTCTAGTTGATATTTGATCCATTGGAACTGATTGCTACAGTTGGCTACTGAGATATATTCTGCTTCTGTTGTAGATAGAGCAATAGTCCCTTATCTTTTACTTGACCACGAGATTAGATTTTCACCAAGGAATGTATAGTTTCCACTAGTGCTTTTCCTTTTTGACTTGGTTCCAGCATAGTCAACATCGCAGAAAACTACTAACTTGTACTTAAACGATGGCCTTTGACACATACCAAAGTTAATAGTGCCTTTCAAGCATCTAAAGATCCTCCTAACACCTGTTAAGTGGGATTCTTTAGGATCTGACTAAAATTTGGCGCACACACATACTATACAAAATATCGGGTCTAGACGTAGTTAAGTAAAGAAGGGAACCAATCATTCCTCTATATACCTTATAATCTACCTTTTGACTTGAATCATCCTTATTAAGATAACATGTTGGATGCGTAGTCTTACATTCATCCATTTTAAATTTATTTAGTTCTCATGTGTATTTGGTTTGATGAATGAGTACACCATCAGGGCTTTGACGAATGAGTACACCAATATGGCAGCTACGTCTAATCCCTTCAACCTGAAGGATTTGATCCACTAATTCACCATTGAATCACACTTCCACTGAACACCTACTAGTCAAATTGAGTACAGTTAAACTGTTGAACGATGCAGCCACTGTGGGGCTAGGTTACAAAAGAATAAGTTTATGTTTTCTGAAAACAAACTTTCACAAGAATAAGTTTATGTTTGCAATGTTGTGCTCTCATAAACTTTTCTCAACACAAGGTAAAACAAAAATTAGGAACAAGAGTGCAGAGACGGTTGTATTATGTTTATAGCAATGTGTTGCTTTCTATATTTTCCAAATAAGGATTGCATGTCCTTCTATAGAGATCTTTAGGATTGCAAGAAATCAACATGTATCATGAAGTTACGTATCAAATCTTTTGAGATTGATTTGCCATTAAAAACTCATCAAAATGAATCCTTGTAATTGATTATGTGTATCTTGGTCAGAAGACAGAAGGAGCAGAGGATACGAAGATTAAAGCATGTCTCGTACACCTTCAGAAAAATAACGCATTTAGGGTGTTTATCAGAGGATGTGGAAAAACTTTGTCTTCTTCGGGGCATTGACTATCATCAGAACATTGACTTCCATCAGAGTGATGACTTTCATCAGAGCATTTTTATTAACTAGTGTCACACGATCAAATACTTTATACGATTATGAAAGGCAAATGATCAAATGATCAAATACTTTCATCAAATACTTTTCATCTTTGAGTCATCATCTTTGTAATTACTTTAGTTATAATTGTATCATTACCGTTTTATTCCATTTCTATGTTAGAAATAAAGCTTATTATGAGTTAAACTTCTTTGAGTAAAGGATTTATGAATTATTAAATGATGTTTGTGGTTTAATATGTTTATATCATGTTTTCATTATTTACTCAAGCTGATTTAATGCTGTATTTATGTCTAAATCTAATCACTTTAGATTTATTACTAGTTTTCAAACTTGGAAAAGGGGAAATAAATGGATTTTCTTGTTTAATGCTGATTAAGTCAAGATACTTAGACAAGTGGTTGACATTAAATAACTAGAAATAATATTTAAGTCCATAGAATAAAATATGAACTATATACTATAGCATGGTTGGATGTATTTATGCTACTTGTATTTGTTGTGCATGTAAGGCCTAGTTACGTGGATTTAACCATTGAGATAATGATGAAAAACTTTTATGTTTATATAAGAAAATAAGGTACTAATAATAAATTTTTCGAACAAAAATGGAATTGTGATCCTGGGATCTTGGGTAGAAACGAGAGATATTTTAGTGGATAAATTAACGCCTCAAATGGCGAAAGAATCCAAAGAAATAATATTGTAAAATCCTTAAAATAAATCCTTACAGCTAAAAATTCATTAATAATCGAATATTAAAAAATGGGCATTTAATAACTAATCCCCGAATAAAATGCGATGTAGATATTAGTGGTTGTTGTATTTGCCTCAACGTGTTGTAGTTGCAACTAGAAGGTTGAGTAGACTTAATTGGGTGAGGTTAAGTGGGTTTTGTAATTCAGGTAGAATTATTGGAAGAAATCCTTCAGGTGAAGTTACTGGACATAGCCTGCCAAGTTGGTGGTTAACCAGGATAAAATTCCTTGTGTGTTCTTCCTTTTCTCTTTGCTTTTATTTTTCAAATTGCCTTAATCACCAAGTTAAGATTAAAATTTAAAAACTATTGTAACATACAATAACACAATTTAAACCCCTCTTTCTTGTGTTTTTAAAACTTCAATATCCACATATTCTTGATCTACTAACATACTCTAATGGAATGACTATCCAAAAAATGTAGAACTCCTTAGCTCTCGACGTTCTACGCAATCTCAGTCTCTGAAAACAACATTTTAATGAGATATTAAATCCCAGTGAATAATGCAGACAATTTTAAAACAAGTATTATTCTCAGTCAGCGCGATAATCAGAAGTATTGACCTTGGAACCTGCGTTCTTCCAGAAATACTTTAGAAATACAAATAATTTTTTATAATAAGCAATTACTTTCAATAATTAATATAAACTCATTCACTTAAAATTAACAATAATTTACATCTATAATATAATAAGATAAATCAAATACACACATATATTCTACATAAAATAAATCAATCAATTCCATGACATCCCATTGTTATATGCAGATGTACTACTTCTGCAAAGTGAGTATCATGTGGAGTACCTGCTCATCTAGTGTGGAGTACAAGATCCATATATGTGGAGTTTAAAACTTATCTCATGTGGGGTATAAGTCACATCCATATGGAGCACATAGCTCATCCGGATAAATTATTGTAAGGTACAAGACCCATCATATGGAGCAAAAGCTCATCTCAAACACATACAATGAAAATAATTTATTTTTTACTATCATCTTCATAAAATCATATTTAAAATATATTATTTTATATAAATATATAATTACAACAATCATTCAAGAACACATAATAAAATAATCTTTTAAAGAATAAATATTCAAACAATCATAAAAAACGGCAATTAAAAAAAATAGTGAATAAATCAATTTCATAATCTACGATTGTGTTTCATAAAATCCTGAACTTAATAGAGTTAGATTTTCGAAAAAACATATTTTTATAAAATTACTATTCAAAATATCTTAACTCTTTTCTCATCCCAAATTCTCAAAATAAATATACCATACAAGAGTTAAAAGGGGTAATTACTCACTTGTTGAGTAAAAGTTGAATTGGAATTGATCAATACTCTATTGATTAATTCACTAGTTGTTGCCCTGATATATAATTTTCTCGTTTGCTATTTCTATGTGTGAATGATGGTGTAACATATTTTTATTTGAAAGTATATTTAGGTGTAACTTCAGTGCTATAATATTACTATTGTATATAATATCACACGACAAATTTTAATTTTAAAGGACACTCGATTTGGTTGAGTTCATAATACTTAATACTAACTAGTAGTATAATAATAGGCAATTTTATTAATAAAGTAATAATAGGAATATTGGTTATCAGATAAACCAAACAACTTCTCTCAAAATAATGTAAATTAATATAAAATATTATTTTACACTTATTTTTAGTAAATCGGTTATATCATACGCATATTTAAAATGATTTTAACATTAATTTAAAAACAATAATAGTAATGATAACAATACTACTACTAATAAAAATATACAAAACTATACTATTTTCAATTTGGAAATTTTAATTATATTTAGTTGTTGATTTATAAGATGTTACAGAGTACACTTGGACATATAAATTCGTTCAGCAACAACTCTTCTGATTGTGACTTCAACTCAAATAATTCTTTCGCAGACATACGGTATGGCGTCATCAAAATATGAGTAGTTCTAGGAATAAAGTTAATTGAAACTTCGACTTATCTCTATTAAAACCAAGTTTGTTTGAAGAACTATGACCCTTGTTTTGATAATAACAAAATTATTTTGTAGGAATAATTTATAGCACTAATGTTCTGTTTAAGTGTGCAGTTTCTAAATCAAGTAATTCTGAACAAACCTAACGTTGCATCATTTGATGGCTAGACCAAGTTAAAGGAATACCAAGACTCTGCTGTGATTTATGTATTCTAAGTTTTGTGAGTACGCTTTGAAATGCGCCTCTAGCGACTCTATCAAATACAAGCAATGTTGTGATTGATTTGCCTCTAACGCATACAACCAACATTTGTTTACTCTTGCATCTCATAATCTTGTGTAATATTTGATAGTCTGTCTCTAATAATCTTGTCTAGCATCTAATTGTCTGCCTCTAATAATCGCGTCTCGCATCTTATCATCTGTCTCTTTTGGAAAAGTCAATGCTTTGATAAAAAGTAATTACTCAAGATAGTCAATGCTTTGATAAAAGAAATTTCTCTAAAATGACAAGCTCTAAAAAAGTCAACGCTCTGAAGAAGACAAATGTGTGTATCATCTGTTCAACACCATGAATCCGTTATTTGTCTGAAATACTATGTGACATACTCTGATCATGATACCCTTTACTCTTTCTATTTCCATATCAAGATACACATAATTAATTACAAGGATAATTTTCGCCAAGGTTTAATCGAGAATCAATCTCTGAAGATTTGATAAAACTTCATGATAATGTTGATTTCTTGCACTCAGGACAACGACCAGAAACCCTAAAGCTCTCTATAAAAGGATGTGCAACCCTTATTGAAGAACAACAACAATGCACTGTAATAAGCGCAATACAGTCGTCCCTACATTCTCGCTCATAATCCTTTGTTTTATCTAAGTGCTAAGACAACCCTCATTGAAGAACAACAACAACACACTGCAATAAGCGCAATACAATCGTCCTTGCATTCTTGCTCATAATTCTTTGTTTTATCTAAGTGCTAAGAAATATTTTCTTAGAGTACAACATTATAAACACCTTCTTGTGAGAGTATTTAGAAAACCTTAAACCTATTCTTTTTGTAAACTAGGCCAGTAGTGATTGCATCCCTCAACTATTTGATTGTAGTAAGCTAGAAGGTTGAGAAGACTTGAACATAGTCAAATTGACTAGTAGGTGTTTAGTGGAAATGTGATTCAGTTGGCGAATTACTAGATTAAATCCTTCATATTGAAGGGACTGGATGTAGCTGCAGTGTTGGTGGTGAATCCGAATAAATTGGTTGTGTCGTTTTGTACTTTCGTTTATCTGTTTTGTTTTTTATCACTTTGTTTTAATCTTATTAAAAACGTTTTTTTTTAAGTAAAACATAATTCAAAAACCCTCTCTTTCTTGAGTTTCTCGTTCTACACTATCTTCTGAGGTAATCCTTAAATATCGTACAAAAATTCTCGAAATTCTCCGACCAGATGCAATCATTCATCTCTCCATCTTTCTCAATCAAAGTTGCCATGGCGAGTTGATCGAGTAGGAATCTATTAAATTAGAAAAAGTTATCTTTATCTCTTACATTCTCGTACATATTATCCAAACAATAATGACTTGTAGAAGGTTTTCAAACAATTGTGGCAATGTTCAATTGTATCAAAGGTTGATGCTTGTGTTTGGCGATTAATACATGGTAGATTATCAACAAAAGAGCTCCTCACGGTTTATTTGCCTATTCTAAAAATTGTAGCTAAACTTTCTTCTCTTCCTCATTTTCTTTTACAGTATGGGATGCAATTTATAAGTAGCTACGAATATGGTATTACATCGGAAACAACCTAATTCTACAACATGGGTATATATTTTTTTGGGGTAAAAAGTTAAAAAAAAATATTAAACATATTATTTGGTGTGCATTTGATATTTATGATTGTTATGCAATAGGATTGTTTGAAGATCATGTGACAAACTGCAACAGAGTCATTGCACCAATAAAAATAACCTCATAGAATTGGTTGTTGTTAAGAGCGGGTAGTAATCATAATATAAAATTTTCATATTGATTTGTGAATCCTTTTGTAAGGAAATTTCCTGAATAAGGCAATGGTTATATCAAATTCTTGATAAAGTAACGAAGGTTTTAATTTGGCGGTACCAATTGTTGTGCCTTCAAGATTCGAACACCGCTCCTTGAACACAAAAGAAGGAAGCTAATTCTTCCCCACTAAAATTTCCGAACCTTTATGATAATATAACTGTTCCGAATTTACACAACACAAATTTTTTTAAGGGTAGGAGTTTAGAGTTACTCTAGAGATTGAAAGAAAATCTAATTTTTATGCATTGCATGAGTCAAATTTTTGTTAAATTTATTTCTAGATTACTATTTCTTTTCTCTTGTGCACAATAGTAAATAAAAGAACTTTAATATATAAATTGTCATTGATGAATAGGTTTGATGTGAATGTGCAATTTACTTCAAGATTTCCAAAATTTCCTGAAGGGAATTCGCCGGTTAACCCGTTTGCACCTGATATACATAAATTGGTGGGAGCGAATTGAATCTAAAGCTTAATGTGATACACACGCTTTGAAATTTATTTGTTCAACTTTTATCATTAATTATATTTTCTTCTTATTTAAGATTTGCAACACCAGATACAAAATCCTTTGATGTTCTTAGAAAAATTGTGTAATGGGTTTTGAGTATCTTATAATATTTTTAATATATTTTAAGCTTAATTGTAGTTTTAATCTCTCTATTTTTTCTATTCACGAAATTGGTCCCTTATTTTAAAAGTAGACATTTTTTGTTCTCTCTCTTATTTTTAAACTAAAAATGACGACCTAATATGCTTTAAATAACGTATCATATGATAAAATGATGTAGAATTATTAACACTCATTAAATATAAATAAAACAGCGTAAAAATTTAACTTTCAACTTCAGAAATTTTTCATATTTGTAATTTAATTAAAGACATGAAAAATTAATGCATCTTGATGGTTTTATATCATAAAACTATATCTCACGTTATTTAAAATACGTCAAATCGTCATTTTTTTAGTTTAAAAATCTGATAGAGGGATCAAAACTATCGACTTTTAATTTAGAGGAATAACTTTTGTGAATTGGTAAAAATAGAGAGACCAAAAGTGCAATTAATCGTATATTTTACTAAAGGAAGTGATATATGCTTTACAAGCAAAAACAAAAAGCTATAATGTGGATGCAAGAAAGTTAATGCAAGTAAGTGGTAGAGAAAACACGAGAACCCACCAATATTTGGTTGTTGGAGGATAAAAGCTTTTTAGTTAGATAGCACCATCAAGCACAAAAACAAGTTTATAGGAATGGACCAAACATAATGACCATGATGGTTTGTGGGGCTTTCATATAAGCAAAGTCCCTTAACTATCAAATATTACGATTTTTTTAGGATGGTTAGTGAATCAGTTCTTTGAACTCTTTTAACTTTTAAAGCTCGCGTGATTCATCGGATATGCTATCATTGTTTGATGAAACAACTAGAGCACTTGGTCCACAAAATATATATTTCATATGTTGAATCAGCAATTGTGGGAGCCATCTAAATTACGTAATATTCTTTGGTCTCTTGTGTGTCTATTTAATCATTATTATATCTTTGGTAATCATAATTTCTGAAAACAAATAAACAATCATAAAAAGGGAAGATACTATGGTGGATCACTTTTATAGATAGTCCTTCGTAGACCAGTATATAAAAGTTGTCAGAATTTTATTGATGATTGATGACATCCTTCATGATTATAAGTTAACTGATATTTTTGTCTTTGCAACTACGAAAATGAATCAGAGCAAGTTCGATAAAAATAAAGAAGAAAATAATGAGTTTTTTAAAACTCTACGTCAATCAAGTAGTGTCTAGATCCTAAAGATAAAGACAATCGTTAATTTAAACTTTTTAAATGGGTGTTGTCGATCGTGATTAAATTTTCAAGTGACTTTTAACACGAATCTATAGTGAACCACTCATTAAGATAGTTCATAAATCAATTAAATGGTTGGTGAAAAAAGTTATTAATAAAGTATCATGTAAAATTACATCATAAGAATTAATATAATATAATGTTAAAAAGATTTTAATTTATATATATTTATATAGTGTCAAATAATTTCATACATACATCTAACCACATCTCATTAACTAGATATTTTTATAGATATATCCTAAGAAATAATTTAGGAGATATCTAAATACTAAGATATAATTAGTCGACGCCTAAATAAAAATACTTTACACCTACTATGAGATAAAAGGACTAATTCGAAGAGTGTTTTAAAGAAACATTTAATAGGCCTATGTTGTAAGGAGTTTCATTCAAGCGATTGTCCAATTACTAAAATAGTTGGTTCGTAACCAATTTTACATCCAATGACTAAAATAGTTGGTTGATAACCAATTTTACTAAAGAGGAGGTGAAAGAGGTGGTTTAGGAATGGAAATGGGAATAAGAGCTTGGGTCTAAGTGGTTTCCACTTCAATTTCGTTAAAGAATGTTGGCATTCATTTAAGAATAACATCTTAACTTTTTTTTGATGAGTTTTATCAGAGTGTAGCATTAAAATCAAGTTGGTTTGACAAACTATGATCCTTATTTATTTTGATGATAATAAACTATTTGTTGTAACAATTTAAATCATTAATGTTCTAATTAAGTGAGTAGTTCCCAGACCCAATGACTTTCATATAATCCTATATTGTATCCTCTGGTGATTGAACTAAGATGAAGAAACTCTAAGACTCTGCTTCTAAGTACTTTTGTCAAGTTTGGTGGACATGCCCTAATACTCACTTCCAATGATTCTGGCAAATACAAGTAATGCTTTGATTCTTTTGCATTTGATGACTAAAACAAGCATCTAATCGTCTGCCTCTGATAATTGCATCAAGCATCTAATTGTCTAACTCTAGAAAACAATGTATGCTTTGATGAAAGTCAATACTCTGATAGAAGACAATGCTTTGATGATAGTCTATGCTCAAAACAGGACACAGTTCTTGCGCATTTTGTAATAAACACCCTGAATTCGCTGTGTATGAAACTTTATGAGACATGCTCCTAGTATCCTCTACTTCTTATGTCTTTGTACCAACATATGCATAATCAATTACAATGACTCGTTTTGACAAGTTTTTAATGGAAAATCAATCTCAGAAGATTTGATATGAAACTACATGATACATGCTAATTTATTGGAATCAGGATAATGGTCAGAAACCCTAAAGATCTATATAAAAGGATTATGAACTCTGGGATATAGTCAAAGATGGCTATGAGGTTCCAAAAGACGCTGCTAGCATTTAAATATCCAAAAAGATCTCAATGTTAATCAAAAGAAACAATACAAAATGCATCATAAAGCCAGAACCTTCATGATGAATGTTATCACCTTCAAAGAGTTTGATAAGTGTAGTAGCAAAGAAATAGGAAATAGTATATTTGATGCTCTAGTTCTCAACTATGAAGGAACTAAGTAGCTAGAATAAGCCAAAGAAAATCTACTCGTCAAGAAGTATAAACTCTTTTAGATGGAAGAAGATGAAGACATTGAGACCATGTTCTCTAGATTCCAAACTCTAGTTTCTAAACTGAAGGTTCTCCAAAAGAGCTACACTACCTCCGACTACGTCAAGAAGATCCTCATAAGTCTTCCCAACAAGTGGAGACCAAAGGTAACAGTTATTTAAGAAGCTAAGGATCTAAAGAAAATACCTTTCGAAGAGATGATGAGCTCACTCAGATCTCATGATATTGAACTAGTTGAAGATAAGGCTAGAAAGAAGTCAAAGTCCTTAGCCCTTAAGTTTTAAGGAAAGAAGAAGAATTCTAAATCCCTACAAGCTATTGAAGACTTATATGTGTTAGTGCAAAAGTGGTTTTAGCTACAATCCTTTAGTTGGTATTTTGATGGTAACAAAAACAAAAGTATTTGTATTCCATTCTAAAGTGGCATAAATTATAACTATATTAGTGATCTAATAATGGAGAAAATTGTAATATAGCAAAAGAAGTACTGCAAAGACAAGCACAACAAAGTATGCGTTTTGATATAAGATATATCCTCTAATGATTGGACAAAGACAAAAGAAACCAAGACTTCACTTATGCTCTACAGTCTAAGTTTGATGACACACGCCTTTGTTGTTGCAAGCTTCAGTTTACTCTGGTGATGAAAGCGATGTTGTATCTCGATTGCTTATGGAAACGCAATCAATGCCTTGGTTCAGTCACCTCTAATGAAAGCAGATGTGTTCTAATTTAGTTACCTCAGACGAAACACATCTATTTATGATGTGTTCTCAATGAACACTTCATTTTTTATTTAAGAAAACTCACTCAGTCCTTTACGAGTGAACGTGAGAGAGTGTATGTAACAGAAAATGAAATAGGCTATGTGTTAAGAAGAAAATCTAAAAAAGCCAAGCACACATTCCTCTGTAGATCCTAAATATAAGGTAAGCTCTATGAAAGGTGTTTGTCTAGTTAGGACTAATGGCGAGGATAGGAAGATCTTCAGGTCTTTGAATGCATGTCCACATTGTGATGTCCATTGGAAACGTTTTAGTGTCTTGAAGACATGGTAAAACGGTAGCAACTTATCTATTGACTTCGACATGAATCGTGCTACTAATCTCTGCACTTTTTTTATGGACATCAAACTACGCATGTCGAGGATTGCTTTACAGTTGTTAGGATTTATTTCTATACCTATTTTCCTCATCATGAACCCTAAGAACTTGTCACCCTATACCCCAAAGGTGTTTTTCTTAGGATTTAACCTCACCATTTTTCCCCTATGAGCTTTCTTTTCCCCTGCATGACTGGCTTGAAGGTGTGGTTAATGGCGAGAAGATGGGAAACCACCTATATATCGATGGCGGGCATATCAGCTAGACTCCATGCAAATAGATTCACATTTATGCTTAACGTCTATATCAATGTGGATTTTTCCTTAAGCGTCAATCTTGTTCCAACTTTTGTAATCTTCTTTGGTCCAATTATTTTGACTTTTGTAAGTTCTTCTAGGGGTTGTGTCCTATCTCAATCATCATTGGTTGAGTCTATTTCAATGAACTTGCATTCCTCTCCATATTTCTTAGAATAGATATGTTTTCCTTCTAAGTGTTTTGTGGCTTTTTAAGACTACTGACGTAACATTGGCTAGCCATCCGTTGGTCTTCAAACACAGTAGTATTTTCTCATTTTCTAGATGGAATTTCATTACCATGTGGAGCATAGAAACTATATCCCCCAACTCATTAATAATTGGCCTTCCAACTATCATATTATAAGCTGAGGTCCCTTCAATTACCAGTAACTTGGCGGAAATTGACTTAGTCCTCATGTCTGTCAAGAAGGTTATTAGTGTTTAGATGAACCCTAAGACTTCAGCGCTATCTTTAGAGAATCCTACCAGAGTATCATTGTAGGGTTTTAGCATTGAGGTCGGTAAACCTAATTGCTTGTAATCCTCATCAAATAATATGTGAATAGAACTGCATTGATTAATTAAGATGCACTAGACGTTAAAATTCGTCGTCTCAACCGAGATGATCATTGGATCATTTTGATGTTTTTCTATGTCTTTATAGTGATTTTATGAAAAATGTGATTTTCGGAAACCCATTCTCGACTTGAGTTAATGTGCATATTGTACTCGCCTCTTTCTTTCTTAATTCTTCAACTATTTCGAAGGGTCTTTTTGCTAGTTGATTAGAGAATGGACCTCCTTAAGTCCTACTACCAAACCATGGAGGGACATTGCGGGACTCAGGTTTTTGATTTGCGAAGTCTTATCATTGAACTGATCCGTTAACAAACTAAGGGACTCATCCGATCTTTGCCTAAAGTCCACTAAGCAAGTTGAACTTTTATAAGTTATGCATCGTGTCGTGAACATAGATACGAACATCTTGACAAGTTGCTTCAACAATTTGAATCATATTTTAGGGAGGCGAGATAACCACAAAAACGCAACTCTGTTTAGGTGAGATAACCACAAAAACGCAACTCTTTTTAAGGGTGTTAGATGCTCGTTGAAGCTTCACTCTTGCATTAAAAGAGGTTTAAACTTCTCATGGATCCATCTTCCCATCAAATTCCTCCGTGGTCGGGAGGTAGAAACGTTTATGTGTCGTTTCCTTATTGATTTTGTTAATGAAGAGGAGTTGTGTTGCATCCTCCTTTTGTTTCATCCTTTTGGGTGGACCCCTAAAGTTCGCAATACTATCGCCTTTTGCAGAATGAGTGCATGATCGCTTACGGCCTTCTTCGATCATGTTATTTTCCTTTTTAACCTTTTCATTTGAGCGTGCATTTCATTAATTGTGTCATCTTTCATTCTTTCATTATGATTGGGTTGTCGTGATGATGAAGGACCATGCATGTTGTGATAGTCTTGAGGCCTATGAAAGTTTCATTGAGGCTCCACGATATGCACCAATGTTCTTGTATGAACTCGAAAGGTTAGTCACTGATGGTGGTCATATCAATTTTGGACCGTATATGGTGGTATCTTGATCTGGACTCCTGTTCCTCGTATACTCCAATCATCAAATGAGGGGTGTACCGGCAAAGACGCTTTGACGCCAAAGTAAGGCACAGTGTAACCAAATAATAAGTATAGTGAATCACAAGTAATATGTGTGATATATGAAGGGCAAACCCTCTATTTATAGTAGCTGAACTTCATTTTGTTGCTACTATTGTTGAAGCGACCGTTGAGGTCGCTACAAGATTATTGTTACTACATGTTTGATTGTATACCGAGATAGGCGGTGAGCACTATCTAGCTTAATTTTTATTTGTGATATGAGGAGTATTAATAGCATGTCGGTGTTTCTAGACTCTATGTCTTCGTATTCGTGAGCCGCAAGGAATGATGTCGGTGGTTGAGCACTGAGGTCATCACGTGGGAATTTCCCTATATCTCACCATGGTACCGGATTTGTCTGCTTTCATAGTAGACCTCTTTTATATTTGGACCACAACATCTACGGGTTAGGCCCTTTAGACTCATATCGCTACACTAATTTTTTTGGGTAGGTACTAAAGAATTCTCCTTTATATATTTAAACAATAAATTTATGCGGTGTCAAAATTTATTTGATCTTTATACGTTAATAATATGACCTTTTATTTTACTCAATATTCTTCTTTATTCAAATTCAACCTATTAAGTCATTTTCTCCTCAATTATTTCATAAATAAAATTTAATTGAATATATCATATGTATAATTCAATATATGATTCAATTTCAAACTACAAAACTAATTTCAAATGAGAGGATGTGTTAATTTTAATGAAAGATACGAGGAATGAATCTTCGTCATACAGATCAAATCATAAAAGGTAAAGATTGTAACAAAAAGTCTTGTGGCGTTTTTAAGTGTCGTGTGTCACCTAAATCACTTTCTATCATGAACATTAATATATAATTATATGGTCCAAACTTAATCATATCATCTCTCTTTATAACACATCATCTCACTTGATATGTCATCTATTTATATAATATTTAACTATATTGTTTATATTATGCCTATAAGTCTCTTTGTTTTTTCTTTTATTTTATTTTCTCTTCAACATTATTATCTATTTAAACTCAATTAATTAGATATTCTTCAATATTAAAACTATTAAGTTCTTCTCTTCTCAATTAAAAATTAAATTTAAATTTTGATTCAACCTCAAATATTTTAAATTAAATATTTGTTTTTTTGAAATTTTAAAGTAATAAATAAATAAATACATATGCATATATGTTTTTAATTCTTTTACCAAAAGAAATAGTAGGGATGACTATTGGGTTGTACATGAAGCCTAATAGTACAAGCCCTTTAACTGGTGAGAGGTTCAATTTTTTTTTTTAATAATATAATAAAATGAGGGTGAACTTTTTGTTTTTTTAAATCTGGTTTTAGTCATACAAAATTATGACCTTTCAAGTTCAATCTCTAAATATTTTATTCAATTTTAGTCTCTATTTTTATTTTATAGGGACTAAAAATATCAATTTGTTGCAAATAAATTTTTCAAAATAGAGACTAAAAGTGAATAAAATAACATTTAAGGACAAAATGTTGAGAATTTTTTTATAAGGACTAAATATAAAATTTTGATTTTTTTTTTCATATATTAAGGAAATAGTAAAGAAACTCACTTACAACTACTCCGAGATCCCAGAGTCAAATCCTGGACATCATATCTAACTTAACTCTTATATATAATTTATCCTAATTCTATTCACGCTACAAAAAAATTAAGGGATATCGTCTAAAAACACTAAACTACCAAACCATCCTCAATACTATCAACAATTGGTTTGCAATCAAAAACCAGAGAGAGAGAGAGAGAGAGAGAGAGAGAGAGAGAGAGAGAGAGAGAGAGAGAGAGAGAGAACCTGCGAAGAGGAGTCGACAGGAAAACGGCAATAGGGCTTACGTTGACGACAACAACAATAGTGCATACGTTGACGACAACGACGATTGATTCAAACTGCAGATTGCACTTCGATTGCTATCGATGTTGGGTTGTTTTGCAAAGGCGAGAGAGTAGTTTTAGGGAAAAAGAAGGGTTTATGATCAAATTTGCAAACGGATCGATGAGAGGTTTTTTTGTTTAAAGTTTAAGTTTTTTTTGTAATTGTAAAAACTTTGTTTAATTTTATTTGTTTCTATAATAGAAAATGAGATATTAGAATAGAATAAATATAGAAATAGGAGTTTTAGTTTTAATGGGCTCATATATAACATTTTTTTTTTTTATAAAAATGCTTTTAAATGATTATTTTTATCTAACCATATGTCAGCGCTTATAAAAAAAAAAAAAAAACGATTTAAAAAGACGTTATAAATAGGGGTGAACATGGGCGCGGGTCGACCCGCCAACCCGATCACCCAATCCTACCCAACCCGATTTTTACCCGTACTCGATCACTTTCGGGTCCGACCCAACCCAACCTGTTGAAACCCACTTATATTTGAGTCGGGTAATGGGTTTAACAATTTGAACCCGTCGACCCGACCCGGTAACTAGTTATATTTTTTTTTTTAAATTGTTTGGCTAATTCAATAGGGTTTCATTACTCTTCTTCTTATTTATGAGCAAAATTGATGCTTATTCAAAAGCTTACGATGAATTTAGTTTAAAGTTTTTATATTTAAATCTATTAAACACTTTTTTTAGTATTTTATTTGAAAATAGTAACTATAAACAAATGAATGGTACTTAGTAAACTAAAATGGTTGGTGGATTATGTGTAACCGGTGGCTAATCTTTGTTGAGACATAAGTTTGGCACAGCCACCCCAAAATTTTCTCTAATCTTTTAAAAATACTTCTTATTTTATTTACAATACTATAATTTGTTAAATAAAAATTAATATAGATTAAATCAAGTTTATCTTTTAATGTTGGGTTCTATAATTGGTGTATTTTATGAGTTGAATTGCGGTTGTTGAGTTTTGTTGTCGAGATGTATGTTTCAGTCTAATATGTGAAGATAACATACTATATATCCATTTTTTTCTTGTTACATGAATTAATCTAACCAAATGACATGAAGATTGGTATGTTTAGATCTCATAAGGTTGATATGTGTATATGGAATAAAATTTATTTTATCAATTTTTTAATTATTAAAGTTGCACTTTTTTTATTAGGCCCAATTTTTATTGATTTACTGTTGTTGAATTTATTTATGTATTTGAATATTGTTGGATTTATTTTTTTGTGAGAGAGGTTGATGAGTTTTTCAAAGAATTTCATAATTTGATTTAAATTTTATAGTTTTGAGACATTCAAGTATTAAATATATTTTCATTTAATATGCTTTCTTGTAAAATAAAAAAAAAAAGTTATTATTTATGTATGACCCGCCAACCCAACTCAACCCAACCCGTTCTTGATCGGGTCGGTTCGGTTCGGGTTAAATAAAAAAAATACGGGTTTAGAACTTAACTCAACCCAAAGATAATCGATCGGGTCGGGTTTTGAGTTTTGTTAAAACCCGCCCAACCCAACCCACGCACACCCCTAGTTATAAATATATATTTTAATGTAGTGTCATAAATTTTGTTCATATAATTAACTTTTTCAAACTATTTCACGATTTTTTTCGCTATAATAATTTTAAATATTATTTTACGTTGATTGATTCAGTTGAAAATTCAATTATTATTTGTTATATTTAAGTAATATTATAAATAAAATAAATCATAATTGTATATATGTATGATCAGGACTTTGTGGGGGCAATACAGGGGCATTGCATCTACCACCACATACTACTTTATAGAGATACGTTAATCCATAAAATCTATACTTGCACATCATTAGGTGGAGAGTCGAGTTGAGCCAATTCAAGTCAAAAATTATTTTATAAATGCCACTACCTTTATGAGATTAACATAGTTGGTATTGTCGGCTTCATAACTATATAGTTCTCAATCCTCCACAAAAGTTCCTATCATCTTATCAGTTTCTATAGATCTTAAAAGATTTTGTAGTGATAGATAACTTGTGGTTGATTATGATCGACAGAGTCGCATAGATAAATATTCATGGTTTCCCAAACATAATTTTACACATGCATGATTGCTATGTCCAAAGAAGCACAATGAAAGTTGATTTAAATGATAGAAAATTGACTCATATTATACAAGGGTGTGAGTACAACTGTTGTTGTTAATGTAAGCACTATGGATATTAATAAATTCTTTATAAGGACATTTGTTACCAGGGACAAATTCAAGGAAGGGTCTCTGTGGTACCGGCCCCTCCCATTCTTTTTTTGTTACATAATATTATATCCACATAAAACTATATATATAGTTATATAATTTAGTTAATTATTTAATTTTACCTTATATTACGTTGAAATATGTGTAAAAATTGTTATACGATTGTTACAATAAATTTTTTTACTCAATTCTTCGTTTTTTAAGGAAAGAGACTTTCCATACCTCTTAAGTTTGACCAAACAAATAAATTTAGTTCAATTAAAAATGCTTTAAATTAAAATTTAAATGTAGATTTTCTCAAACGATTTATCATTAATAAGAGTTCTTTGATTAATTAAGTCCAGTCATTTACTATTGTCACAACAATTTAATATATTTTTTTATAAGTAAAATTTTTATTTATAAGAGTACAAGAGATATTCTAACCCTTACAAAATATATACAGGTCAAGACTCAGCATTATAACAGAAAAGACTACCCACCTTCTACAAAGGGTTGCAAAATTTATATCAAATCATGTACTCGAAAGTCAGACAATAATTTAATATATATCTTTTTGAAAAAATATTTATAAAATAGTTTTCGGTACTTAGTTTTCTAGATCCAACTCTATTTGTTAGTGCTTTATAAATCTTGAGATATGCTCTC
This sequence comes from Cicer chorassanicum, assembly GCA_037974735.1. NCBI lineage: Eukaryota > Viridiplantae > Streptophyta > Magnoliopsida > Fabales > Fabaceae > Cicer > Cicer chorassanicum. Next base: position 26,875,774 of record JBBPBP010000001.1, read on the forward strand.
AACTAGGGATGAGAATAGGTCAGGTCGACCGACAGAGGTCTACGGCCTAGCCTACGTCAGGTCCATGCCAAACGAGACTTTTTTTCTAAACAGATAAGGACAAGACTTCTAAAAACATCTATTTAGTTAAGAAGGTCAGGCTACGTGCCACATAATAAGCCTTATAGGCCAACCTTTTTGTTTTATATATTCAACTTTAAGTAATTTACGCATATTAACCTTATTTAGTTTTTAACATATTTAAATTTATTATTATAAAATATAATTTAAGTAGGACGTATATATAATATTCTTTAAAATGCGATGTTAAATATCAAAATAGAACTTAATTTCGTTGAGATATTAAGTCGTTAATCTATTTATTGATATGTTTGATTACTTATTCAAGAATATTAAAATGAAATAGGTTTGTAAGTATACTAACAGGTCAGACTTCTATGACGGTCATATTCATACTTAAAAAGTAAGTCTATGACAAGTTACAAGCCAGACTTTGACCTTGAATTTTTTCACAGATCAGACTTAGACTTAGCAAAGTTTGGGTCGGCTCGACATATTCTCATCCCTACTCTGAATATAGCGAACATCCGAAGACCGCTACTCAATTAAACTTTTTTCAATATCAAAAATATAGAAGCATGGTTTGGGCAATATATAAATAAATCATTAATACACCATTGTCCAAAGTTTTAAATTGTGGACACGTCAATCGCTGATCTGATCACAATATGTTGCGGTACTAGTTAAAACCGCATCAACTTATAATTAAAAAGACAAAATATATCAATGAAATACACACTCAAAAGCACAAGATATGCTAAGAGATATCGGGAAGAAAAAATTGTGCTTAAATTAACTATTTTTCTACGGTCCTATTTTATATATATTTAGATGATATTTTAAAGTGGTATGATGTTAATTATGATTAAAGTGATAGTGACATTGTTCCATAATAGGAATAATTGCATTCAAATATCCAACACCGGCCCAGCTAAATATGAGATTGTGTGCAATTCACACTAAAATCTCATATTTATATACCAATTCACGTTACTCTACAATGAGCGTAGAAGTAATGCAACACAAATGCTCACAATTGTGGTAACTACTGCTGCATTTTTTACTTCAATTGCAATTTAAAACATCGTCTTTGTCTTTCATAAATTTTTTTCATCTTCTGTCTTTCATAATTTTTTGAATTTATAAACAATAAATTTAATTTTGGTTTTACGATAAGATCCGTAAAATCACTTTCAGTCACCGTAATTTTATCAAACATTGTATAAAATCAAATATGCAATAAAAATATCCTACCGGTTAAAGTGAAGTTTTTCCGATATAATTTACTCATTTCAAAAAGAAAGTTATAACATTCATTCAATTAGATGTCACTATTGCGGACAGAAAATAATCATGTGAGGGAGGGGAAAAGACATAGAGTAATAGAAATTCATTTCACATTTGTTTGAGTTTGACATTAAATGTAGTACAAAATAGTATCTGAATTTGGTAGCTGTATGTTAACGACGTTCACATGAATAATGTTCCCTTCATTTACTTCAATCACTGAACATTGGTCCACATTCATAAATCAAGATGTTGACACTTTAGACCGTTTACTTTATAATAGCATACGCATAACATAAATTACTTTTAACCCAAATTTTAGTGGATTCTTATGTATTATTACCACCGGATTTATGAAGGAAAAACATAGAACCGGATTTATGTAAAAGAAAAAAAAATTTAAATTAATCTTTTACTCCCTTAATTTATTATATAATTTTATTTTAGTTTTTTAATTAATTTTTGTTCTGTTTTGATCTTTTAATTGTACTTCCGTTAATTAAGTTGGTCATTACTATTAATTTCCGTCAAAAAATGTTAATTTTTATTATCTTCTTCATCTAACTCATCTTCAAATTTATAAACCGATAAATCTCTAATTTTTTTCAATTTAAAACTTAAAATATTTATCAAACCTATACTTTCAAACATAACCTTTCAAATTCATAACTCAAAGTCAAATCTATAACATTTCAAAGTCATAAAAATGAAAATTTCATTTTTTTTGTTTATTAACAAGGAATTCTAAATAAGAAGACTCAGTACTTTTCGGGAGTCTTAGATTTCATTTCCAGCATTGATTTGATGTTATCTCTACGTATTTTGAATTCGAAATGTTTGAGTTCGATGAGTTTTTTTTTTTTTTGGAATTTGAGATTGAGTTCGAAGATTATGGGTTTGATGAATTTTTCTGAATTTTTGGATTAAAGTGGGTGATAAATTTCTAGGTTCGGATGATGATGTAGGTGATCAGTTTATTAATTTTTATTTTAAAAAATTCTTTAAATAAAACTAAAGAATAGAGATATGTTGATTCACATGAGAATTTTAAAGAATAATAGATTTAGGGATTTTACAATTTTCTAAGTTTCAAATGTTATGGATTTTAATTCGTAAATTATGAATTTAATATTTTATGAGTTTGAAGATGATAAGTTTGATAAATTTTCTGAAATTTAAAATTGAATGAGATAATAAAATTATGAGTTTGAAAATAAGTAAGATAAAAAAGATGACAAAACTTAACAGTTTTTAATAAAAACTAACAAAAAAATCAATTTGACTAAAAAGTATAGTTAATAGACTAAATAAAAC
>JBBPBP010000001.1:26878444-26945063 GCA_037974735.1 Cicer chorassanicum
TTTTTAAAAGGATTTTATTGTAAGCAAGAATAAAAAGTTTTTACTTAAAAAAGTTTTTACTTTCTTATTTACTTAAAAAAGTATTTTTTATGTTAATTTTTTTATCAAGATAAAAAAATAAAATTGCTTACATAATGAAATGGCTTAGAAATAATAAATCTATTCAAGTGTTAAAAACAATAAAAATGTATTAGGAATAATAAATTTTTTTTCTAATACTTAATGACGGAATTTTATTTCTTAAAAAAAAATACTTAGTGACGGAATATTTAATACAAAGAAATAAAACTAAAAGTAGTTTTAAAATTGATTATTTCTAATACTTAGTGACGGAATTGGCAACAATATTTATATTAATTTATTTATTTTTTGTTGGTAATATAAATTTTTCTAATAGTGAATTTGAAATTAGAATTTTAATGAACTCATTATTCAGAAATAACATAATTCATAATTTTTTTCCATAACTAATTGAATTGGGGTAACAATTCGCTTGTTTCCTGGTATTACCCATTTTCCATTCTAAGAAACATGGGTCGTCGGAAATCAAACGCTGCATGTTGTGTTTTCTATACCTTTCCTTTAAAATCTATAAATGTAACAAATTGTTTACCTGATTTTTTTTCTTCATGTCTACGCAGTTGCTTAATTTGCTAGGTTTAATATAAGCGCACTTTTGGTCACATTTTAAATGAAACTAATTTTTGTTTTGTTACACAATTGAAACTAAATTTTAGTGCTCCGATTTCCTATAACCTGAATTTTTAAACTTCTCAAGTTTTAGGATTTTTTTCATACAACATAGTTTGAAGTTTTTATAACTTGTCATTTTCATCAAGGATGTGAAAATACATTAAGTGAAATAATTTTGTTGAATTAAGTGAAATAATTCCATTTTTTTTTAATTTCAATGGTCAAATATAAACCTATTAATCTTAGATACATTTTTTATTATTTAAATCAATATATAACTTCATTAAATGTAATTCAACATCACTACTAAATATTACACTTCATATATAATAAGCTAGCTCCAAATGTGAAAAAAAATCAATAAAGTTTTAATGACCTATTACATCACCCCCTTAAGCTTTTGTTGATTTCAGCATTGCATTGTTTGAAAATACATCACCCCCATCCCACACACTCGAGGAGATTATCACTGTCCTACGCCGCGCCTCAACGACACCAACCATCATCTAGATCCACCTAACATCAATATATATATATTTGGTAAGGGATGAAATTATACTCGAAGAAATACAGTAACAGTGTCACACACATTCAATAATTTCATATTGAAAAAAAAATTGTGTAATCAAATCCTTATTATCATATAAACCATATCTATAAATTTTAATATTAATTATTTATAATTGATTTCTATTTCATCGAAATGTGTCAAAATTAAAGTATGTACATCTCGTATATATAATTGTATGAATGCGAGTATGTAATTGAACAAAAGAAGAGCGATGAATGTACTTGGTAAGCCAAAATGTGCCAAATACAAACAAGCTAGTGAGTGTTCTTTCACTACTTTCTGGAAAACTAATGTGGTCCATCAAAACAAGCTGTCTCAATCTAGAGACTCTTAATTAATGCCTTGTTGTGCTTTTGTAATCTTTCCATATATTCCATTGCTTTCCTCCACACATTAACTTACTCGACCTTTTCTGAAAGGTTTTAATTCATGTAGGGTCCTTGATATGATGTCGGTGAAAACAAAAACTCCCATCATACATCCTTATTACTCCTCTGCTCAAAAGATAACACATATATGGCACCATACACACATAGTCCAAATCTCGAAAGCTAAATATAGTACAACCTAGGAACACAATCATAGCTAGTTAGGGAACACTAAACTTATATTTTGTCTTCGCATATGTATAAGTGCAAAACTTCATTTTTAAATTTAAAAGAAAAATAGTCTTAAATTTATTTGAATGTATAATACCTACTTTAAAAAAAAATAGTGATATATTAGCGAACATAATGTGACACAGTTGTTTACTAGTCGGTTTTTAAATATTTGATAGTGTGACATATTATGTTACCACTTTAATTATCATATCTAAGAAATAGAGATTTTTCTTATACTAAATAGTACATCTTTATTTTTGCAGTGGGATAAATGTGGATGTATAAGGAGATAAAAGCTTGAATATCTTTTTAAAATTGCGGTGTAATGTCAATGAAATGAGGTTTACAAATTGGGCGAGGAATAAGCCACTCTCTTATTTTTTGTGGTTCTCACATGTAATACTTTTGTAAAATATACTTTATCTTTTTAACTTTTAACTCATTTAAAATGTAATAATAAAGATTTATCGATAAAACTCATTTCATAAACTTTTATTAATGCTAGGTTGGATTGAGATTGGTTCTTATTAAATATTATATTAAAAAATATTAAAAAAAAAATTATGTGTATAGATCGAATCCGTTAAATATATAGGAACTCCATTGTAGAGGTATTAAAATACCCTATATTTTCAACAAACATAAAAGGTAAGTGCTCAAAACATATCTAATAAGGCCAAGTGGCAAGTTGCAAACCTTCGTTTTCAAAATGTTATCATCTCCTTGTAGACCGTTACACTCATGAACAAATCACGTTGTCAAGATATATATCTGGATATATTAATAATTTCTAGCAACTCCATCATTATATATTTTACTACTAGCGTAGATATGTATCCAAATATGGTGTTCTAAGTAGTTGGAATTCTAACACATCAATCAACCAATTATGGATATTAAAAAAAGATGCACAACCACACTATTAATTCATATACGTTCAAGACAAAAGAACCATCAGCGCGGGATGTCCCTCTGTGGATCAATACAAAATTCTGCTTTACAAAATTCATATATATTTAATTATTTAATGGTACTCTATACACAATTTTTAAAACATTATTATATTTACATTAATAATAATGAAAAAGTTAATATAAATTAAGATACAGAGAATCAATGAGTATTACAATGAGGACATTAAAATAGGGAAAAGAATTATACTTTACAACTTTGAGAAGAATTGATCAAGATATATTATGTGGTTCTCATTGTCTAAACAAGACAAGTAGTACAAATTGAGTACGTGAAAAAAATATTAGATAGTATCTATAGTATCTCAATTTTGTCCGTCCATTTAAAAAAATTCAAAAAATAATAAGTCATAATATTGTGTTTAATTTTATATATTTACGATCACATTTTATATTGTACTAAAAAATTTTGAAAATTAAACTCATAAATCTATTCCAATAATTGAGCTCAAGTTCTCATTGATGTTTTAACAAAATGTCCAATTTACATCATAAAAATATAAAAAAAAAAAGTAACAATAAATAACAAATAAATAAAAATAATGTTTTTGGTAGAAGTAGCACAAGCCTCCCTCCTTCATATTTTAAGCATCCATGTTTTCCTCCTTTTAATTCTTCACCATCTTTGCACTCCACCAAAAAGTAGAAGTATTATTTTCACTTGTCACTCCATAATTTATGCAAAAGAATAGAAAAATCGGAACCTAATTTATCTTATGGACGCAACGATTCATCCTTGTAGCCTATAAATTGTAACCAAAATTTGGTTTCAAGGAGAGAGTTTTATTTTCCTAAAAATTATAATAGAGGAAAAAAAGTTCTTCTTTGCTTCTAAGATCAACAAAGAAAACCACCATCTTCTTAAAATGTAGAGAGTTAGAGAGAGCATGAGCCACACATCACCACATTCATCATCCTTTGCAAATCCCTTAGGAAACCATCATCAAATCGACCTCTGCAAACCACCACCACGAGCACTACCGTTAGAGCATCCACACAGCCACCTTCGTCAACTTTGACCTCCGACGAACCACCACCACGAGTGCTACCGCTAGAGTGTCCACTCAGCCACCACCGTCAACTTCGACCCTCGACGAACCACCACCACGGGCAACTCCTTTTTGTGGCTGTTTTTTGTGTGTTTGTTTTCTCTCACTCTCTCTCTCTCTTAAGAATGAAATTTGTTTCTCTCTCTATGTGTTTGTTTACTTAAAAAAAAAACATTCATAATAAACAAATATTAGATTAATTAGATGTGACATCTTTTTAATCTTTGAGTTGTTAAGACACAAGTTGTACCACTTGGTGGCTTTAAAACTCAATTTTAAAATCGAAAATAATAAAATATATTCTTCAACGGATTAACTAGATGGGACACGAGCTGTACAACTTGATACTCTTAAAACTCTTTTTTTTTTCAAAATAATTATTTAAATCAAACAAACTTTTTTTTTTCTTCCTCAAAATAACTCTTTTTATCAACAACAAAATACAATTTCTTTAAAAACAATCAACACATCCACATTTTCTACCCAAGAACTACGTAGCTTTGATTTATCCATCGCATCGAGAGATACGCAGGAGCAAGATGACAGTCTTGTCAAGCACATTAATAAAAATTTCTTTTTTTCCCTCTCTTTCTTAAGGATACATTTATTTCAAAATCATATTAAAAAACACTTGATATTCATATTTAATAATAAGGAGAAATAAATATATTTACCTTAATATTAATTTTTGCCCAATTAATTATAGGTAACCATATTTTGACGGATCTCGTAGGGTGCTAATACCTTCCCTACGCATAATGAACTCCAAAACTCAAAATTTGGTTTCAAATACCATTTTTTTTCTATTTTTAAGGGTTTGTCAATATTTTCCCTATTTTAAAATAAATTTTGGTGGTGACTCCATTAAATTTGAGAAACACTCGAAATTTTAGACCGCGACAATATTCAACGTCAGGAACTTACCATTTGACAACATTCGAGTACAACACCAAATGTGTCAGAAAAGAAAATTGAATTTGGTATTCATCGTCTTCTAAACCAAGTAAAGCAATAATGAAATTTTGATATGGTAATCCATTGAGCGTCTGGTATAAGATATCAAGACAACATATGACCAACCTGAATCATCATAGGAATATGAAGATGATGAAATCAACATTAGCTTTCATTAGAATGAAGAAGTCACATAAGGCAAAAAAAAAAAAAAAATTAAGCGTCGACTCTTCGTACACAAATAGTCTGAAAAGTAGCCTTCAACTTTATGTTAAAGTACAAACAACTATTTCTCTAAGTGACAAACACAATTAAACTCACTCCAAACAACGAGTTGAAGTTGACGAAAATAATGGTACTTCGCCCTTAGGTGTATATCATAACCAGAGATCACAATGCAAGATAGAATTTTTGTGTCACTCATTGAGAGTAAATCATCTTGTAAATCATCCAATAACATAATGAATATTCTCTCTTAGACAACTATCAAAGAATTGTCTTAGACACAAGCAAATGTGTAAAATGTCCAAAAGCTCCAAAATGGTTTCCTTAAAAGGCTTAGAGGTGTGTAATTCGTTTTTAATTGACTCCAAAAGTCTGAAAAGGCTAGGAAAGAATTCTTGTAGAGTTTGATGAGGCTTGAAAAATAATACATGGATAGAGTCTCAATAGGATTGAAGAAGTAATATGAGTGTAGAGCCTAAAGAGACCAAAAGGAAGAATACTCGGGCCTAGAGAGGCATAGAGAATACTTGTGCTTGATGAGACATAAAGATTACTTTTTAAGCCTATAGAGGCAGAGGAAAGAATCTTCAAAGCCTAGAGAGGAAGGGTAAATAAATTTTATATCCTAGAGAGATAGAGTAAAAAAATCCTTAAAGTTTGAAAAGTTAGAGTAAAGACACCACAAAGCTAAGAGAGGTAGAGTAAAGAATCCTCAAAACTTTGAGAGGTAGAGTAAATAATATTTGGACATGAAGATGCATATAAAAAACTTGTATACTATTTTGATCATAGTGCAAAAGTCATTTCAATTGAAAGGTAAATCTTTCCTTAAGGAGATAACTAGAGGTAGTAAGCAATTTTTCGTAAACTAGTATAAAAATCGTGTGGTGATTAAATGAAGTAATGGGTCTAATGAGAAAATAAATTTATCTAGGTTCACCACCAACACAATAGCTACGTTCAGTCTCTTCAACTTGAAGGATTTATCTACTAATATCAATTGATTTTTATCAACACCACTAGAAAAAATATAGTCAGTTTATCTATGTTCTAATCTTTTAAACTACTAGCTTAGTGCTTAATCACAACTGCTACTGGGCTAAGGTACAAGGAATTAGGGTTTTTTGTGTGTGGTAGCTAACTAACTCTGTAAACAAAGAATTTAAAGAGGATAAGCTCAGAAATTACAAGTGAAAACTTTCGCTTTAAAGGAAAATGAAATTAGGTCACTTCATGTTTTTGGAACGTAATGGCTTAAAGCATTTCTTGTTGCATTATTTGCAGCGACACTTGATTATTCTTTTATACTGCTAAAAGTATTCCGATGATTTTCTGACCGTTAGAGAGAATATTGCAAATCTTGTACTATCATGACAACTAACGTGGATTTCGAAAAAGATTCTCTTGTCCTTTTTCCCATGTTATAATTTCTTCAAAAACTTTGTTGTTCAAGAAGTCAGGATGATTAGAGGAAACGTCAAAGGATTCATGTTTAGTTGTTGTACATGTTTCAATTAGATGATTGACTTGAGTCAAACTTGTTGATCAAATAGTGTTTGAATGTTCAACTAATCATAGGATTACTTTTATTAGATGATTGAATGATATTAGAGCATATGAATTTTATAAGAGCGTTGACCAATGGATCAGTTTTCCTGTGTCAAGCTGCTTGATCAGACAAATCAAATAGAAACGTAATAAAGTGAACAAAAATACGTTAACGAAGTTGATAAGAGGATAAACTTAGTTGCTCAAAATCTTTATTAGAGGATTTGCACACTAAAAAAAACGTTAAAGTATAAATTATTCTAACATATACTCTGTTATAATCAAAACAAAAATTAGGGATCATTGTTCTTCAAACCAATTTGGTTCTAACAATATCCCTCTTTTTGATGATGATAAACTTCTATTTTGATGAATTTTTTTTAAAAAGATGAAAAATCCCCCCGAATATATGCAAGGATGTATTTATGAATTTTTCAAAAATCATAGTCACTAAACAGATAAGAAAAATGGATGCATACGAAAATTGACTTATGTTGACATTGATATTCTTAAGGTGCAAAAAGTTCTCTAAGTATTTTATGTCTAATTGAAATTGTTCTCAATTAACTTTCTCCCCTACTTTGTCATCAGACAAAAAGGATAAAATAACTTTTAAAATTTTTTTTAATCATGATAAGGATAATATTTTTCAATGGATTCACATTTGCTTAGTTTTTAGGCCTTTGGATGCATATCAAATATGTTGATTGAAAATTCACAACTCCTCATGATGGAAAGTCGTTGGATTCTTGTGCTTCTTAGACTGTTAAGCCCAATAGAACCATCCATGTTTTTCAAGGATGTTATGCCTTTCAAAACGAGGGTGAAATGCAAGTAACTATCATAACAATGATGCATTAAGAAAAACTGAATTTAAAAAATGACAAGCAAAAGTACACATTTAGATACATTAAACACTTTGATAAAAATGGAATTGTCATTCATTGAACAGAGTTATGAAAATTTATAGAGTTAATTGAAGAAACAAAAGTGAACAATGCAAGTAAAAACAAGAGGATCCTATGAGTTAGGGTTGGATGAGTTAGGTTTTGATTCTAAGCTTAAGTCTCAATGAAAACTGTTGGGTGGGATCACTCCCCAAGTGGAACCCACCAAGTTTATTAATATTATTATTATTATTAAAAAAAAAAGAAAAAAAAAGGAATATATGGTTTATTGGGCTTGACCCATGTAAAGGAAAATAAAAGGAAGGAACGGGATCTCAAATCCCTTAGGGCAAAGGCTAATGCAAAGGCAAACAACAGTAACGGCACGCGCGCACGGCAACCAGAGAAAATGAAAGGAATTCAGTTCCGGTGGTGGTAATAGTTTTACCAGAGTTATTTTGGTATACCCACTTTAGTGGAAGGTTATTATAAGGCTATTGTTGTTGATTGATATTCCCTATTGTTATTAGGAAGGTTGATTGATATTCCCAATTGTTATTAGGAAGACTCTGGTGTACCCATTAATTATTATAGTGGAAGTTTTTACTGGACTAGGTCCCGTGGTTTTTATTCTCTCAATTTGAGGGAAGTTTTCCACGTTAAAAATTATGTTTGTCTCATTTAATTTTCTGCCAATTATTACTTTCTTTTGGCCATTTATCTGCACAGGTGGGGGAAAAATATTCCGCATTATTGAGATAGTTATTTCTAATTATCTCTAGTTTTTCCCAACAAAGTGGTATCAGAGCTTGGTTGATTTGATTTGTGCATTTAAATGGAAGAGGAAAATAAAGGTCCGAATATGATTAAGCTCAAGTCTTCTAATTATACACTTTGGAAGACTCTCATGGAAGACATGCTATACAGTAAAGATCTGTATGATCCTATTGAGGGTGACATTGCTAAACCCACAGATAAATCTAATGCTGATTGGAAGAAGATGAATAGAAAGGCAGTGGCGTTGATTAGACAATGGCTAGATCTGAGTGTATATCCACATGTTGAAACTGAAATAGATGCTAACAAGATGTGGGAAAAATTAAAAGAGTTGTATGAACGAAAGAATGTGCAAAATAAAGCATTCTTGATTCGGAAGCTCGTGAATATGAAATACAAAGATGGGGATTCAATGGCAGAACATATGAGTATTTTTCAGAATACGGTGAATCAGTTGACAACCGCTGAAATTAAATTAGATGATGAGTTGCAAGCATTGTTATTGTTGAGTTCCTTGCCTGATAATTGGGAAGTCCTTGTTGTGACATTGACCAATTCAGCTCCAAGTGGAAAACTAAAAATGTCAACAGTTAAAGAGAGTATGTTGAATGAAGAAGCTCGAAGAAAGGAACGTGGTTTGATTGGTTCTTCCTCAAAGTCAGAAGCACTAGTTACAGAGTCACGGGGGAGAAGTCAATCTAGAAACTTCCATAGAGGCGACAACTCTGAAAGTCGTAGCAAGTCAAGAAGCAAGTCGAGGACTAGAAAAGAAGTGATATGCTATCATTGTGGCAAAGCAGGTCACATAAAAAGAAATTGCAGGTTCCTTAAGAGAGATCAATCAAGGGAAAGAGATGAAGACAAAGAGAAGAAAAATGATAAAGATACAACAGCAGTTGCATCTGTTAGTAATGTCTACATTGTTTGTGATGATAATTCCATAAACCTTGCATGTCAGGATTCAACTTGGATTATTGATTCGGGTGCCTCATATCATGTTACTCCTAGGCGTGATTTCTTCTCATCTTACAGTGTTGGTGATTTTGGCATGGTAAAAATGGGAGATGAAGGAGTATGTAAAATTATTGGTATGGGAGATGTTTGGGTTGAAACAGGGATTGGTTGCAAGCTTCAGTTGAAGAATGTTAGACATGTTCCTGATATTCGTCTCAATTTGATTTCAGTGAAAGCCTTGGATATTGAGGGTTATCACACTTACTTTGGTGGTGGTGGTATATGTAAAATCACCAAAGGGTCCCTAGTGGTTGCAAAGGATCAAAGTTCCACTTCTCTTTATAGGATGCCTACAAAGCTATACAATGAAGAAGTGAATGCAATTGAAGACGCCTCTTCTGATTTATGGCATATGCGCCTTGGTCACTTGAGTGAGAAAGGACTCAATATACTTGCGAAGAAAAATTTTCTTCCTGTGAAAGGTACGTCTCTAAAAACTTGCACTCATTGTTTTGCTGGAAAACAACATAGAGTTTCCTTTCATAATATTGGTCCTCATAGGAGGCAAAATATTCTTGATTTAGTTCATACTGATGTTTGTATGATGGATAGTAAATCTCTTGGTGGTGCATCGTATTTTGTTACTTTTATTGACGACCACTCTAGAAAAGTGTGGGCATTTCCTTTGAAATCTAAAGACCAGGTACTTGGAGTCTTCAAGCATTTTCATGCAAGTGTTGAAAGAGAAAAGGGAAGAAAATTGAAATGTGTTCGGTCAGATAACGGTGGTGAATACAGAGGTCCGTTTGAAGAGTATTGTAGAGAACATGGAATCAGGTTTGAGAAAACGGTTCCAAAGACACCTCAACATAATGGTGTTGCAGAGAGAATGAATCGTACTATTAATGACAGAATCAGATGTATCCTCTCTCATGCAAAATTATCGAAATCCTTTTGGGGTGAAGCAATGAAAACTGCAGTGGATTTGATCAATCTTTCTCCTTCTATTCCACTTGATGGTGATGTTCCAAATAGAGTTTGGACGGGGAAAAATGTCTTTTACCGTCATTTGAAAGTGTTTGGCTGCAGATGTTTTGTTCACGTTCCAAGAGATGAGAGGTCCAAACTTGATAGTAAATCCAAACAGTGTATATTCGTCGGTTATGGTGATGAAGAATTTGGTTATAGATTGTGGGATCCGGTTGACAAGAAAATTATTAGAAGTCGAGATGTGATATTTCTTGAAGACCAAACTATTAAAGATTTTGATAAAACTGAGAAACAGAAACCAAATTCCAGAAGTTACATTGATGTTGCGCCTATGCCCCCTGCAGAAACTTTTGTTGATGGGGGAGATATACAGGTAGATGATGAGAATGTAACTGATGATCATGTGCCTCACCAAGATGAGCAGGTACCAGCTGAGCCACTAGACGAGTTTGAGTTGAGAAGATCTACTAGAGAACGTCAACCTTCTCAAAGATATCCTCCACACGAGTATGTGATGATCACTGATAGTGGAGAGCCAGAGTACTATCAAGAAGCTATTACAAATGTTGATAAAGAAAAGTGGTTGAAGGCCATGCAGGAAGAGATGAATTCCTTGCATGAGAATCACACATTTGATTTGGTTAAGTTGCCTAATGGCAGAAAAGCACTCAAGAACAAATGGGTATACAAGATAAAGGCAGAAGAGAATAGTTCTCAACCAAGATACAAAGCAAGATTGGTTGTGAAAGGTTTTAATCAAAGAAAAGGTATTGACTTTGATGAAATTTTTTCACCTGTGGTGAAGATGTCCTCTATCCGAGTTGTGCTTGGGTTAGCAGCTAGCTTAAACCTAGAAGTTGAACAACTTGATGTGAAAACTGCATTCCTTCATGGTGATTTGGAGGAAGAGATCTATATGGAGCAACCAGAGGGTTTTGAAGTCAAAGGTAAAGAGAAACTTGTGTGTAAATTGAAGAAAAGCTTGTATGGGCTCAAGCAAGCACCCAGACAATGGTACAAGAAATTTGATTCTTTAATGGAGAAACATGGGTACGGTAAAACTACTTCTGACCATTGTGTGTTTGTCAAGAAATTCTCTGATGGTGATTATATTATTCTCTTATTATATGTGGATGACATGTTGATTGTTGGTCATGACACTAAAAAGATTCAATCTTTAAAGAAAGATTTGAACAAGTCTTTTGCAATGAAAGACTTGGGTCCTGCAAAGCAAATTTTGGGCATGAGAATTACTCGTGATAGGAAGAATAATAAATTGTGGTTATCTCAACACAATTACATTGAGAAGGTGTTAGAGAGGTTTAACATGAGCAATTGTAAACCTGTCAGTACTCCACTTGCTACTCATTTTAAATTGAATTCTGATCAATGTCCTACAAGTGAGAAAGACAAAGAAGAGATGAAGAAGGTTCCTTATGCATCCGCAGTTGGTAGTTTGATGTATGCTATGGTATGCACAAGGCCAGATATTGCTCATGCAGTTGGAGTTGTTAGTCGGTTTCTCTCTAATCCTGGTAAAGATCATTGGCAAGCAGTGAAGTGGATTCTCAGATACCTTAGAGGCACTTCCAAAGTGTGTTTATGTTATGGAGGTGGTGAACCTGTGTTGGATGGCTACACAGATGCAGATATGGCAGGTGATATTGATTCTAGAAAATCTACTTCTGGTTATATGATGACGTTTGCAGGCGGAGCTGTGTCTTGGCAATCAAGATTACAAAAGTGCGTTGCTTTATCTACTACTGAAGCTGAGTACATTGCAGCAACTGAAGCTTCCAAAGAACTCTTGTGGATGAAGAAATTCCTGCATGAGTTAGGCCTCAAGCAAGATAAGTTTGTGTTATTCTGCGACAGTCAGAGTGCAATCCATCTTAGCAAGAATCCGACTTTTCATGCAAAGTCGAAGCATATTGAGGTGCGGTATCATTGGATACGAGACGCACTGGAAATGAAATCATTTCTAATTGAGAAGATTCATACTGATGAGAATGGTTCAGATATGATGACGAAGACCTTGCCTGTGTCAAAGATGATATACTGTAGAAAGAATGCAGGCATGGTTGAGTAGTACCTTCCCACTTGAGTCGTGAGGGGGAGATTTGTTGGGTGGGATCACTCCCCAAGTGGAACCCACCAAGTTTATTAATATTATAATTATTATTATTAAAATGAAAGAAAAAGAAAAAAAAAAGGAATATATGGTTTATTGGGCTTGACCCATGTAAAGGAAAATAAAAGGAAGGAACGGGATCTCAAATCCCTAAGGGGCAAAGGCTAACGAAAAGGCAAACAACAGTAACCGCACGCACGGCAACCAGAGAAAAGGAAAGGAATTCAGTTCCGGTGGTGGTAATAGTTTTACTTTCTCTGAGAGTTATTTTGGTATACCCACTTTAGTGGAAGGTTATTATAAGGCTATTGTTGTTGATTGATGTTCCCTATTGTTATTAGGAAGGTTGATTGATATTCCCTATTGTTATTAGGAAGACTCTGGTGTACCCATTAATTATTATAGTGGAAGTTTTTACTGGACAAGGTCCCGTGGTTTTTATTCTCTCAATTTGAGGGAAGTTTTCCACGTTAAAAATTGTGTTTGTCTCATTTAATTTTCTGCCAATTATTACTTTCTGTTTGGCCATTTATCTGCACAGGTGGGGGAAAATATTCCGCATTATTGAGATAGTTATTTCTAATTATCTCTGGTTTTTTCCCAACAAAGTGGTATCTAGAGCTTGGTTGATTTAATTTGTGCATTTAAATGGAAGAGGAAAATAAAGGTCCGAATATGATTAAGCTCAATTCTTCTAATTATACACTTTGGAAGACTCTCATGGAAGACATGCTATACAGTAAAGATCTGTATGATCCTATTGAGGGTGACACTGCTAAACCCACAGATAAATCTGATGCTGATTGGAAGAAGATGAATAGAAAGGCAGTGGCGTTGATTAGACAATGGTTAGATCTGAGTGTATATCCACATGTTGAAACTGAAATAGATGCTAACAAGATGTGGGAAAAATTAAAAGAGTTGTATGAACGAAAGAATGTGCAAAATAAAGCATTCTTGATTCGGAAACTGGTGAATATGAAATACAAAGATGGGGATTCAATGGCAGAACATATGAGTATTTTTCAGAATACGGTGAATCAGTTGACAACCGCTGAAATTAAATTAGATGATGAGTTGCAAGCATTGTTATTGTTGAGTTCCTTGCCTGATAATTGGGAAGTCCTTGTTGTGACATTGACCAATTCAGCTCCAAGTGGAAAGCTAAAAATGTCAACAGTTAAAGAGAGTATGTTGAATGAAGAAGCTCGAAGAAAGGAACATGGTTTGATTGGTTCTTCCTCAAAGTCAGAAGCACTAGTTACAGAGTCACGGGGGAGAAGTCAATCTAGAAACTTCCATAGAGGCGACAACTCTGAAAGTCGTAGCAAGTCAAGAAGCAAGTCGAGGACTAGAAAAGAAGTGATATGCTATCATTGTGGCAAAGCAGGTCACATAAAAAGAAATTGCAGGTTCCTTAAGAGAGATCAATCAAGGGAAAGAGATGAAGACAAAGAAAAGAAAAATGATAAAGATACAACAGCAGTTGCATCTGTTAGTAATGTCTACATTGTTTGTGATGATAATTCCATAAACCTTGCATGTCAGGATTCAACTTGGATTATTGATTCGGGTGCCTCATATCATGTTACTCCTAGGCGTGATTTCTTCTCATCTTACAGTGTTGGTGATTTTGGCATGGTAAAAATGGGAGATGAAGGAGTATGTAAAATTATTGGTATGGGAGATGTTTGGGTTGAAACAGGGATTGGTTGCAAGCTTCAGTTGAAGAATGTTAGACATGTTCCTGATATTCGTCTCAATTTGATTTCAGTGAAAGCCTTGGATATTGAGGGTTATCACACTTACTTTGGTGGTGGTGGTATATGTAAAATCACCAAAGGGTCCCTAGTGGTTGCAAAGGATCAAAGTTCCACTTCTCTTTATAGGATGCCTACGAAGCTATGCAATGAAGAAGTGAATGCAATTGAAGACGCCTCTTCTGATTTATGGCATATGCGCCTTGGTCACTTGAGTGAGAAAGGACTCAATATACTTGCGAAGAAAAATTTTCTTCCTGTGAAAGGTACGTCTCTAAAAACTTGCACTCATTGTTTTGCTGGAAAACAACATAGAGTTTCCTTTCATAATACTGGTCCTCATAGGAGGCAAAATATTCTTGATTTAGTTCATACTGATGTTTGTATGATGGATAGTAAATCTCTTGGTGGTGCATCGTATTTTGTTACTTTTATTAACGACCACTCTAGAAAAGTGTGGGCATTTCCTTTGAAATCTAAAGACCAGGTACTTGGAGTCTTCAAGCATTTTCATGCAAGTGTTGAAAGAGAAAAGGGAAGAAAATTGAAATGTGTTCGGTCAGATAACGGTGGTGAATACAGAGGTCCGTTTGAAGAGTATTGTAGAGAACATGGAATCAGGTTTGAGAAAACAGTTCCAAAGACACCTCAGCATAATGGTGTTGCAGAGAGAATGAATCGTACTATTAATGACAGAATCAGATGTATCCTCTCTCATGCAAAATTATCGAAATCCTTTTGGGGTGAAGCAATGAAAACTGCAGTGGATTTGATCAATCTTTCTCCTTCTATTCCACTTGATGGTGATGTTACAAATAGAGTTTGGACGGGGAAAAATGTCTTTTACCGTCATTTGAAAGTGTTTGGCTGCAGACGTTTTGTTCACGTTCCAAGAGATGAGAGGTCCAAACTTGATAGTAAATCCAAACAGTGTATATTCGTCGGTTATGGTGATGAAGAATTTGGTTATAGATTGTGGGATCCGGTTGACAAGAAAATTATTAGAAGTCGAGATGTGATATTTCTTGAAGACCAAACTATTGAAGATTTTGATAAAGCTGAGAAACAGAAACCAAATTCCAGAAGTTACATTGATGTTGCGCCTATGCCCCCTGCAGAAACTTTTGTTGATGGGGGAGATATACAGGTAGATGATGAGAATGTAACTGATGATCATGTGCCTCACCAAGATGAGCAGGTACAAGCTGAGCCACTAGACGAGTTTGAGTTGAGAAGATCTACTAGAGAACGTCAACCTTCTCAAAGATATCCTCCACACGAGTATGTGATGATCACTGATAGTGGAGAGCCAGAGTACTATCAAGAAGCTATTACAAATGTTGATAAAGAAAAGTGGTTGAAGGCCATGCAGGAAGAAATGAATTCCTTGAATGAGAATCACACATTTGATTTGGTTAAGTTGCCTAATGGTAGAAAAGCACTCAAGAACAAATGGGTATACAAGATAAAGGCAAAAAAGAATAGTTCTCAACCAATATACAAAGCAAGATTGGTTGTGAAAAGTTTTAATCAAAGAAAAGGTATTGACTTTGATGAAATTTTTTCACTTGTGGTGAAGATGTCCTCTATCCGAGTTGTGCTTGGGTTAGCAGCTAGCTTAAACCTAGAAGTTGAAAAACTTGATGTGAAAACTGCATTCCTTCATGGTGATTTGGAGGAAGAGATCTATATGGAGCAACCAGAGGGTTTCGAAGTCAAAGGTAAAGAGAAACTTGTGTGTAAATTGAAGAAAAGCTTGTATGGGCTCAAGTAAGCACCCCGGCAATGGTACAAGAAATTTGATTCTTTCATGGAGAAACATGGGTACGGTAAAACTACTTCTGACCATTGTGTGTTTGTCAAGAAATTCTCTGATGGTGATTATATTATTCTCTTATTATATGTGGATGACATGTTGATTGTTGGTCATGACACTAAAAAGATTCAATCTTTAAAGAAAGATTTGAACAAGTCTTTTGCAATGAAAGACTTGGGTCCTGCAAAGCAAATTTTGGGCATGAGAATTACTCGTGATAGGAAGAATAATAAATTGTGGTTATCTCAACACAATTACATTGAGAAGGTGTTAGAGAGGTTTAACATGAGCAATTGTAAACCTGTCAGTACTCCACTTGCTACTCATTTTAAATTGAATTCTGATCAATGTCCTACAAGTGAGAAAGACAAAGAAGAGATGAAGAAGGTTCCTTATGCATCCGCAGTTGGTAGTTTGATGTATGCTATGGTATGCACAAGGCCAGATATTGCTCATGCAGTTGGAGTTGTTAGTCGGTTTCTCTCTAATCCTGGTAAAGATCATTGGCAAGCAGTGAAGTGGATTCTCAGATACCTTAGAGGCACTTCCAAAGTGTGTTTATGTTATGGAGGTGGTGAACCTGTGTTGGATGGCTACACAGATGCAAATATGGCAGGTGATATTGATTCTAGAAAATCTACTTCTGGTTATATGATGACGTTTGCAGGGGGAGCTGTGTCTTGGCAATCAAGATTACAAAAGTGCGTTGCTTTATCTACTACTGAAGCTGAGTACATTGCAGCAACTGAAGCTTCCAAAGAACTCTTGTGGATGAAGAAATTCCTGCATGAGTTAGGCCTCAAGCTAGATAAGTTTGTGTTATTCTGCGACAGTCAGAGTGCAATCCATCTTAGCAAGAATCCGACTTTTCATGCAAAGTCGAAGCATATTGAGGTGCAGTATCATTGGATACGAGACGCATTGCAAATGAAATCATTTCTAATTGAGAAGATTCATACTGATGAGAATGGTTCAGATATGATGACGAAGACCTTGCCTGTGTCAAAGATGATATACTGTAGAAAGAATGCAAGCATGGTTGAGCAGTACCTTCCCACTTGAGTCGTGAGGGGGAGATTTGTTGGGTGGGATCACTCCCCAAGTGGAACCCACCAAGTTTATTAATATTATTATTATTATTAAAAAAAAAAGAAAAAAAAAGGAATATATGGTTTATTGGGCTTGACCCATGTAAAGGAAAATAAAAGGAAGGAACGGGATCTCAAATCCCTTAGGGCAAAGGCTAATGCAAAGGCAAACAACAGTAACGGCACGCGCGCACGGCAACCAGAGAAAATGAAAGGAATTCAGTTCCGGTGGTGGTAATAGTTTTACCAGAGTTATTTTGGTATACCGACTTTAGTGGAAGGTTATTATAAGGCTATTGTTGTTGATTGATATTCCCTATTGTTATTAGGAAGGTTGATTGATATTCCCAATTGTTATTAGGAAGACTCTGGTGTACCCATTAATTATTATAGTGGAAGTTTTTACTGGACTAGGTCCCGTGGTTTTTATTCTCTCAATTTGAGGGAAGTTTTCCACGTTAAAAATTATGTTTGTCTCATTTAATTTTCTGCCAATTATTACTTTCTTTTGGCCATTTATCTGCACAGGTGAGGGAAAAATATTCCGCATTATTGAGATAGTTATTTCTAATTATCTCTAGTTTTTCCCAACAAAAACCTCATTCTTAGTTGCCATTTTGTCAAATTTTTCCTTGGTAACAAACTGTACATATTGAGTAGGTGCAGAAGGAACCGTAACACGAGTAGTAGGAACATCAAAGTTCCAAAGCTTTATGCACTAGTTGTTGTAGGGACTTCTAATAAGGGTATTTCAACTTGAGGAACGATCAAATGAAATTGCAATGGTGTTTGTAAGAAATTCATTGGGATTTCTAGAGGACAAGATCTATAAAGAGATATAGTATTTCTAATTGTTCCTTCAACTGTTGCATTTAGCAATCTTACATTATCTACTTCTTCGGCTTTCTTAAAATGTAAAACCCAAAGGAAGAGGATTACTGTAATATTTTGAAAAGCCATAGTGTTCTATTGTACCAAGTGCTTCCTATACTCTATGTTGTCTCTGTTCCAGTATGCTACATTCGAAAAGGGGGTTTTTTATTTATAATTTTTTAGTTTTAACAGATGAGGCAAAACGATTATTCCACTTATTCGAGTTTCAGACCTATCACATATTCTATCAATAAGTTTAATTTCTAATTCGTGATTCTATTCTTATTTGACTATAAAATTGATCAAACAAGCGTACAATCAATCCTTTGTGAATTTGGTTGTGTTGACTTGATTAAGCATCACAATCATCAAAATATTAAAATTAACGATCAAACATCGCAAAATTATAATTCAATTAAATTAGAAGCTGAAACCAAATTCTGTCAAATGAATTTAATCGATCCTATTGAAATTCAATTTAAGCAATCAGAATATCAATATAATCAAATAATCAAGAATAGAATCATGAATCAGTATTGACGGTGTAACTTGAATCTCTAGGTGTTGATGAAACTTTGAACTCGTGGATTAATCTTATGAAATTAGCCTTCCAAGAAATTAAAAAGTGTTTATAAAGCTCTGATTCTTAATCACAAAATAATATATTCCAAGAAAGGAAAGAAACTCCCAATATATAGAGCTCGATTTTGGGCTTTAAAAATAAGTGGTTCGCTATTTAAAAATATTACAAAAGTCCAGATTACGAAATCTGCAATTTAGGCCTAGTAAAGTTCGGAATTGAGATTTTATTCCAACACAAAAGTTGTAGCTCTAATTTTTAGCTTTCCAACGACTGATTGCATGCTTCAATCTGATATTCAGAGCTCAAGTTATGGCCTACAGAGCGAGTAGGGGTCAAAATACAAGTAATAAAATTATAATTAAATTTCAACCCAAAGTTTAGAAACAAGCTAAAAAATTATTCTAAGCTATAAAGAGATTTTAAAATACTAAAATAAAAAGTTAGAAACATGCGCCCAAGTGCTATGATCAAATTCCCCCACACGTAAGCTTTTGCACTCCGTGTAAAGCAATGCATGCTATTCCAAATATTCTCAGGAATGCAAAGTGGTGAGCAAAAGAAAAAATTTAAACTTCAAAGAATATGACATTTATGAATAGTTTTCTTTTTTTCACAACCAAGGCAAACAAGAGGATAAATTAACTAAAGAATGAATCATAAGTGATAGAGTCCTCACAAGATATAAAATTCTCTCAACCACTAAAGTGTTTGGCTTATTGTTTATCCTCAAAGCACATAATGAAAGCCAACACTACCGTAGACTTGACAAGCTTCTAACATCTATATTTGAAACACATGCACATAATGATCAAAAGGTATTTATTCAGGTTGTAACGTGGCCATTGTAAGGGTGAGATAATGCTAAGGAGACTAGGGCTAAAAATCAAAGAGGATAAAGGAGTAATGATCAAGAGAGAAAAATAACATTGAGAAGTAACTCGACAAAATATCATTGACTTTTATTATCAACTCTCTTTGCTCACAACACAACAATTTTCCTCACTTTATTCCTCATTTAATTTTTTGTTTTTTTTGTTTTTTTTTTTGTTTTTGTTTTTGATGAAACTATTTTATTTTATTTTTTTGTAAACCTCAAATTTAAACAAACAAGTTGAACACCCCACACTTATTTAAGGAAATACTCCTTTATCCCCCAAGATTGGATCAATTCATTGTTTTTCACTTTTAGGCCTCTAATGAGCTATATAACAAAGAATATGATAATTAGGCTCAAAGAGGCTTAAACAAATGAATAATTGTAGGGTAAGCTTATTTGGCTAGTAGCTTAACAAGAAACAAATGCCTAAATCATTTCAATATATGCATGCGGACAAGAGTCAAGTCAAGTTCTAGCGTAACTAGCAATCATGAGTGAGATATCCCACAAGAAAAAAGAAGATGGAACTTGGAAGAAATGTATTCCATTCATAATAAGGCTCAAAATCTCACAAAGGTTAATGAACTATCACAAATGATACGCAATTTAGCATTTTAATCCAACTTATTTTACCAAGAATGCAAAGATACCATCCAGTCATGCCAGTCCAAACAAACTCACAACATTTGCTCACAACATTTACAACCACAAAATCTGATGAAAAAAGCATGCAATGCAATGCACATTTTAATTTATTTTATTTATTTATTTATTTATTTTTATTTGAAATCCTAATAAAATCCTAAATAATACTCCCACACTTAAATTACACATTGTCCTCAATGAAAGTAACAAGTATAAATTAAGAGTAAGGAAAGGGAGCTCCCTTTTCAAACTTCAGTGTAGGTGGGCTTTTCCTAGGAGAGTTCTTCTATGGTCGTATCTTCAAGCACAGAGCTATCATGGAATAGCTTAAGGCGTTGTCCATTTACTTTGAACACTTTGTCGGTGTTTTTACTTTTTATTTCCAATGCACCATGAGGAAAAGTGTTAGTAACAACAAAATGACCAACCCACTTGGATCGAAGTTTCTCTGCCATAATTTTTAGACGGGAGTTAAATAGTAAAACTTTTTTACCAATGGAAAATTCCTTCCTATAAATCATCTTATCATGATAGTACTTAGTTTTCTCTTTATAGATCTGAGAGTTCTCATAAGCTTCTAGTCTAAGCTCTTCAAGTTGTTGCAATTGAAGCTTTCTCTCCAAACCTGCTTTCTCCATCTCAAAGTTGCAGCTCTTAATAGCCCAATAAGCACGGTGCTCTATTTCCACTAGGAGGTGGCATGCCTTACCAAACACAAGTCGATAAGGGGACATTCCTATTGGTGTTTTGTAGGCTGTTCTGTGAGCTCAAAGAGCATCTTTTAGTCGACGACTCCAGTCCTTTCTTTTTGGCTACACCGTCTTTTCTAAGATCTGTTTGATTTACTTGTTTGAGGTTTCAGCTTGCCCATTAGTCTGGGGATGATAAGGTGTAGAAACTCTGTGCACAACCCCATGCTTCCGAAGTAAAGCGTCCATGGTGCGATTGCAAAAATGAGTGCCTTGATCACTTATGATGGCTCGAGGTATTCCAAACCTGCAAAAAATATTTGATGTGATAAAACCTGCAACAACTTTAGAATCATTAATCTTAAGGGGTATTGCTTCCACCCACTTCGAAACATAATCAACAACAAGTAAAATGTAGACAAAACCAAAAGATACAGGAAAAGGGCCTAAAAAGTCAATCCCCACACATCAAATACTTCACAGAAAAGCATAGGTTGTTGAGGCATCTTACTCACACGAGTGATTGTTGTTCCTGCTATTTGACATTGTTCACAAGTTTTGTAAGTCTCAAAAGCATTTTTAAACAAAGTGGGCCAAAAGAAACCCGAGTCTAAGACTTTTCTGGATGTCCGTTGAGGACCAAAATGTCCCCCATCTTGAAAGGCATGACAAAAATGAAGAATGGATTGAGACTCATGGTGGGGAACACATCGCCTAATCACCTGGTCACTACAGAATTTCCACAGATATGGATCATCCCACACATAGTATTTGGCATCACTTTTAAGTTTGTGTATTTGTGTTCTGGATGCATCTGCAGGAAGGACTCCAACAACTAGATAATTAACTAAATGAACAAACCAAGGAGTTACCTCACGTAACTGTTGCAGTTGCTCATCAGGGAAGTCATCTTGAATGGGGATGGGGTCCTTATCCAGTTCTGCTCAAATGATCTGCACCAGATTTTCAGCTCCACTCTTATCCTTAATCTCTAAATCAAATTCTTGGAGTAACAACATCCACCGGATCAATCTCGATTTTGCTTCTGGTTTCATCAGCAAGAACTTCAAAGTTGCATGGTCAGTAAAAACAACTACATTCGAACCTAGCAAATATGATCTAAACTTATCAAGAGCAAAAACAATAGCTAAAAGTTCCTTTTCAGTGGTAGTATAATTAGCCTGTGCAGAATCTAAAGTCTTAGAAGCATAATAAATAACATGGGAAGCCCTGCCAACCCTTTGTGCAAGGAGCGCTCCCACTACATAGTTAGATGCATCACACATAATTTCAAAAGGGAGAGTCCAATTGAGTGGCTGGATGATCGGAGTAGAGGTGAGTGTTGCCTTTAAGCAATCAAACGCCTTCTTGCATTTGTCATCAAAAGTGAAACTGACATCTTTTTGCAGCAAATTTGACATCAGAAGAGCTATCTTTCTGAAATCCTTGACAAAGAGCCTGTAAAAACCTGCATGGCCAAGAAAAGAACGAATCTCGCGGATGCAAGATGGGTAAGGCAAATTAGAAATCACATCAATCATGGAATGATCCACTTCCATCCCATTCTTAGAGATCACATGTCCCAAAACTATGCTCTGCTCAACCATAAAATGACTTTTTTCATAATTCAGCACAAGGTTAGTTTCAATACATCTATGCAAAACTCTATCTAAATTGTTCAAGCATACATCAAATGAGGAACCATACACAGTAAAATCATCCATGAAAACTTCTACTCAATTTTCTATCAAATCAGCAAAAATACTAATCATGCAGCGTTGGAAAGTTCCAGGAGCATTGCATAGGCTAAAGAGCATCATCCTATACGAAAATGTGCCGAAAGGGCAAGTGAACGTGGTCTTTTCTTGGTCCTCCAGTGTAATATGGATCTAAAAATAATCAGAAAAACCATCAAGAAAATAATAATGTGACTTACCAGCCAACCGTTCAAGCATCTGATCAATGAATGGTAAAATGAAAATGGTCCTTTCTAGTTGTCTGGTTTAGTCTCCTATAATCGATGCATACCCTTTAGGTGTTCTGCACTCGTGTAGGGATAAATTCATTATTTTTATTTTTAACCACTGTGAGTCCAGTTTTCTTAGGGTCTACCTGCACCAGACTCACCCATTGACTATCAGAGATGGGGTATATAATGCCTGCATGCAAGAGCTTGATCACTTCCTTTTTTACAACATCCAGAATTAATGGGTTAAGTCGCCTTTGGGGCTGTCTGACTGATTTTACTCCATCCTCCAGTAGTATCCTATGCATGCACATGGATGGGCTAATACCAGGAATATCAGCCAAGGTCCATCCGATTGCCTTCCTGTGTTTTCTCAAAATCTGCAACAACTTCTCTTCCTGTTCATCTTCAAGTTTTGCTAATATAATCACAGGTAATTTGCCACTTCCTTCTAAATATGCATATTTCAAATTTTTAGGAAGTGGTTTAAGCTCTATAGTCAGTGGCTGCTTAATGGAGGGTACAATATTAGAGGCTGAATTTAAGTGTGCAAAATCAATTATGTTAGTAGAAATGTCAACATCAGCATAATGATCAACATGTAAAGCAGCTTCGATCTCAGCACACATAGAGCACAACTGAGTATATATGCAAAATTCACAAATATAAGTATCATCAAAACAGACAGTGAAGGAAAATAAGTAGCAAACATATCATGGTAAATGGCATCAACCAAATCAGCAAGTAATTCAATTTGAAAAATAGAATGCTTTTCCATGGGGTGTTTCATAGCATCAAAGATGTTAAATTTTACAATGCTATCGCCAAATTCCATGGATAGAGTTCCAGCATGTACATCAATTTTTGTTATAGCATTTTTCAAGAATGGTCTGCCTAAAATGATAGGCGTCCTGTTGGAATTAATTCATTTACTCGAACAAGTACATCCTCCACAAGTCCAGCAGGGCGAGCATTGCTTCTGTTCGCCAATTGAATGGTAACTCTTGTACTTTGTAAAGGTCCAAGAACAAGAGAGTTAAAAACAAATGTGGCCATAACATTAATAGAAGCTCCTAAATCTAACATGACATTTTCAAATTGACTATTGCCTATGGTACATGGATTGGAAAAAGTTCCTAGATCTTTGCATTTCTGGGGCATGGGCTGAATGAGGGCTGAAACATTACGCCCCATGTTTACTCTTTCATTACCTTTTAACCTTGCACAACTCTTTTAGAAATTTGGCATATCTTGGGATCTGTTTAATTGCTTCAAGGAGGGGAATGTTCACTTCCACCTTCCTAAATGTATCCAAGATCTCCATGCCCCTATCTGTCTCTTCCATTTTCTTAGTCTTCACTACTCTTTGAGGAAAATGAAGTGGTATATTTTGCTCAACAACAACAATTTCAGGTATCAAAATTTCTTCAACAACCTTGTTATTTTTCACAACTGTTTCAGGTACCTTTGGTATTTCAATAGCTTTCCCAGGCCTCAATGTAATTGCACTGACATTAGGGGCATTTGAATTTACTACTGACTGGGCATGTAGTTGGTTTGATCCCTGAGTCTGCATTTGATTAATTGAAGTGGCCAGTTGGCCAATCTCTGTCACCAAATTCTGAATAGTGGAATCTGTTCTTTGTTGAAATTGAAGATTTTGGACAGTCATTTGCTTGACAATGTCCTTTAATGAAGGTGTATTGTTTTGCTGGTGTGGAATGTTCTACTGATGCGTACTGTTTTGCTGCCTAGGTTGCTGTTGCTGTTGTGCAGATGAATTCCCCCATCTCAGGTTGGGATGGTTTCTCCAACCAGGGTTGTACCTGTTAGACGACAAATCATAGTTGGCTTGAGGAGTGTATATGTTTGCTGCATATGCTTGAGGAGCATCAGCAATTGGATCGTCTTGCAATGTAGGAAATGAATCTGTAGGATGCTCTAAAGAAGTGCAAATACCACATACCACTGCTTGGGATTTTCCTACTGCCAATTTTTTAACTAAAGATGTAAGCTCATCAAGTTTGCTTTCTAGATTCTTGTGAGAAGAAGCTTGAAACTCATTCACTCCCCTTGTCAACACTACTGAATTACTTCTAGTTGTAAACTGTTGGGAATTAATGGACATGTTCTCAATCAAAGCTTTTTCCGTTTCTGGGGTTTTATCAACAAGTGCTCCTCCACTAGCAGCATCCAAAATACTTATATCCATAGGTAGCAAGCCTTCATAAAAATACTGGATGAGCAATTGTTCAGAAATCTGGTGGTAAGGACAGCTATACACCAATTTCTTGAATCTCTTCCAATACTCATGTAATGATTCCCTGTCAATTTGTCTAATGCCACATATTTGTTTTCTAATTCAAGCAACTCTTGAGGCAGGGAAGAATTTTTCTAGAAACAAATTCTTCAAATCATTCCAACTTGTAACAAACATGACTGAAGGTAGTATAACCAATCCTTGGCAGCATCTTGAAGTGAGAATGGGAAGGCTCTTAGCTTGATATGATCTTCTGTGACTCCTTGAGGTTTCATGGTAGAACACACCACATGGAACTCCTTCAAGTGTTTGTGGGGATCCTCACCTGCAAGACCAATAAACTTTGGAAGCAAGTGTATTAAACCAGATTTAAGTTCAAATGGTACAGTAACTTCAGGATATTCAATACACAATGCATTATAAGTAACATCTGGTGCAGCAAGTTGTCTTAAAGTTCTATTATTCATATCAGCCATATTGTGTAGCAAAATGTCACTTTTTTCACTATCACTATCACTATTTGACTCGTTAGCACTAGCAGCAGCTCTATTAAGTCTACGCGTAAATGAAAGGTCCTATCTATTTCAGGGTCAAGGGGGTGAAGATTTACAGAACTAGCCCTAGTCATGCATCATCATAACAATACAATGCAAAATCGCAATTATGAAAAATCCAACAATATCCCTATTGCTAAAATTGAAGTGAAAAATCGAAAACACTATAAAATAAAATCCAAAAAATATAAAATTACCACCAAAAATTTCAAAAAATCAAATAAAGGCAACGCAAATTTTTTTGGATTTTTTTGAGAATATGAAAAATTCAAAAAATTAAAAAAGTGGTTTAGATGAAGGAATTTGGGAATTTGAGCGTCAAATCCCATAATAAGTCCCTTATATGGGTGTCCTACCACAAGCCTATCCGACCTGTAGAACAACAAAGCACGAAGATACAATTGTTAGGATGGTTAGTAATACTATAAAACTTGTTAATATTGTTATTAGAGAATCCCCAGCAACGGCGCCAATTTGATTCCCTATCGCACACAGGTCAAATACAATTGATAAAATGTAAATAGAGATAATAACTCGAGTTGTTTCGCAAGAACTTCTGATATAATAATATTTACTGAATTGAAAGTTGAAATTCGAAAAGGGGGGGTTTATAATTTTTTAGTTTTAACAAATGAGCAAAAACGGTTATTCCACTTATTCGAGTTCCAGACCTATCACAGATTCTATCAACGAGTTTAATTTCTAATTCGTGATTCTATTCTTATTTGACTATAGAATTGATCAAACAAGCGTACAATCAATCCTTTGTGAATTCGGTTTCATTTACTGGATTAAACATCACAATCTTCAAAATATTACAATTAACGATCAAGCATCACAAAATTATAATTCAATTAAATTAGAAGCTGAAACCAAATTCTGTCAAATGAATTTAATCGATCCTATTGAAATTCAATTTAAGCAATCAGA
The DNA here is from genome assembly GCA_037974735.1 of Cicer chorassanicum. Classification (NCBI taxonomy): domain Eukaryota; kingdom Viridiplantae; phylum Streptophyta; class Magnoliopsida; order Fabales; family Fabaceae; genus Cicer; species Cicer chorassanicum. The sequence continues at coordinate 26,904,838 of JBBPBP010000001.1, forward strand.
ATTTCAATATAATCAAATAAACAAAAATAGAATCATGAATCAGAATTAACGGTGTAACCTGAATCTCCAAGTGTTGATGAAACTCTGAACTCGTGGATTAATCTTATGAAATTAGCCTTCCATGAAATTAAAAAGTGTTTATAAAGCTCTGATTCTTAATCCGAAAATAATATATTCCAAGAAAGGAAAGAAACTCTCAATATATATTGCTCGATTTTGGGCTTTAAAAATAAGTGGCATGCTATTTAAAAATATTACAAAAGTCTAGATTACAAAATCTGCTATTTAGGCCTAGTAGAGTTCGGCATTGAGATTTTATTCCAACACAAAAATTGTAGCTCTGATTTTTAACTTTCGAACGACTGCTCGCATGCTTCAATCTGATATCCAGAGCCCAAGTTATGGCCTACAGAGCGAGCAGGGGTCAAAATGCAAGTAATAAAATTATAATTCAATTTCAACCCAAAGTTTAGAAACAAGTTAAAAAATTATTCTAAACTATAAAGATAAGTTAGAAACGTGCGCCCAAGTGCTATGATCAAGGAACGATCAAAAGTAATTGCAATGGTGTTTGTAGGAAATCCATTGGGATTTCTAGAGGACAAGATCTATAAAGAGATATAGTCTTTCTAATTGTTCCTTCAACTGTGGCATTTAGCAATCATACTTTATCTACTTCTTCGGCTTTCTTAAAATGTAAAACCCAAAGGAAGAGGATTACTGTATTGTTTTGAAAAGCCATAGTGTTCTATTGTAACAAGTGCTTCCTATACTCTATGTTGTCTCTGTTCTAGTCTGCTACAATGGTGATGACACATTCATCCCACTGAGCAAAAAAATCACTAGGATTCAGACTGTTTGAGTTATTTTTCCTAATCCTATTAACTTTGATAATAAATGAAGTAGTAAAATCATATAGACTAGGAAAACCGTATGGTAAGGATGGTATGAATGGGTTTAGATCACAGGGAATAAGAGTGGTGGAGTTAGGTTCAGCGGTAAATGGTGAAGGAAAAAATGGTGGGGGAATAAAAGATGTATCATCAAAAGAAGATTTATAGTTTAGATTTTCAACATCCTTAGCTCCTATTTTAGATGCAATGTGAAAGTGTTCCACAAAAATGGGTAAGTTTGGTCTAGGGTTAAGGGTTTCAGAGTTAGGTTGAGGTGGTGCTTCTATGGCTAAGATTTTTGTGTTGTTTGGGAATTCAATGTTTAAGGGATATGGGTTTCTGAAGTAAAGGTTAAGTTTTGGTTTACACCAAGTTCATAAACATTGTGGATGAATTTTAAACTTCACTATTATTATTAATACTTGGTTGCTAAACACATCTGCGACATAAATTATTTTGACCTTAAGGTAGATGTCCAAATTTGCTTAGGTCCTGATTTCTTAGTTTTGAAAGGTTTCTTGTCTTTCTATGTTTTCAAAATAGGACAAGTTCTTTTTTTTTTTTTTATCATGATCTTTCTTTAAAAAGTAGGAACATAAAATATTAGTTTTGTTGATTTTAGGGTCTTTCTCTATTTGCTAAAACCCGATTCCATTTATGTTGTTTCTGCTAACACATAGATGTTTGTTTGCTTATGTCTATGAAATTCACAAGAAACTCTTGAAATTCTTTTCCATACTTAACAAAATTACAATCAATTGCCTTTGATGATTATCCCCTTTTTAATAGTTTCAAAATTATATGTAAAGGTTTGATATTCCTTTATTTAGATAGAATGTACCTTCCTCTAGTAATTAGTTCATCACAAGGAAGATTAGAAAGGCCCTCAATTTCTTCTTCCTAATGTGTTGACTATTGTTAGAGTCAGAATACACGCTGGCCATTATAGCCATTTTTTTATGCTCTTCATCATCCTCTAATGAATTAACAGAGTCATATCATGTTGCCATGAGACTCTTCTTTTTCTCTTTGAAGTCTTTCTTTTTTATGCTTCCTTTCTCAAGCTTTGGACATTCATATTTGAAATGTCTCGACTTTTTTCCACTCGTAACAAATGATTTGCTACTTTTCTCATTTTTCGTTTTTTGTCTCTAGTATATCTAGAGTGTCTGAAATCCTTTTTGAAAGAATGTTTCTTTCTTCTATTCCATAGACATTGAACCTCTAGAGAGAAAGGACAATTCATCATCGTCTGAATCTGTACTTTGATCAGATTCATTTTCTTATGATTCTTCTTCAGCTTTAAAGCCTTAGAAGAATATTTCTTACCCTAAGAATTTAAGGCAAGAGATTTTGAATGTTTCTTTTGCTCATCTTCATTCAACTCAATGTCATGAAATTTGAGTAAACTTATAAAGTAACATTTGGTCTTCATTTTCTTCTAAGACTCCTTAGAATCTTTTTGACGTGATCAACAATTTTATAGCTCTTGTTGAGAACTTTCAACCTAGAGACTAATGCCTGAAATATGGAAAACATCTTCTCAATGTCTTCATCTTCTTCCATCTGAAACTATTCATACTTTCTTACCAAAAGATTTGCTTTAGATTCTTGCACTTGCTTATTTCCTTCATAGTTGAGGCATAAAGTGTCAAAGATGCTTTTTTGTTGTTTCTTTGTCACTACATTTGTCAAACTCTTTGAAGATAATATCATTCCTCATAATGTTCTTGGCTTTATTATGCAACTTGTACTGCTTTTTTGACCGACATCTAGATTCTTTATGGTTATTTCAACCCTAGTTGCATCTTTTGGATTCATATAATCATCTTTAATTGTATCCAAAAGTTCAGCATCATGTGAAACATAAAAGTTTCTCAAGTTATCTTTCCAGCACTCAAATATGTATCAATCAAACAATGGTGGTCTATTGATGTTTCTACATGAAGCTTCATCAAAAGAGTTAGTGATAATAACTTACACAAAATTTTAGGAACATTTTTTAAATCATGGTTGAGTGCTTAGCCAAGGGATCAAGCTTTGATGAAATTGAAAGTGCGAAAAACACAAGGAAGAAAGATTTGAGTTGTGTTTTAAAAAAATTTCTTCCTCAATTTAAGAGAGATTAATAAATGAAATGAAAGTAAAAAGGAGTAAGAGGAAACAACGCAAGCAATTTATCATAGTTCACCACCAATACTGTATCTAAATCTAGTGAATGCGTTGGAAAACACACAAAAGGGGGTTTGAGTTGTGTTTTTCCATTTCTGAAAATTATTTGAGTTGCTTAACCAAAAAATATTTTCTTTGTCAAATCATTCAACTTATGATTATATAACAGTTTAAGCAAGAATAAAGATGAATCATAAATAACTTAGATTAAAATATCAAAGAGAGAGAAGAGACACAAGAATTTTATACTAGTTCACAACAACTTGCTGCTACATCTAGTCCTCCCTTATCAAAGAGATTTTTTCTTAATACAGTCGAGAACTTAATCCACTATTTAAATTTACTTTGTCTCTTCAGACTTTAAGTATTTTTCCTGTGTCTCTCCAGGAAGTTACCATTAGCACCATTCCTAACTTTCTAGCAAGCTTTCGTTGAGGTTCAGAAGTATTTTTATACCTCTTCAGGTACCTTTTATGGATGAAAGAGTTGTTCCCATTATCGCGCTAATTTACATCAGTTCTAATTTTTCATTCATTCTTTTCTTTTGATGTGTTCTAGGCTTTTACAGAGATACTTCTTAACACATTTCCTTTTTCATTCTTGGTATGTTTCATATTGATTGGTTTCTAATTAAATACTAAGGAATGTATTTGTTAAGGATATTATCGTTGGAGATCTTGAATTAACATTTAAGACAAATCAACCTTGAAGAAATATCCAAATATATCTTAATAATTAATTCAATGTATGTCGATTTTGGAAGACAAATCTCAGAGGATAACCCTATTAGAGGATGTCATGTGCTTCTTTAGTTAGAGATTTAGTCCATTATGATGAGCAGATGATGTTCCAATGTTGACTTCTTGTCAGATCATTGACTTTATCAAAGTGTTGACTTTGTCAGAGTGTTGGCGTGATGGTTAACTAGTTTACCAGATTTATCATATTGATACTCATCAAAGTGAACCTGTAATCAGATTCAGTAGAGGCACATTGAAAGCACATTCAACAGAGTCAGACACAACTTCAACAGATTCTTCAGAGCATTACATTGATTTCTTTGTCTATCTTTTCTAGTTATAAGAGGATGCAAAGATGTTGAGTTCTTCACAATTTTGGGCTCAAGAGTTTGACTTAACCAATGGTTCATTTAAACATTTCTTCTTTAGCCTTAAGTCAGATGATCAATGAAGCTCTTGATTCTTGTATTGTTCTTTTCCTTTGTGATTTGGTGGCCAATCATTGACTTATATTTTCTGTGTCTTTAAAGCTTTGACTCAGACTGTAGATTATCAGATGCTTGTTGCAATGCTTCTTGTTGCTCTAACTTACTCATAATTTATTCTACTTTAAAATAGATAGTCATTAATATAAATCTTTGTCTTCCAACTTAATCCTCACAATTAGAAAATACAATTAGGAAATAATTGTTCTTTTTTGTTTATTTAGTTATGATCAAAATATCAACTAGAGGATTGTAGCTAAAATCACTTTTGCACTAACAATCTCCCCCTTTTATATGACGACTATAGTTTGAGTTTGGATACAGGAACCACACATCACATTTGTTATTTTTTTGATTGGTATATTACGTATAGTAAAATATATGCTATAGAGGTGAGATTACCCAATGGAAGCTCTATTGAGGCCAATTTTCAAGGAAAAATTCAATTGAATGAAAAACTAACAATAGAAAATGTGTTGTATTTTCCCTAATTTGCTATGAATCTGTGGTCAATTTCAAAACTATGTGTAGAAGAGTAGTGTTTATTGACCTTTCATCCTAAATATTGCATCCTACAGGGAAGGACGAATATAAAGATGATTGGTTTGGCTAAACAAGTGGATAGCTTCTGCTATCTTGGAGTGGATAGGAATGAAACAGGTTCAACAAGTAGACTATCCTTATTAAATGTTTTGAATAACAAGTCTGTATCCCTAACTATACTTTGGCATTTGGGACTAGGGCATCTATCACATCATAGAATATTATGTTTAATTAAGCAATTATCATATATACCAAGCGAGGAACGTACTACTTTTGATGTCTGTCATTTGTTTAGGTGGAAAAAATTTCCTTTCCTAATAAGTAGTAATAATGCATTTGGCTTGTTTGATTTGATACATTCATATATCTGGTGACCATTTTCTACAATCTATGTGCATGGCTTCAAGTATTTCTTAGCTATTTTGGATGATCTAGTAGACATGTTTGGACTGTAATGGTCAAACTTAAATCAGAAGTCCCTAATAAGATAAAGAGTTTTGTAAATATGGTTGAAGCTCAATTTGAAAAAAGGGTAAAAATGAATAGAAGTTTTAATGGACCATAAATTTTCCTTTTGGACTTTTATTCTTCTAAGGGGATAATACATGAGAAAAGTTGTGTAGCAACACCCAACAAAATGGTATCATTGAAAGGAGGCACAAACACATTCTTAACATTAGTAGAGCACTCATGTTCCTATCCAAATTATCAAAGAAATATTGATCTAATGTTGTCCTCCATTCTATGTATTTGATGAATAAACTGCCTACCAAATTATTAGTCAACAAATCATCCTTTTAGGTTCTACACTTTGTTGATATAGTTTAAAAGTATAGTTCTACACTATGTTGTCCTCCATTTTATGTTGTTCAGCATATTTAAGTAACTTAAAAGTATTTGTATGTTTGTGTTATGCCTCTACACTACTAATTTGTAGATTGAAGTTTGATGCTATAGCACGAAAATATGTTTTCCTTGGTTCTAAACCAGTCATGAAAGGATATATACTGCTTCATGTAAGTTCACATGAAATTATTGTTTCTAAAGATGTACATTTTTATGATTTAGATATACCTTTACATACTGAAGCTACCTCCACTCCATGCATATACGTGGAAGATAAGAGTACACATAACCTACCCTAATTGATTCTTCTAATACTAATTCACCTCAACCTTCCACCTCCACTGCACCTACGACTACTAAACAAGATCATTTTCCTAAACTAAAACCTTTTATTTCATCTAATACTAATTCACTTAAACTAGAATTTTTCCACTCACAACAATTATTTTCAAAGAACCTTGGGCCCATGCCTGATCTTTCAGCCACTGCCTCTACCTCACCTCAACTAAGAAGATTCATCAGAACCATCACAAAACATGCACACCCGGCTGATAATAACTGCAATACCTCATCCGACTCTCATTCACATCCCATGAAAAATGTTGTTTCATATTCCATTTTGTCCCAAAATCCTTTACATTTTCCCATAACATTAAGATTGAACCTTCTTCATATGCCACTGCTAGTCTTGATCCAAGATGGGCGAAGGCCATCCAACTCTAAAGAGATGCTTTGAAAACTAATAAAACTTGGGAGTTTGTTAATTTGTTTCTTAGAGCACAACCCATTGGTAGTAAATAGATCTACAAATTTGAGAGACATCTTGATGATACTATTAAGAGATTTAAAGCTAGGATGGTTGCACAAGGATTTAAATAGACAAAAAGGGTTAGACTATTTTGAGACTTCTCCCGCGTAGCTAAATTGTCCACTATCAGGATTTTACTTACTCTAGCATCCATCCATGGTTGGTATCTCACCCAATTAGACATTAAAACACCCATTACACCGACGATATTTACATGAGGTTGTTTATATTAGGATACCTCAATGAGTCACTTTTCCAAAACAAGGCTAAGTATGCATATTGCTGAAGTCACTTTATGGACTTAAGCAAACGAGTAGACAATGGTTTGAAAAGCTCACTTGCTTCTTGATATGTTATGGCTTCACACAAGGTCAAGTTGACCATACCCTATTTTGTTAAGGCAGTTGGAACCAAGTTGATTTTCCACGTATAGTTTTTATGTTAACAAAAGTATTTTATGAGAACAATAAATTCGGATTAATGGCATCATTAAGTATGCAAAAATTGGAAAAAGAAAATCAGAGGAAGGTACCAGAGGAAAGTCACAAGAGGAAGTGACCAGAGTATGAGATCAAAGAATCACAAAGTATACGCGTCTACCTCTAAACATATGCCTTTGAAAGTAATGTGCCTTTGAAAGTAATGTGCCTTTGAAGGTTACGAAGATTGCATCTAATGTTTGGGTTTGAAGTCTAGGTCTGAAGATTGGATCTGATAATTAAGTCTCTAGACTGCCTTTGAAGACTGATTTTGAAGCATGCCTCTAAAGCCCTTGCATATCTTTGATGTGCACAAACTCAACATGCCTATGAAAAGTTCATATCAAGGTATAATTTAATCTAAAGAGATTGTTCAAATCATAAATTCAGAGCTCACAATCCGTTGATCAAAATGGTGCAACACACTTCAAATGCTGCCTCTGATATGTAGTCTCTAATGTTGCACTGACTCTGACGTTTCCACAAGGTGATTTGTCCAATGCCACTAATTCTAAGTCATGCATTTCTACCTTTAACTATCATTATCCAAGAAACACAACATCTCACTCCAACAAGAAAGTCAATGCCTCTAATGGAAAGTCAATAGATAAAATTGAAAGAATTAAGTATGAAAAGAAGACTTAGCCAAATCAAAAACTTGTGAAGATCGAGGAACAATCCAAATCCATTCCAAATCAAATCAAGCAAGAGTATGAAAGAAGATTCATGTTTTTGAAGACAATATAAAATAAGATTTGATTTAGATTTATAATTGAAGAAAATCTTTGACCAAGTTTATAAGAAGATTTGATCAAGATTTATCTACAAGAAGATATGAATTATTTACAAGAAGATTTGATCAAGATTTATCACAAGAAGATATGAATTATTTACAAGAATATTTGATCAAAATTTACCACAAGAAGATATGAATTATTTACAAAAAGATTTGATCAAGATTTATCTACAAGAAGATATGAATTATTTACAAGAAGATATGATCAAGAATTATTTACAAGAAGAAACACTCATAAGAAGATACATTTATTATTTGCAAAGATATGATTTAGATTTTGCAAGAACAAAGGAAAAACTTTAACTTATTCTATAAATAAATACTCATCGCTGAAGAAGAAAATTAAAGAACTCACAAGCACAAATTTTCTTAAGTCATTAGAGTTCATAAGGTTAAGGTCTAGAGAAACACTTTTTCAAAAGAAATATTTTCTAAGTTTTTTCTAGTATGAGAGTCATTTCTACAATTGACTTGTTATAAGCAAACCAATTTGTTCTAAAGTCTTGTAACCCACTCTGATAGTGGCTTTCATGTTCCTCAAGAAATCTATTGGTTTATAGGTTGTGTTGAGAAGACTTGGCTTGTAGAGTCAAGGTGTTTGTGTTCCTCGAAAAGTATGTAGGTGTTAGGTTGTTTTGAGACGACTGACTTGTAGGGTCAGGTGCTGTGTAATTCAAGTTTGGAATTAGTGGATTAAATCCTTCTAAGCGAATGGACTGAATGTAGCTACAAAGTTGGTGTTGAACCAAAATAAATTATTGTGTCACTTTAATTCTACAATTCGTGTTTTACTTCTGCCTTTGATCACTTAACCGGATTGCTACGACTTTTATTCTAAGTAAGTCAGCAATCCTAAACCAGTTTTAAATAAATTAGCAAAAAGAATTCAACTTAGTCAAACACAATTCAGCATCCCTTCTCGTGTTTGCACCTTCAAATGCCACAAAAGATTCATTAACAATGCTCCTTATTTATGTTGATGACATCATCTTGGTTGGAACCTCACTTTCTGTTTTGCACTACTAAAAACAACCTTAGATAGGATTTGTTGCATCAAAAATCTTAGACAACTTAAATTTTTCTTCGCTTGGAGGTTTCCCATTCGTCCAAGGGTGTCTATCTCCTTGTGTCAAAGGAAGTATTGTCTTGAGTTGTTAAGTGATTTAGGCTTGACAAGCTGCAAACAAACTTCCACCCTTATTGATCTTGTTATTTAGTCACACCAAGATTCAAGGGTTGTGTTCCATGATATTGAAGCCAACAATATTTTATTGATGGGTTCTTATTGTTAGAATCTAGTTGGTTTGAAGAACAATGACCCTTAATTATTTTGATATTAACAAAAATCTTTTTCTAGGAACAACCTATTATGATAATAAATTTATTTCAGTGTGCAGACCCTTGTCATGAACTTTAAAGTCTTTATGTTGCATCCTCTGATGAAAATATAAGCTAAGCAAGGAAATTATTGCAATGCATAGAAATATCTATTAAGATATTACTGACTCTGAAAAACGTGCTCTAAACTCACCTCTGCTGAATTTTTTAATACTAGCTCACTTTGATGATTTTGCGTCTGATAACCTTGGAATACAAATTGATTGTTTGATAAAGTCAACCATTTGATAAAGCCAACATTCGAACATCATTTTCACATCACAGTAAACTTATCCTCTAACTGTAGAACCACATGACATCCTTTAGTTTGAAGGTGAAAAAACTCGAGAAAGAGATGTTGAATTGTGTTTTGTATAGAAAAGATATACAGATTAGAGGCAACAATAAAATAAAATAATAGGGCAGAGGGAAATTTAAAGGTGCAAACACAAGTAATTTCTCTTGGTTTACCACTAATTTGGCTACATCTAGTCCCTTCACTTAGAATGATTTCATCCACTAGTTCAACAACTTGAATTACAAAGCACCTCACCCTCCAAAATAGTTTTCTTAAACAGCCTGGCAACCCAAGACTTATGAGGAACACAAACACCTTGACTGTACCAGCCAAGTCGTATCCACACAATCTGACAACCCCAGATTGTTGAAGGCATACTGACACCACTATTGGGTTTTAATACAAAGGTTTTGAACTTGAGTCGTTGCTTCTAACAAGATGATTATAACAATGACTATCACACTCTAAGAAAAACACTCAAAAAATATTTATCATTCGAACAAGTGTTTCTCTCTTTGAACTCTAAGATGAATTTTGAATTTTGAGCTTGAGTTCTTATACTTTTTTTCGATGATCTTCTTCTTCAACCTAGAGTATCTATTTATAGATAAAATTAGGGCTTCAATTTAGTCCTTGTTTAATTCGAAATTGTATCTTCATTCCTAGCTTGGTCAACAATGATCTTATTCAAAAATGATTCTAAACAAAATGCTTTTTGATAAGATGCTCTTTAGCCAATTCATTATTTCTGAATCCAATATGAGTAGTTTTTCTAGATTGATTATGTTCGTATTTTGTTCAGATTGTGTTTGTAAATTCTTCAGATTGATAATGTTCATATTTTATTAAGATTGAGTTTGTAAATTCTTCAGACTGATACTGTTTGTATTTTGTTAAGATTGAGTTTGTAAATTCTTCAGATTGATACTTTTCGTATTTTGTTAAGATTCCTTTCGCAAATTCTTCTAATTAAACTTCCTTCCTATTACTTGTTTTGATCTGGGTGAGAAAAAAGTGTTGGACTGGTTCTTGAACATTCACAAGTATGAATATGACTAAGTTCAATTAAGTATTTTGTCCTTTGTCAAAATCTGAATCATATGTTTGCAAATAATAAATGTATCTTCTTGTGAGTGTTTCTTCTTGTAAATAATTTTTGATCATATCTTCTTGTAATAATTTAGATCTTCTTGTAGATAAATCTCAATCAAACATTCTTGTAAATAATTCATATCTTCTTGTGATAAATCTTGATCAAATCTTCTTTTAAATAATTCATATCTTCTTGTGAAAAAATTTAATCAAATCTTCTTGTAAATAAGTCATATCTTCTTGTGATAAATCTTGATCAAACCTTTTTGTGTATAATTATATTCTTGTTGTTGATAAGATGTTGATCATATCTTCAAATTTTGACCATATCTTTTTTTCAACATGGTCAAAGATTTTCTTCAATTATAAACCTGAATCAAATCTTATTTAAATTGTTTTCAAAAACACACATCTTCTTTCATACTTATTGAAGTCAAATATATTGTACTCATAAAATACTTTTGTTAACATCAAAACCCTAAGTATAAAACATACTTGGTTCCAACAAGTAACACCAGGATTTATCCACTAATTTAGAATCTGAATTACAACACCTAACCCAACAAGTCAGTCTTCTCAACTTCCAGCCTGAAACTTAAAGATTGTTGAGGCACTACAACACTTTGACCCTACAAGTCAAATCTTCTGAACTTCCAACTTGAAATGCTACAAGTCATTGAGGTAGAATAGTCACTGATAGGCTAGGTTACAAAGCGGTGAAACTGTTTTCTGTTTTGCTTCTTCTAAGCGAACTGTTTACAATGAACTTCACATGAAAAAAGAGCATTAAGCACTAAGTAATATAGAGTTGAGCGAGTTGATTTGCTAACATTGAAACCTTGAATTCTGAATACTTAGACAATTTTGAGTTCACTAGGTTTTCTTAGTTGTTGTGTTGTTTATTCGTCTTAAGAATTGATCCCTTTATATAGCATGAATTAGGGTTTCAATATTGTCCCAAATAAATTTTGTGCGTATCTTCCTTTCGCGAGGTCAACAGAGATCTTCACACAAAAATAAACCTTGATAGATACAGTTTCGGAATATGATCGTTGAAGCTTGATTAATTCAAATATGAATCTTCAACCAAATCATCTAGAATAATTATGTGCGAGAATGTCCAAATAACTCTTGAAAGTAATTCTCCTTTAATCTCGCTACCGTATCTTCCGTATGCGAGGTCAATAGAGATCTTCACCAAAAGTAAACCTCGATAGATATGATTTGGGAATATGATCGTTGAAGCTTGATTAATTCCAAAAGAAATCTTCAACCAAATATTCAAGAATGGTTATGTGCGAGAATCTCCCGATAATGCTTGAGAATAATTCACCTTGAGTCTTCTTTATTACGTTTTCTTAAGAGCAATGACAACAAATCATAATCTATTCTTGGACCATCAGAATTATGAAACAATTCAGTCTTCATCAGAGTGTTGACTTTCCTTCGGAGTTGTTGACTTTCTTCATCAAAACTTTACTTGAGCATCAGAGTTAGATGTTGTGTTGCTTGGTTCAGGTAGTCAAAGGTAGAGACAAAAATACATGAGTTTGAATTTGTAGCATGGACATCATTTTGGAGAAAGTTGTAGTCTTAAGAGCGAGCAAAACTTGTGCTTTGGAGGAAACTCGAATAGAAGCTTCAGAGTTACTGAAGTAAGCGCTTTAGAGGTATTCTTCAAATTTCAGAGGTATGCTAAAAAGAGGCATGCTTTAGTCTTCAAAGGCATACGTGAAGGTGCAAACACGAGAAGGGGTTGAATTGTGTTTGCCAAAGTTGATAACTTTTTGATAATTTACATTTAAATAAAAAACTAGTTCAACTTTGGTGACTTACTTGGTGTAGAAGCAATCGGATTCAGAGGCAGAAAGCAATGAAAGCATAAATAATTTGACACGTAGATTTATCTTGGTTCACCACTAAATTGGCTAATGCTTCATCAATAGAGGTAGGCTCAATTGATGAGAGTAAGCCAAACAAACTGGTATCTTTAAATGGTGATCTGGTCCTCAAAGGATCACTTGCACTTCCAATGATTAGAGTTTCAAAATGAGATGATAGGGTACTTCCATCCAGATCTTTCTTCTGACTTATCTTGACTATTTTAGAGTTGATCAGATTCATCATTTGAAGATTTGTCATATTCTTCTGATTTGCTTGTATCCTTTAATTTTTCCAGTTCTTCTGGTTTGTCTGCATTTGCTTCCTTTGGTTCCGATAACCCTGCACTATCATCATCTTCCTTTGATTTTTCAAGGTCAAGCTGTTTTTCATCAAAATTAAACACTCTATAAGCCTTGGATCTTTCATAGTATCCAATGAAGGTACACTTTTGAGATCTAGAATCAAATTTACCAAGGTTATCCTTAGTGCTTAACATATGGTGTTTTATTCAATATAGATCTAATATATACTCTATTTTGAATATAATATGTATTATTAATTGCTTCAGCCCAAAAGTGTTTTGCAACATTCATATCATTTAACATGGTTCTAGTCATTTCTTGGAGAGATCTATTATTTCTTTCTACAACTCCATTTTGTTGGGGTGTTCTAATAGAGGAGAAGTTGTGAGAGATTCCATTCTCATCACAAAATTTTCAAAGCCTTGTTTTTCAATTCTCCTCCATGATCACTTCTAATTGTTACAATCTTAAGACCCTTTTCATTCATTATTTGTTTGCAAAATGTGATAAACACTTTGTGAGATTCATCCTTACTTCTTAAAAATGTTACCCATGTCCACCTAATGTAATCATCTTCTATAACAAAGTCATATTTTTTCCACTTAGAGAGGCTGTTTTCACTGGCCCAAAGAGATCTATATGTAAGAGTTCAAGGGGCTTTGAGGTAGAGACTGAGTTCTTAGGGGTAAAAGAGTTTTTTGTTTGCTTTCCCTTTTTGACAAGCTTCACACGTAATTTCAGTTTTGTAACTAAGCTTAGGTAGACCTCTAACTAGTTGAAGTTTATTCAGTTTTGAAATTAATCTAAGGTTTGCATGACCTAATCTTTTGTGCCAAATTAGTTTCTCTTCATTTACAAACATAAGACATTTAACCTCTTGTTTCTCTAGACTAAACATATTTATCTTATAAATGTTGTTTTGCCTCTGACCTGTAAAGATTATAGATCCATCCTTCTAACTAATTGCCTTTCATATTTTTTGATTGAATATAATATCATAATTATTATCACTTAACTAACTAATATTTAATAAATTATGATTAAGACATTGTTAAATTCTTCAAAATTCATCATAAAAATACATTTGAATTGCACAATTTCTCCCTTGAGGACAAGCGAATTCAAATAATAAACTAACAAAAAAGAACCTCAATAATTGAAATTTTTATGTAATAATAAAAAAAAAAGTAGTGCATAAATTAAAGCGAACATTTTATCATAAAAGTATGTCAATGTCGATAATGTGGATGGAGTGTTGGGATGTAAATGTCAAACACGAAAATAAACTAAAATGAGATGAGAGTGGTGCGATTGAAAAATACTAGACGAGTTTGGAATAAAAAAAATAGCATTAAAGAGAGTTGGGAGAACACCTCTTGTAATGATGATTGACTCGCAATTAGAGTGTGTTTGGATTAAAATTTTGATTATTTGGAGATAAATTATCAAAAGAGTTTTGAAAGTTTGAGATTAAGAAAAAAACTTATAAGAAATTATTTTAATAAAATATTAAAATTGATACAATAATACTCTTATTTATAGTAGTTGGTGAATACTAAAACCTTCACACTAATTTATCTTACTAATGCTAATTGTAACTAACTATTAACTCTAACTAATTTTAACTGTAACTAAAAATTGACATTCTTGACGGTCCTCCTCAAACTCAGAATTGAGAAATTTATCAATATGAGTCTGTATTACGATTGTTATGAATATTTAACATGTTGAAAAATGCAATCTAAAAATGTAATGCATCCAAACACTTATTTGCAAGAAGCCAAATTCATCACCAAACTGTTTGTGGCCCCTGTTTCCAAAGGAACGTCTAATACCCAAAGAAGATCCAATACTACAAGCCCAAAATTGTGCCAAGAAACAAAATAATAGGTATTGGATTTTCTTACAAACGAGATAAATAGCAAACTACCTGAATGTTGGAAAACTAGATTTCGTAGCTCCAATTGGACTTATACCCCTTAAGTTGTTACAAAAACTCAAAATTATTCTTTTTATTTTTAATCACTAAATGGTAAAAAAAATTACTTTAAAATCTTACTCTCTCAACCAAATATCCGATAAGTAACTTTTTTCCCTTAAAAATCCGATACATAATTTATAACAACCGAAAATTTCATTTTTAAAATTTCCGGTAGTACAATTTATTTACCGGAAATTTCGCCAACAAATTTCCGGTACATTATTTATAGTACCGGAAATTTGTGCCTTGAAATTTTCGGTAGTTACTTTTACTTAACCGGAAATTTCAAAAATCAGGTATGTAATTTTTGAAATTTTTTTTATCTAATTTTTTAACTTTTTTTGTTGTTGAAATAGGGACGGAGAAAACACAACCATTATGTATAAATTTGACTGAAGCATTCACAACTGATCAAATTTTTGAGTCACGAGAAGCTGTTGTATCATGGGCAAGAGAGGTTGGCCGACAAAATCAAGTAGTTGTTATCATTACTCGCTCTAACGTAGAGACCGGAATGAGAGGAAGGAAGTCAAAATTAATTCTTGGTTGTGATAGAGGTGGAAAATATAAGTCAAATAAAAGTAACTCAGGTACTTGAATTAAAAGGTGTGGTTGTTCGTTTAAACTTCGATCGAGACCATTGAAAAATGTTGAGGGATGGATTATTAGTTTAATGTGTGGACTTCACAACCATGATTTAGTGGCTACTTTTGAGAATAATGCATTTATGGGGTGCTTAAAAGAAGAAGATAAGATACATGTTGACGAGCTGACAAAGTATCACGTTGCACCGAGACACATCTTGTCATCTTTGAGAGACCGAGATAAGGAGAATGTGACTAATATCTCTCAAATTTATAAGCGATGGAGCACATACAGGAAGAATTTGAAAGGACCTAGAACTGATATGCAACATCTATTGAAGTTACTTGAAGCTGAGAAGTATGTTTGTTGGACTACGAATCATGGAGACTCCAATGTTGTGAGGGACATGTTTTTGACACACCCAGATTCCATAACTTTGTTGAACATGTTCCCTCTTGTATTGATCATGGATAGCACCTACAAAGCCAACAAATATAGGTTACCATTGTTTGAAATTGTTGGTGTAACTTCAACTGGGTTGACATTCAATATTGCATTTGCTTATATGGATTGTGAGCGTCAAGAAAACTTTTGTTGGGCATTGGTGAAGTTAAAAGAGTTGTTTGTTTCAAACACCTCATTTGTATTTCCATCTTCAACAAATTTACTTTGTCAACTTCATATTAACAAAAATGTTGGAGCCAAATGAAAACAATATATATTAAAGAAAGATATGCAGGAACCCATTCTTGAGTTGTGGAGGAAAATTGTTTATTGTTCTGAAGAGAAGGAGTACGAGGAACTTTTGCAAATGTTTGAGCAAGCATGTGTCGATAATATTATTTTCTTTGACTACGTCAAAGACACATGGTTGAGTCCTCACAAAGAAAGATTTGTTGATGTATGTACCAATCGAGTATTGCATCTTGGAAATACTACGACTAATAGGTACTTCATTAAAACTTTGCATTTTGTTTTCAATTTATACTTATATAGGATTAAACATGCATGATAGAATTTTTATTGAAATAATATGAAACCTTTTTTATGTTTGAATATTAGGGTTGAGTCTGCTCATTGGTCATTGAAGAAATTTTTGGAACACAGTAAAGGAGATTTCTGTAAGGCATGGAATGGTATGAATGACATGTGGAAGTTCCAAATTATTAAGATAAAAGGTTCACAACAAGTTCCAAATTATTGAGACAAGTAAGGGTCGCAAAGAGCGTATACACAACAATCTATTCTATGAGAATTTGACTTGGGTTGTATCCAAGAAAGCTTTAGCTGATATTGTTCATGAATACAAGAGAGTCAACTATGTCGGTAACGACAAAGCTGCGTGTTGTTGTATACTTAGAAACACTCATAGATTACCTTGTGCATCTGAGTTGGCACGATACAAGTTGGAAGGTGTTCCAATCTCATTGGAGTCTGTTCATATACATTGGAGGAAATTAACCATGAATAGTGATCAAGAGGAAGAACAGTTGGAAAATGATTCAGAGTTGGACATTATATCAAAGATGAATATTATTTGGAAAACATGGAAAACACTTAATGTTGCTGGAAAAATGGCATTGAAGAGCATGTTGCGTGAAATAGCATATCCAAAAACAACATCAATGTGTGCACCACCAGATAAGATCAAAACAAAAGGTGGTGTGAAGAGGAAAAAAGGCATTAAGTCGAATGGATTTGACGTATATCGCGACCCTTCATATTTTAAGCATGTTGATGCATCCTAACAAGCCTCCCAGCAAGCACCCAAACAAGTCTCTCAGCAAGCACCTATGATGAGTCAAGTTAGAAAATATTTGGACGAGTTTCCTCCTCTAATTCATCCATATATTGAACACATAATTAATGTTAAAGCAGATGGAAACTATGGATATCGTGTTATTGCTGCTTTACTTGGCCATAGTGAAGAATATTGGAGCATTGTGGATGAGCATTTCAGATATGGGTTACACGATAGCAAAAAAATATAATCTCGTTCTTGTTACATTGGGAAAAACTTTTTGTGTGACTTTTTCTTATTGACGGGTGCACACAATGGAGACTTATCACGTGATCGTATTATCAGCATTGGTTTTGTTAATGAAAGTTATTGGGTTCAAGTTAATTGGAAATCAACATGTCCCTTACCTCCACTTGCATGGCATTGGAAGAAGCACCGTAGTTATGAGTCTACATCATGGGCTATAGCTTATGCAGGACGTCTACAACATTGGGGTTCATTAGATTTAGAACATACATAAGATTATATGTCTTTGGCAGATGATTGACACTTTTGATTTAAATTTTTATTTCATATATATGTTGTTTTCAATTACAAAGTTTACATTCCTTTTTGTAACAAAATTCATTCACATAAGTCAATCGAGATAAGTCTAAACAAATAAGACTGAATAATAAAATGAGACAATAAAGTCTGAATAATAAGTCAATCGAGATAAGTCTAAACAAATAAGTGTGAATAATAAAATAAGAAAATAAAGTTTGAATAATAAGTCTGAATAATAAGTCAATCGAGAAAAGTCTAAACAAATAAGTCTACATAATAAAATAAGACAATAAAAATACAACTACAATACTACTAATAATCCCCTCATCTAGATATGTATAAAGCTCTCTCTAATAAAACACGCATCTCATCTTCAAGATCTAGTCTATCTAAAAACTCTGTTGTATAAGACCACCCATTTGTTGACACCGTGTATACCATTCACCATGACTAGGACCAGCATCATTACTAGGACCAGGACCAGCATCAGGATCATAACTCGGACCAACACTAGCACCAGCATCTGCAGCAACGTAAAGGATCATCCTAAGATGAGATATCCTATAGTACCACTGAATGTATCCCTCAATAGACTCGTGTGGATATGAAGCTGGATGCAATTTAGTACGGAGGGATCGTACAGAGTTCCTGTAAATACTTCATTCAACATCAACATCACGTACAACGAGCATCGGTGGTGTAGGAGGGATGTGTTGAGTATACCCAAACTGTCATATGCACCTCTCTGATAAATACAGTACCATAGTGGAACACCAACAAATATACCCTGTAAACAATGACACAGACTTAAATTGTATCGTAGAGTTCTCATCGTAATTTACCGTCCAAATAATCTCAGTATCTCTCAAAGCATCCAACTTTGCTCTGTAGTATGCAACGTTCTCAGATGTTTGTTTTGCAGTCCATCGAAACATCCGTGGCATTGAAGATATAGGCTTATTCAGATCCCGTTTACAAATGTCAGGGAAGTGCTCATAAATCCATGTCTGTAAATAATAAAAAAAATACAAATAATTAAATAAGCATCTTATCAAATAACAATATAATAAGTATAAAAAATAATATAATAGTACCTGAAATAGAGATAAGTATCCTCCAATTTGCTTCGTTGCAGGCAGTGTATTATCTCTAAGATAGTCATACAAAACAACAAGCACAGCTGGTGTCCATGCCCATTTACCACAAATATTTTGTAGTAATAACCTATACTACAAATATATTAAAATATATATGTTATGCTATATTATAATATGTAATAAAATAAATTATTTACTAACCTGCCTATTCCACACTTTCACTGCAATGTGGTGCTCATAATCCTTGAGGACGGAAAGATCGTAAGGACCTCCAGGAAATAATGGTTGTTCAGGCAGCTGATGATGTTCATTGTGTTGGTTCTGCTGATCCTATTCATCATCAAACGCATGATCTTGTTGAAACTCATGTTGAATATTACAATTCTGCTGCTGCATTTCTTCGTTCTTCTTTCTTCTTTTCTCAACTACAGCTCTCCTATTTGATTGCGTAGGAGATCGAACTCGAGAATGTTCAACGCCAATTTTTAGAATGAAAAAAATGTAAAAAAAAAAAATTACAATATATATATATATAAAAAACATTGTTTCAGAAATTTCAGTGAGGAATGAAATTTCCGGTGAACATATCGAAAATTTGAAATTTCCAGTAGTTATGACTCAACACTGGAAATTTCAATTTTGAAATTTCCGAGAGTTTCACTTAGAAATTTGAAATTTCCAGTATTGAAAACAAACTACCGGAAATTTGAAATTTCCGGATGAAACTATCATAAATTTCAAAAATGAAATTTTTGGGATTGAAAATGTGTATCGGAAATTTGGTTCATTCTGAAATTTCCGGTAAAAACATTTTTTGTCCCAGACTTACTTTTTCGGAAAAATCAAATGAGGGGGTATGATGAAACTTTTTTTATTTTTACTGAAATGTAAAGGCTATTTTAGTAATTTCAATCTAAATTTTTTAAAAATGAGGGGGTGTAGGTTAATTCGGGGGTACGAAAGCCAGCTTTCTAAATGTTGTGGCGATCATAAGTTAAGCCCAAAAAAATGAAAGGTATTAGTAATTCCCAATTTGGAGATAATGATATATATATATATATAAAATAAAAATAAAAATAAAAAATAAAAAAACTATAGAAGTTTGCGATTGAGGAAAACTCATTCGGAATCGTTCTGATAAAAGATAACAAAAATAATACAATGAGATCTAACTATTGCTATTCATGGTAGTGAGTATAAGTGTTAATTTCACAAATACCGTAATTATTAGTTGTAGCTCACATGCTGTTATTAAGGCCCTAAAATAGGAAGTTCTCAAAGTTAAAAAACCTTTAAAATTTTGTGGGTTAAGTGGAGGTCTATGGTCTACTTTTTCAAATTTATCTATTGTTTTGAAAAAAAATATTCAACAAGATTATTTTCAAATAAAATTCGACTTTTTCTTCAAGATTCTCCGATAAAGAAGTTTTTATTTTTTTCAGATAAAAAATAACTTACAATTTTTTTTCTCAAATTCTTTTTATTTGAAAAAAGATATTTAATTTCTTTTAAGAAAAATAATTTTTTGATTTTTCTCACGATTTTTCATAAAAAATATTATTTAAATTTTTCTTTTACTTTTGTCAAAGAAAAATAAATTTTAAAAATTTTTCAAAAAAAATATTTAAATTAACAGAACATTAGATATATGAAACCCTGGCAACAATAAATAATAAAATAATATGATTTATCAAGAGAGATTTTAGATTTTAGAACTTAATTGACTGTTCTAGTAGTGTGCAGTAAAGTTGAGTTAAACTATGGTGATTTTCACAGGGATAGAAAATGGAGAATAACATAGCAGTGAGCCAAGTGCAGTAAGGTTGGAAATAGCGATGGCGGCATATTGTTTATCGATTCCGGAAACTACAATGATTTATAGGTCAATAATTTTTTGAATACATCTAATCACATTTTATTATATAATTATTTTTGAAGATATTTTAGAAATTAATATTTATAGTCAATATGACCATGGACTATAGAAAGAGATTGAATAGATTCTTTTTTTTTTTTACGGTTTAACTGTTTATACGACAAAAATATTTTGATTGTGATAGACTCGTGTACGTAGTCGTATTGAAAAACCAGTTTTGAAAAATTTTATGGTATTGCAATAAATCAATTCAATTGAAAGATGATGATCTAACACAAGAAAATGAATTTAATTTAATCATTTATAAAATGACTTTGATTCAATCAAATTGTGAAGAGTGCTAGAATTAAAAAGATAACATAAACAAAAAATTCAATTATGAATCTAATTCACAATTATTGAGATTGATTCAAAATAGATTTCTTGCTCAACAAAGCAGAATTTTTATGCCTCTAAACTCTAATATATCAAAGTTGTAATAAATGAAAAACACATAAATTAAATGAGATCAGGAAAAGAGAAAAAGATATGGTGATTTATACAGATTCTTCTATTTTGTGCTTGCTTGTAGAGAAAATCTAGTCCTTATTCATACAATGAGCCTTTTTTCTTTATTTTCAATTAATTAGAATGTTTATTAGATCCATCAACAATTGTTACAATCATGTACACCAATTTCTTCTTCCTAAAACGATATAAACTGGATTTATTGGAACACCCTCCAAGACAACCTGAACCACTATATTCAAGAAGAACCTGAAAAGACCTCTTTGCAAAACCTCAACGCAATGTCAATCAGTATCCCCTCAATTGCTTGCATTTGGAATAATAACTCCAACAAAAGATATCCCTTCTTTTCATAGAGCTTTTTCTTATTCAAATGCATTTGCGAATGTCTAAGAAATGAGAATCAACAAAGACATACACACATTATCAAATCTAGACAAACTGAGTATTTATAACTATCAAAACACTAAGTCTATTCTACAAGAACCTTAAAATTATATTCTCCTTCTTTTTTATGATATCAACTCTTGCAATACTTTGTTGATGAACTTCTCAAATAGTTGAAAATAAAAATTGGAAATAGGAATGCTCCCTCTTATTTTGTGATGTAAGTGTAAATACATGACTTTAAACATTGATACAAATTTTGCACTTCTTTCTCACCGTTTAACATTAAAAAAAGAAAGCAAAACCACAAAATTAGAAGTATCAAAACGTTACCATGCAAAACAAATAGCTAAAACCTAGATTATGCTACCGTGATATCCAAACTACACAAAAAATGAATTGCAATGCATAAAACATAGAAAAACATTTATGGGTGAGAGAGGTTTGAGGGGGGGAAAAACAATACAAAATTTTAAAAATTACCTTTTACAATGGTTTAGGCTCCTACTAGAAACTTCTCTACTATTGTTGAGCACTAGCAAGTTATTGCCAAACACTAAACACCCACTAATTTATAGTGCTAGCCGCCCACCTTCATTTTTAGAACATACACATTTTGAATGTTTTTAATGAATTTTTCATCTTTCAACACTCAAATTTAAAAGTGTTTCATGCGTCATAGCTTAAAGTATAACATTAACATGATATTAGGTTCAATAATTTCAATTCTATAACTTGCAAGAACAAAACCTTATCATCCATCCCTTAATTAAACACTTTTCATCCAACACAACCACAACAATAAAAATCAGCCCAATTCAACATTTACATCAACTTTATGTTCACCAATACAACAATCACAAGTCAAAACAACAAATTAACACAATAAGAACAACAATATAACATCCTTTATGAAAATTCATTTTCTAATGATAATTTCAATCTTAACCAAAATCCTTTAATCCTCTTTATTCATACCCAATTTTCCATAAATTCAGACGTGCATAGAGGTAAAGAAAGAGTTTCAACTTCAAACTAGATATGATGAATAATAACTTGGAAGAATAAGAATCTTGTTTCCTTTTTTTTAACACAACTCTACTTCCGAACTTTAATATTCCACTATTTATCATCACTTTGGTTACTATCAAGTCATCTCTTTATCTTATTCTTTTATCCCTTCTTTCTAATATGAAAAATGGTAATGAATTTCTTTTTTCTTCCCTCTATGTCTCGTTTTCTCCATTTCATTTCTTCTTATCTTTTCTAGTAATAGCTCAACTCCTTCGATTAACACTATTATTCACGATCTTCTCGCCCCCTTCTCGTCGTTCAAAATTAGCAAGTTTTTTGTAGTGGGAGTGGATAAACTATTGACTTAACACCTAGGTCCTAGGTTCGACTCCCACAAACTCGCTAATTTCTAAATGGGAGAAAAAGGTGCGAAAAGATCATAAATGAAAGTGTTAGTTAGATGGTCTGGACTGTTACAAAAAATGCGTCTTTTTTGTAACACGTTCCCCTCTAACTAGCACTTTACTCGCGATCTTCTCACCCCCTTTTCTTCAATTAAAAATTAGCGAGTTTTTGTCTTCTGAGGGAATCGAACCCGATAACTAGGGATACTTAACCAATTGGTAGTGGGAATGAACGGTAAAAATTAGCGAGTTCGATTTCTTCGGAAGACAAAAACTCTCTAATTTTCAACAGGCAAAGATATATATTCATCCACTACTGGACTATTTTATAAAATGGTTTGTGTTTAAGATACAATTTTTGTTAACAACTCACTACAAGAGGATATGTAATACAGTTTCGATCTATCAATCCATGTTCCTTCCCAACAAAGATTATATTCATTTTCTTCTTGAGTGATTTTTAAGCTAATTACTCTCAGTGAGATGATATACAATTTGTACTTTTCACTGTGGTTTGTATGTAGGATTTTTCTCTATCGACAAATTACCACTATTTTCTATCAACTTCAACTTGAATGCAGAATTGAGTTTAAATATATCATCACAATATAGTTGTTGTCACGTTTAGAAAGAGCCATTTGTATTGAACTCAATGAAATCTTCGTACAAATTCATTATTTTCCTCTGGTGACTGTCAAATCTAATGTAAGTTTCAGTGGATAATGTCTTTGTTTAGTTCAGCTTATCATATGATATCTTCATGTTGATCATATCATATCTTCGTCTTGTACTACATGATGTTCTTTAATTGAGCAAACAATGACTTAATACTTTGATTTGGATCAGACTATCTTGACCATTAGAGTATAACTGATTCGCTCTATATTTGATCATACGAAAGTACCAAAAGATCTTTTGTTTTCTTTTTCTTTTCTCTTTTTGGTTGGCTGCCACACTTAATCTTATGTACAATACTTATGCTATCAATCACAGGTGGTGTGATTAGACTTCTAACACCTATTTGAAGGATTACCATAATAGATTTACTTATTATAAAAACACACAGTTTAGTGAGTGTCACAAACATTCAAAGTTAACACACAATAGAAGAAGTTGGCATATTTAAGCATAAAAGTAATGATAGGAACTAATATACACCTTATAAAGTGTACTATTAGGAATCTTATCACATAGCAGTCATCATAGTATGTAGTAGGTGAATGTGAATATTGATGAACACGCATAAATGTATTTGTGCACAAGTAATTGTCTACATCGGTTCCACTATCATTCAAAGTTACATAAAATCTGATAAGTTAATATATTAACATACAAAAATAATAGTAAGGATCTAATAAACTTATTTTCCTTGTTATCATAATATTAAAAATCTAACTCACATAAATAGGCTTCATAATTTGCAACAAGTTAATGCAAATATTATTGAACACGGAAAAATAAATGTATTAGTACCTATATGGAATTGTCTGCATTGTTTCCAATATCATGTGAGAATAATCAAAGTAGATGGAATTAATAGTCTATAAGCAAGAATAATGTCCATGTACTTAACTCCTGTGTCTTTTCCAAAGCAGATGGACTTAATAGTCTGTTATTGTGTCTAAAACAAGTATTACAAATGTGAAAAATACATAATGTTGAAATTTTTAGGAACTAAAAGTTAACAAATTTTTTCTATGACTAAAACGAAAATGGTGAAACTTTTTAGGGACTAAAAACTTATTTAACACTTTAAATTAATTTGAAAAATACATAATAAAGTTTTTATAGAGAAGAATGCATAATAAGTTTTCAATTCTATCAACTAGCAAATTTCAAAATAAAATAGTCGATACATATTATCTCTTCTAAATTCATATGTTACCATCACAACTCTTAAAACAATTTTGTCATCAACATTTTTTACTTCAAATAGATTATAATATGTATCAATATTGAATTTTATTACAATTCTTGAAATATATATAAATAAGCTTAAAGGTCTACTACAATACATTCCTAACATTCAACACTTATCAAGTAGTTCCCATTTATGCTACCGCTTAATCTCATTAAGTGTTCTCTTGAAGGAAAATAAAGTGTCTAATTGTTAACTAACAAAGCGTTTGATGACTTACCACTTTACAATAAATACTAATAAGAAACATATACTAATATGTAATCCTAATAAAATGATTTTCATTACATCCATTATCAATGTGATAAACATGATATGATGTTGCAAACATAGGCAGATATTTTATGGTATCAATATTAATTGGCAGTCTACTACTAATTAGTGTGTTCTAATACTTTCCTAACTGAAAATCATACAAGATTTCTTGATTTTAAAAGCTTTCTATGTCAAGGTTCATGCTCCTAATATTCCTTGCATTAAGGAGGTGTTGTGGCAACCCCATCTTTACCTGGGTCAAGTGTAATGTTGATGGTACTACCGAGGGTTTTCTAGACATTGCAACTTGTGGAGGAATTATCAAGTATAAAAATGATAATTTTTTAGGTGTAGTCCATTTCAATTGGCATATCACTACTTTTCAAGCAAAGCTCCATGGGCCGATGAATGCTATTGAGATAGCTTATAAGAAGAATTAGAATAGGCTTTGGATAGAGACTGGCTCTCAGCTAGTTACAATGGCATTTTGGTTCTAGAATTGTTTTCTTTGTACTCTTTTTTTCTTGGCAGATTTTATCTTTGTGGGTTATTGTTAATATAACTTGTTGTTAATAGTTCAATGTACTTGTAATTTTATGGTTATGTCAATTATAGGTCGAGTACCCTATGAATATTAGAACTTTTTATGCCATAATATTTGTACATTTTCGTTATAGTTCTTATTTATTATTGTTCAGACTTCTAGACTTCTGGGATTAAAATTTATAAGAAATATTCTTAAAAAACATGCAATAATTTATCTTTATTTTATATAATCAAATATTTATTTTAAATCTTGTTTTGGATTGCATGTAATCATCTATAAAAGTTATGTAATATAGATATACCCTATCGGTGTGACAAAAATAAGAGCTTTTGGACTGATTATTCGACTATCAATGTCTATCAAGTGGGAGACATTAGGGCTCATCAAATTCTTACAAAGAAATTTACATTTGGCACTAGCGAAGATCGAACGCGTAACATGTCGGATCCAATACATGTCTTTTCACCACTAGATCAAATAATTGGAGTTGTGTGACTACAATAGTTGTAGCATTTGACGTTTGAGTGAATTATTGATACATGCATATAATCTCATATTCTTTTAAATATTAGGGATTTAGTTTTACTCATATAATGATAAATGTTTTTGTATAATCACCATATTCTTTTATGTGTAAAGGTTACTTTGTTTATAAAAATTACAGGAATTTTATTTGTGATAGGAGATTTTATATTATGAATTATTAAGTGCAAAACTTACAATCTCTTTGATTCTATATGTAGAATATGTGGTTAACTATGAAACCAAAATCTAGATAAAATATCTGATAAATTATAAATATATTAGGTTTCATATTGTCATCATGTAACCATTTGTCTTAATAATTCTGCTATATTTTGTTTTATGTTCAAAATATGTGGTTGAGTTATTGAAACTCTATTAATGATGAATTCTATAACAATTTCTCGTGATAATTTTGCACTTTAAATTTAGTATCTCAGTGTTAAATATCATATCATTATATTATTATTCATACTAGTGGGCTCTCATGAGAATATGAATTTATGTTACATATATGAGTGGAGATTAGTTGACTCCAGAAAGTAAGTTTGAAATAAGTTACTCCGCTTAATAACTCAATATAAATGATAAATTTAACTAATCCAATTGTCAAATCAAAAGCTCTTATTGAGTAAAACCGTTGAAAATATATTTATGATTTTTATATTTATCACATATCACATCATATCATGTAAATAGGGATAAAATCTCTCATATTTATTTTTATATTTATTGCCTTGAGCCGATATAAAACGGACTCCTTTATGTAGTTCAGACACACGGTTTCACCATATGTCTCTCATTTTCTCTCATTCAACATGGTATCTAGAGCCTATTAAGAGACAACCCTATATTGTAATTACCCGATGACCCACTGTCCTTCGGTGAGATTTTTCGGTAAACCGTGTCCCAATTCCGGTTTACCCCTTTTTTCGTCGTTGTTAGTTTAATTTTCAGCAAATCAGTCGCTGTATTGTTCATCATAAAAAAAAAATAAAAAAAAAAAAAAAAAATTGTCTTTTCCGCCACTGTTTCGCTGCTGGTTTTAGGTAACTACTTATTGATTATGGCTACTTATGAAGATTTTCTTTGGTGGGTAGAGTATTGTCAGAACTCGAGTTCTGCTATTTCGACTGCACAAAATGGTAATTCACTTGTTTGCATCTCACCTTCTCTTAGCCCATGGATTCTCGATTCTGGTGCACCTGACCACATTACTGGTAATAAAGCTCTTTTCTCCTCTCTCACAACTTTTGGTTATTTACCTAGGATAACCTCAGCCAATGGTTACCAAAACAGTCTTAAGGGATTGGTACTATCCAAATCCTCCTTCTCTGTTAGTTACATATGTCCTTTATGTGCCTGGATGTCTATTTAATTTAATTTCTATCAGTCGATTGACTCGTTCTCATGATTCTGTTGTCACATTTACTAATTGCAATGTTACTTTGCAAGATCGAATATCAAGACGACAAATTGGTGTTGGTTGTGAGTCTAATGACCTTTATTATCTTTCAAACTCATCAACGGTGTGCCCTACCACAAATTCTCCTCTATCTATACATGCTCAGTTAGGTCATTCGAGTATTCCCAAACTTCTAACAGTTAGTACCTAATCTAACAAAATTATCTAGCTTACATCGTCAGTCGTGTCAGTTAGGAAAACACACTCGTAGTCATTTCTCTAATCGAGCTAATAAACGAGCTTCGTCCGCGTTTGCTTTAGTTGTGAGTCTAATGACCTTTATTATCTCTCAAACTCATCAACGGTGTGCCCTACCACAAATTCTCCTCTATCTATACATGCTCAGTTAGGTCATTCGAGTATTCCCAAACTTCAACAGTTAGTACCAAATCTAACAAAATTATCTAGCTTACATTGTCAGTCGTGTCAATTAGGAAAACACACTTGTAGTCATTTCCCTAATCGAGCCAATAAACGAGCTTCGTCCGCGTTTGCTTTAGTTCACTCAGATGTTTGGGGTTCTTCTCGTACTATATCCACTCTTGAGTCTAGATATTTAGTTACTTTTATCGATGATTTTTATCGTTGTACGTGGTTATCTTTAATGAAAAATAGGTCTGAATTATTTTCTATTTTTGAACAATTTTATAAGGAAATTAAAACTCAATTTGGTGTATCCATTCGCATTTTGTGCAGTGATAATGCCCGTGAATATTTGTCCCATCAATTTCAAAATTTTATGACCTCTAACGGCATTCTTCATCAAACATGTTGTGATCATACACCTCAACAAAATGGTGTAGCCAAACGCAAAAATTGGCATCTTATTGAAACCACTTGTACTCTCATTCTTCGTGGTAATGTACCATCTCGCTTTTGGGATTATGTTGTTCTAATGACATGTTATCTTATAAATCGCATGCCTTCGTCTATTCTTGATAACAAAGTCCCTCACTCAATCCTCTTCCCTCATACCCCTCTTCACTCACTTCCTCCTAATGTCTTCGAGTCTACATGTTTTGTCCATAATTTCACTCCTGGTCTTGACAACTTTTTAGCTCGATCACTAAAATGTGTCTTTCTTAGTTATCATCGGTTCCAAAAAGGTTATCGTTGTTATTCTCCTACTCTTCAATGATATCTCATAACAGATAATGTCACATTTTTTTAGTATGTTACATACTATGAGTCGCTTCCTGACCCTTTTGTCTACAACTATTCATGTGGACCTACCAGAGTTTGTTTCACCTTTTCTTTTACCACTAGAGCTTATTCGGTATGTCCCACCTGAGACACCTCCGGTGGCTCCTCCCATTTTCCCACTTGAGACTCCTCTTGTGGATCCTCCAACTGTACAACCTCTTCAGACATACCGCCATCGTCAACCACCATTGGTTGTACATATCCCTACACCCGTTCTTGATACTAAGGTCATTCCAGACGCTCCTTCACCGCCACTTCCTCCTTTATCAGATCTGACGCGTGATATTCCTATTGTTATTCGTAAAGGTATATGTCCTACTTGTAACCCATCCCCTCATTAAATTGGTTTGAGTTACCATCATCTTTCTCCTTTGCATTGTACTTGTTTGTCTTTCTTGTCTTATGTTTCTATTTCAAAATCTCCATGTGAAGCATACTCCCACCTAGAGTAAAGACAATCAATGATTGATGAGATTTGTGCACTTCAAAGTAGTTATACCTGGGAATTGGTTCCTTTACCATATGGAAAGTCTTTAGTAGGATGTTGTTGGCTTTATACTGTGAAAGTTGGTCCTGATGGTAAGATTTGTCGTTTTAAAGCTCGTTTGGTGGCAAAATGATACACTCAAATTTTGGGCCTCGATTACAATGATACTTTCTCACATATGGCTAACATGGCATCTGTTAGACTACTCCTCTCTATTGCAGCCATCAAAAGTTGGTCTCTGCACCAACTTGACATTAAAAATGCTCTTTTGCATGGTGACCTTAAAGAATAAGTGTATATGAAGCAGCCACCTAGGTTTGTTGCTCAGGGGAAGTCCTCAACCATGGTTTGTCGACTTCACAGGTATCTCTATGGTCTTAAAAAGTCTCCTCAACTTTGGTTTGGCATATGTAGCACAATAGTGCAACAATTTGGTATGATTCGAAGTGAAGCTAATCGTTCTCTTTTTTATCGCCACTCAACCCAAGGGTGCATTTACTTGATTGTCTATGTAGATGATATTGTCATAACTGGTAGTGATCAGCAGGGCACATCCAGTTGAAACAACATTTATCTCATCAATTTCAAACTAAAAATCTTGGCAAGCTCCGCTACTTCTTGGGTATTGAGGTAGACCAATCTAAGGACGGCTTAGTAATTCCATAAAGGAAACATGCCACATATATTCTTGAAGAGACAATTTTATTGAATGCAAAGCCGGTTGAGACTCCTATGAATCCAAATGTCAAAATTCTACCAAATCATGGGAAGCCATTTTCATATTCAAGGAGATACAGAAGATTGGTTGGTAAATTAAACTACCTCACAGTCACCCGTCTAGACATTTCTTTCGCAGTCAGTGTGGTAAGCCAATTCTTAAACTCTCCTTGCCAAGAACACCGGGATGTTGTGATACAAATCTTGAAATACATTAAAGGTGCTCCAAGAAAAGGTCTAATTTATGAAAATAAAGGACATACTTAGATAATTGGTTATTCAGATGTCGATTAGGCAGACTCACCCATTGATAGGCGATCCACTTTTAGGTATTGTGTACTTGTTGGAGAAAACTTAATATCTTGAAAGAGTGAGAAACAAAATGTGTTGGAACCAAGTTGATTATATACTTAGGGTTTTGATGATAACAAAAGTATTATATGAGAACAATATATTTGACTTCAAAGAGTATGAAAGAAGATTCATGTTTTGGAAGAAAATCTAAAATAAGATTTGATTCAAATTTATAATTGATGAAAATCTAAAATAAGATTTGATTCATATTTATAATTGAAGAAAATCTTTGACCAAGTTGAAAAGAAGATATGGTCAAGATTTGAAGAAGATTTGATAAAGATTTGAAGAAGATTTGATCGAGATTTATCTATAACAAAATATGAAAAGAATCAATTTGAAGAATTTACAAACGCAATTTGAATAAAATACAAACTGAATCAATTTGAAAAAATTTACAATCTCAATCTAAACAAAATAGAAATAGAATCAATTTGAAGAATTTACAAATGCAATCTGAACAAGATACAATACAGAATTAAACAAGGACTAAATTGAAGCCCAAATCTTATCTATAAATAAATACTCAAGGCTAAAGAAGAAAATCATCGAAAAGCATAAAAGAGTAGTCTTATAGTTCAAAGAGAGAAACACTTATTCAAGTTAGAAATATTTTATGAGTGTTCTTTTCTTAGAGTGTGAGAGTTATTATTATTATCATCTTTCTTAGAAGCAACTACTCGAGTTCCAATCTTTTGTATCCAACCCAATAGTGGTTTAGTTCCTTCTTCAATCTGGGGTTTCCAGGTTGTTAGGAGAAGACTTGGCTTGTAGGGTCAAGGTGGTTAGTTCCTCAAAAGTATGGGGTTGTTAGGTTGTTTGGGAAGACTGCCTTGGAGGGTCAGGTGCTTTGTAATTCAAGGTAATTGAATTAGTGGATTAAAGCCTTCTGAATGACGGGACTAGATGTAGCCTAGTTAGTGGTGAACCAGGATAAATCTATGTGTCAAATTATTTATGCTTTCATTCTTTGCTACCTCTAAATTTGATTGCTTCTTATCCAAGTAAGTAACCAAAATCGAACTAGCTATTTTATTTAAATATAAATTATCAAAAAGTTATCAACTTTATAAAACACAATTCAACCCCCTTCTTATGTTTGCATCTTCAATTGGTATCAGAGCTTGGTCTCAAGGCTGAGCACTTTATAGTGTTTAAGAAAAGATCCAAGGGTTCAATATGTCTGAATTTAGTGAAGAAGCTGCTGGAGGAAACATCAACAAACCACCTATGTTTGATGGAGAATATTTTGAGTACTGGAAGGACATGTTTAGAAGTTTCTATATTTCACAAGATCTTGAACCTTGGGACTTGGTGGAATATGGTTATATTGCTCCGAAGAATACTGATGGTATTAAAATTCTAAGAAATGAGATGAATGCTGATCAAAAGAAGATGTACAAGATCCATCATAAGTCTAGAACATTCATGATAAATGCAATCACCTTCAAGGAGTTTGTTAAGTGCACCAACAAGGAGACATCAAAAAGTATTTATGATAGCTTGATTCTGACCTATGAAGGAAGCAAGCAAGTTCAAGAAGCAAAGGCCAACCTCCTAGTCAAAAAGTATGAGTTGTTTAAGATGGAAGTAGATGAAGAGATTGAAACAATGTTTTCCAGATTCCAGACTCTTGTCTCAGGATTAAAGGTACTTGAAAGGAGTTTAACAAGCAAGTGGAGACCTAAGATCTTGCCATTCAATAAGCAAAGGATCTGAAGACTCTTAATCTGGAAGAATTAATCAGCTCTCTCAGATTATGTGAAATTGAGCTTGCACAGGATGAGCCTAAGAAGAAGCAACCAACCTTGGCTTTGAAATCCAAGCAGAAGAAAGTTCTCAAGGCAACAACAGAATCAGAGGATGATGATTCAGATGATTAGAATGGAGACTCAGAGGAAGAGGAACTGACGTTTATAAGCAGAAAAGTTTAGAAAATATGGCACAATAGAAAGAATAAATTTCCCCAAAGATATTCCAGGCAATCTAGTAGAGGAAAGGATGATAAATATCACAAGAAAATCATCATCTGTTATGGATGCAATGAACTTGGACATATCGGGTCAGAATGTCCAAATACAGAGAAAGGAAAACATTAGAGGAAAGACTCTAGACCCAAGAAGAAGATTCTGATGGCTACATGGGATGATTCTGATGAATCCTCTAATGTTGAAGAGCACGCAAATTTGGCTCTGATGATTCATACCAACTCTGCCTCTGAATCCTACACAGATTCTGACTTTGGAAGTGAATCAATAGATGAAGAAATTGAGGTATTTTCTAACTTTACTTGATATGATTTAATTACTGCTATCAATGATTTTTTAAATAAGAATCACAAATTATCTTTAAAAATGAAAACACTTAGGAAAGAAAATACAAATCTAACTGAAAATGTTAATGTTTTAAAGAATCAAAGTGCTAAATTTAAAACAGAAAATGCAACTCTGAAAACTGATATTGCGGAACTTAAGACATATAATGCAACTCTGAAAATTGATATTACTAAACTTAAAACAGAAAATGCAAATCTGAAAACTGATATTACTGAACTTAAGGCTCAAAATCTACCACTGAAAAGTAATTATAGTTCAACATCAATTGAAAATACCACATGTAACTCTGAAAAGCATGAAAAAGTATTTCAAGATTTTCTTGATAATGGTATGGAAAGAAGCAAGTATGCATCTATGATTTATGGTGTTAGTAGGAATGGTAAAAGAGGAATAGGATTTCAAGAAAAAGTAATTGTACCTAAGTTTGTTCCCTCATATGATTTATGTATTATTTGCTATAAGAAAGGTCACACTAAAATATCTTGTCCTATGTTAACCACATGGAAAGACAAGAAACCTTTAAGAACTAACAAACTAGGACCTAACAAGTTTTGAGTACCAAAGGATAATATTGTTTATGTTGCAGATGTTCTAAGCAACCAAATTGAAACACCAGTCATGGTGCCTGGTCAATGGATGCTTGCAATATATGAAGGTAAAAATGTCTATGTTCCAAGACTTAATAAAAAGAAGCCAACTGACTCTGGTGGAAGAATGACTAGTCAGCACAATACCTATCACAACTAGAACCATATGATGAACCAGAAAAATCTAGAGTTTCAACATAATCAAAACTGTCAGAGAAATCATACATATATACAAAATCTAAACTGGCAGAGAAATCACACATATCAACATAACTAGAACTACAAGAAGAATCATAATTACCATCAGTTCCTAAATTACTAGAGGAACCTAATACATTAGCAGAAATAGAAGTGTCAGATTAAAAATCAGAATCAGGAGACTTCTTTGAACACTCAAATCAAATTCATCAAGACTACAAACCTAGATGGGAATTCAAATCCCTTCATCCAGACCCTCTAATAAGAGAATATTCAAATTCAGAATCTGAAAACGAGGAAAGAAGTAATCAGAGTGAAACTGAAACTATTGACATATAGGTTATATCTTTCTTTAAATTTAATTATTGTCTGATATTATATTTACTGTGATAACAAAAAGCTTGATCTTAAAAATTAAAGCTAGATAAGTATTTTGCAGGTTCTCATAAATTTATAAGAACAATGAGATCCATAGAATCTGAACATTTCAACGGAAGTAGCATACAAGTTTGGTTTTCCGAAACAAGCAGAAACCACCGAAAAAACTGATGTTTTGGCTAGGAAGTAGATGGAAACAAACAAGAAGATGACAAATCTTCAGGGGATGAATCTAATCAGGTTAGAAATATTCAAGATAAGTCAAAAGGAAGATATGGATGAAAGTACAAGTCATCTAATCTCATTGGAAGTGCAAGTGATCCTTTGAGGATCAGATCATCATTAAAAGATACCACTTTGTTTGGCTCACTCTAATCAATTGAACCTACTTTCTTTTGGCTCACTCTAGTGGCAATGTTAGAAGCTATCTGTATCCTACTTTCTTTTGCTGCAAATAATAACATTACATTATTTCAAATGGATGTTAAAAGTGCTTTTCTAAATGGTTATATAAGTGAAGAAGTCTATGCTAAAAAACCCCCAGGTTTTGAAAGTTCTGAATTTCCAAATCTTTTTTTAAAACTTAGGAAATCTCTGTATTGTCTAAACCAAGCCTCTAGGCCATGGTATGATAGACTTAGTAACTTCTCACTTAAAAATAACTTTGAAAGAGGACAAGTAGATAATACACTTTTTAGAAAATCAATAGGAGATGACATTCTTATTATTCAAATTTATGTTGATGACATTATTTTTGGATCTACTAATGGCACTCTTTGCCAAGAATTTTCTAAATTGATGCAACTTTAATTTCAAATGAGTATGATGGGAGAACTTAAGTTCTTATTAGGGATACAAATTCAGCAAAGTTAAAAAGGTATATACATTCATCAAACTAAATATACAAAAGAGCTTCTCAAGAAGTTTAAGATGAGTGATTGCAAACCTATGGCTACACAAATGCACCCTACTTGTTCACTTGAAAAAGATTATTCAGGCCAACAAGTTGACAAAAAAAAAAAACCTATACAGGAATGATAGGATCCCCATTTTACCTTACCGCTTCAAGACTTGACATCATGTTTAGTGTATATGTGTGTGCAAGATTTCAAACTGACCCTAAGGAATCACATTTAAATGATGTTAAGAGAATCTTTAGATACCTAAAAGGCACTACCAACCTTACATTGTTCTACAAGAAATATCTTAAGTACAAACTAAGTGGATACTATGATTTTGAGTATGCTGGAGATAAACTTGAGAGAAAGAACACTAGTGGCAACTGCATTTTTCTAGGTGACAACTAAATATCTTGGTCAAGTAAGAGACAAAACACCATTGCAATGTCAACAGTAAAGGCTGACTACATTTGAGCAGTTGGCTATAGTTCTTAACTACTTTGGATGAAACATCAACTAAAAGACTACAAAATCCTAGAAACCAACATTTCCATCTATTGTGGTAACACTTCTGCCATTTGTCTAACCAAACACCTTATCCTACATTCTAGAACTAAACACATAGAGATCAAACACCGCTTCATTAAGGACTTTGTTAAAAAAAGGGTACTAAACATTCAGTTTGTAGACACTTAACACCAATGGACTGACATATTCATCAAACCACTACCTGAAGATAGGTTTGACTTCATCAAGAAAAAAATAAACCTTATTTTCATATTTGACTGATGTTGTGATAACTTCAAAATAGTCTAGTTTTACATTAGTTTTATATTTTCTTGTAATATGTTATATTCATGTCATTAAAAAAAAGAACTAAAAAAAATAAATAAATAAAATAAAATAAAAAAACAGAGAAAAAAAAAAGCAAGCATCACTTTCAAGTCTTTTTGTCTGATGACAAAAGGGGGAGAAGTATATTTGATAAAGTGGGAAGAAAATGATACTTAGACTAAGGGGGAGCCCTAAGTTAGGGAATCAAAGAAATATAAAGAAAAGTTGTTATAAAAAATACAAGTTTTGTCATCATCAAAAAGGGGTTGATTGTTGGAACAAAGTTGATTTTATACTTAGAGTTTTGATGATAACAAAAGTATTTTATGAAAACAATATATTTGACTTCAAAGAGTATGAAAGAAGATTCATATTTTTGAAGAAAACCTAATATAAGATTTGATTCAGATTTATAATTGATGAAAATTTAAAATAAAATTTGATTCATATTTATAATTGAAGAAAATCTTTGACCAAGTTGAAAAGAAGATATGGTCAAGATTTGAAGTAGATTTGAGAAAAAATTTGTAGTGTGAAATTCTGCACAGGCTACATAATGTTGTTAACAAGTTTTTCTTTATGCTGTCAAATTCTGCATGGGCTACATAATAATATTACATGTTGACAAGTTTTTAATTTTGAGTTTTAATTATGTTTTTAGACGGAATTGATTGGTATCCCTCCTAGTCATTCAGATTTATTTCTCCACACACATAAACATGGCAAAGATAAAACTTGGGCCGATAAAAGATCGGAATATGTTCATGTAAGAGCTTTTAACTTTTAAGTATATATTATTTTATATTTTTATGTTAGTTTTATTCTATTTTAGTGTGTTTTAAAATATTAATTAGCTTTATATTTATGTTGACGAGAAAGTTTAAATGTAGATTGGAAGAATTGACCCAAGAAACAACTTTGTAAGGAACTCCCCCACTAAATGAATTAGATGTGTGGTGTGAGGTTGCACGAATAAAAAAATGACGAGTATATGGTCTCAGAATGGAATTTACTGTATTATTAGGGAGACCAAATTATTGTGGGTCATGTTCTTCATCAACAGAATGGGTACAAAGACATAAATTTGAATATATGAGAAATGAAAGAGATCAACAAAGACAATCAATATTTATTTTTTTTATTTTTATTATTCTTATCAATCTAAGCAGTAGTAACCAATCTAGAGACAATCAATCGTTCATTCATGTCGATCTACAAATCGGTAACCAATTCGAAGACGATCATTTTTGCATTCATGTATACTACACATTGATAACCAATCTGAAGACGATCATTTTTTCATTCATCTCGATCTATGCATCGGTAACCAATCCAAAGAGATCATTTTTTTCATTCATATCTATCAACGCATCGGTAACCATTTCGAATCTCATTTTTATTGATGTTAATCTACGCACATAACTAGTCTAGAGACGACTATTTTTCATTTTTGTCGATTTGTTTAGTTTTTCGTTGCATTCATTAAAATTGCATTGGTAACAAAAACATTACTCCACTTCCACTTTGTTCAAATGTCGTTCCATTGTATATGCTTTCACATTCTCATCTGTTTTTGCATTACAACTGCTCCATTGAAAATTAATCTATTTTCACAATTTATATATAAATAAAATTTATGTCCGTATATTTACTTATCTTCAACAACTATATTATGAAAACAATTGTTGTTCATATTTTCTAGTAAAATATAATTAATTATGGACATATGTAGTATCTCAATTTTGTCCGAACAATTAAAAATAATTCCAAACAAAATAATTAATAATATGTTTAATAAATATTTTGCACATATTATTATTATTATTAAATCTATAAAAAAAATTCATTTTTTAAATCAATCTAAAAAAATCGTCATTTTATAAATCAATTTTTGAGTCCATATATACATAGGTTTCCATTACATTATATTTAACACCAAAAATAAAATATTTAAAAAAAAATACTTTTTTTTTTATTTTCTTTTTTCTTGCTGCAAGCAAGCGCCCCCTCCCCTTGTTGTTTGTTGAAACTTATGATCTCAAAATGATACCTTTTATTTCTTTGGAATTAAAAATGAGAACTTTTAAGTTATTGTTACCTTTGTGGTCTCAAACGTTTCGATTTTTGTGTGTACTAGCTCATCATATTTTGGCATTTGTATTTTTATTAAATCATTAAATCTTACAAAAATTCTTTTCAAAAATAAAATCAGTTAAAATCTTGCTTCAAGTTATTATGACATAAATTGGGATAACTTGATAGTTCTAAAACTCTTTTTTATTTTAAAATAATTAATAATCATACAAAAATTGTTTTAAATTGGTTAATTGGATATGACATCTTTTTAATCTTTGAGCATTTATAACACAAGTTGTAGAACTTGATGGTTTTAAAGTTTATTTTTATAACTAAAATAATAAAACTATTCTTCAACAGGTTAACAAGATGTGACATCTTTTTAGTCATGGAGTTTTTAAGACACAAGTTGTACAACTTGATAGTCTTAAAACTCGCATTTTAGAATAATTATTCAAATCAAATAAACTCATTTTCTTTCATCAAAATACTTTTTTTAATAACAAAACTAACTTTCTTTAAAAAACTATCAACACATCCACATTTTCTACCTAAAAATTACGTAGCCTTGATTTCTCCATCCCACTTGTAGGAGCACAAGACCACTTGCGTCAAGCACAATAATAAAATATTATTTTTTCCGCTCTATTTTAAACACTTCTATTTCAATATCATAATCATAAAAAAAAAAAAAAACTTATATTTCTATTTATTAATAAGAATAAAGTAAATATTTTTTTTAAGTTGATATAAATTTTACACAATTAATTAAAGATAACCGTTGTTTAACGGGATAATCGACTCCCGAACTCTAATTTTGGTTCCAAAGAACATTATTTTTTGTTTTTTGAGGGTTTCTCAAGATTTTCTCTATTTTAAATTAACTTTGGTGACGACTCCATGGAATTTGAGAAAAACTTGAAATTTTAAGTCGCGACATTGGGTAACTCTTACAAGATGATATTATAATATAAACACCTAGTAAAAACACTAAGATTGTTTCAATAACACTTTTTATTTTTGTATTGTAAGGGATTGTTGCAAATAAGTTTCACTCATGATTTGTATATTTGAATTGTTGCTCACACTTCTTTATTTAGAGAAATACCAATAGAGATTATGACCGTTGCAGGAATTGTTGCATATATCTCGTACGAAATGTAAAGATCGTATAGTTAGTCAGATTTCTTGGATCAAAGGATGGGCCCATCAAAGTATTTCATCACATTGTTGTGAATGCTTAAATAATCTGATAGCTTCCATTACGGATAACAAATAATTTGATTTGGGTCAATTGAGAGACAATGAATGTTGAAGTGTTGACCTCTTCTTTAGTCTACCCTCACAGGATTGACTTTTCACATAGCATTGACCAGATGATCAAATTTGTCTTTTGTTGCATTTAGCAGATGTAGACGTATTAGAGTAAGCGTGCGCTGATGAAAGTGATAGTGAGGCGTGTTGATTAGAGTGATAGCGTGACGCGTTGATCGGGGTCTTAACTCGATTACAAAGCAGATGAAAAGAAGAAGAAGAAGAAGAAGAAGAAGAAGACGATGATGATGATGACAACAACGAGGAGGAGGAGGAGGAGGAGGAGGAGGAGGAGGAGGAGGATAGAAAGAAACTAGAATAGCAAGAAGAAAGAATGAGTGGTGAAAAAAAATGAAGAGGGGGTCGACAATGATCAAAAGAAGTGGTCGACAGTCTGAGGTGGTGGTCAAAGTGTGACCGATAGTGGCTGGAGTGGTGGACAATGGTTGCACCTTTGGTTGTAGATGGTTGTCAGAGGTAGTTGTTAGTGATGGTGATAGTGGTCGGAGGTGGGTGGGCAATGATAAATAATTCAACTCAACCCAATTTTATCCAAGCAGGTTTTGGTTTTGAAATTGACTTTGAAATCCAAAATCCAAAAATTCACAACCACCCTAAATATAATTTAAATAAATTAGGTTTAATTAATCTGCAAGTCCCTAAATTATTTGTAATTTTTAAAAAGGTCCTTGAACTAAAAAAAAGTTGTAATCATATCTCCTAAACTATTTTATATTTTTCAATCAGATCTTTCTATTAAACAACTGTGACTCAATAATTAATCTATGTTGAGTATATATTATATAAATAACTTTCTAAACTAATTTGCAATTTATAAATAGATCCCTGAACTAATTTAAATATATTAAACATTATAATATATATATATTTTATTATTATCATTTTTATTTATAAATATAAATTTATATATATATATATATAATTATAAAATGGAAAATAAATAATTTCAAAATGCAAGTGATAACTATCAAAATATAAATGTCAACAAACCAATGAAATCGAATATAGTTGCTGATCTTGATAAGTAGAGCATAAAGTAGATCGAAGTAAGAACGCAACACGACAGCTTTTAGTAATTAACTTTTGATGTTAAATATTTTGTTTTTAATTCTTACAAAATGTATGGGAATAGGTCCATGTAATATATGAAATATTTGATTTTATTTATAAAAAATATATATTTTATTTTAATCCCTTCAAATAAAAACGAAAATGATATTTGTATGTATATTTTCGAAGACTCAAAAAATAATATAAAAAAT
>JBBPBP010000001.1:26964019-27007324 GCA_037974735.1 Cicer chorassanicum
ATTAATTATATATATATATATATATATATTTATTATTTTTGTTATGAATTATATTACTTATATATATATATTTTTGTAATTTTTTTTATAAATTATATTAATTATATATATAATAAAAATTAAAAAAAAAACTGATTTTTTTTTTAAAACTCCTTTAGGAAGTCACCATTTGCAATGCGGGCTTCCTTAAGGAAGTCGCCATTGCAAATGGCGACTTGTGCTTGGTTTCAAAAGGGAGACAATTTGATAATTTTTTTTAAGGGGGGCATTTCGGTATTTTTTTTACGAAATAGGGTTATTAAAAAAAAAAAACAATCTTCAACCCTTTCTCTTTCCTTAATTTTTTAAATCATTTAAACCCAAAAGCTTGATAAATCTCTTCAAACCCATTTTCAAACCTTTCATGTTTCCCTACTCAAACCCATTTTTAAACCTTACATATTTCCTTGATCTGACTCAATCGATGAAGCAGGGGATACTAACCTAAACTTGAGTCAAAGTTGCAATTCAAGAAAAAGGGGATCTCAAAAACCAATTTAATCTGAACATCATCTTCTCCGTCATCACAAACTGTGAGTTCTTTTTATTAAAGTTTTTTATGATTAGGGATTTAATTTTCTGAAGTTGTTTGTGAAAAAGAGGAACGGAAGAAAACAACTAACATTGCGGAAAAAAAAATTGGAAATTTAGTCATACGGATTTCGTTGAAAATTTCGGTAATTTAGAACGTGCACGCTGTTTATGGTTGTGATGTTTGTGAATGAATTATCCAAAAAGTGCCAGAAGACAAAAGTAGTTGGAGTTTGTACACCTGCAACAAGGAGACATGTCGGTTGCAGAGTATGTTGCTATGTTTGAAGAACTGGCCAGATTTTCCCCACATGCCCATTATGCACCCACAGAAGAATGAAAGATAAATCAGTTTGAAAGGGGATTGAGGCCTGAAATTAGAGGGAACATAAGCCATATGGAGCTTAATAACTATTCTACTCTTGTACACAAGAGTTACATTGTTGAAGACAATTTAAAGAAGGTACAAGAGGAGAGACAGGCTAAATGGCAACAAAATAAAGAGTCTGGAAAATTTGGCCAGCAATTGAAGGTAAAGAC
Organism: Cicer chorassanicum; assembly: GCA_037974735.1. Classification (NCBI taxonomy): domain Eukaryota; kingdom Viridiplantae; phylum Streptophyta; class Magnoliopsida; order Fabales; family Fabaceae; genus Cicer; species Cicer chorassanicum. Next base: position 26,965,130 of record JBBPBP010000001.1, read on the forward strand.
TCCCCAAGGGAAGGGAAAACAAGTACAAATCTCTAGTTCTCCAAGAGCAAAGAAGTGTCCTAAGTGTGGCAGAGATCATGGAGGAGAGTGCTTAGTTGGAAAGCAAGTCTGCTACTACTGTAAACAACCTGGTCATATGGCTCCCTTTTGTCCAGTACGCCTAAAACAAGCAGAGTCCAACCCAAACAAGCCTAACACTGGAAGGGTCTTTGCTCTCAGTGCAAAGAAAGGTATGAATCATAATCTAATAACTGGCACTGGATTCATAAATGAAATCCCTTTAATTGTCATGTTTGACCCTGGTGCATCCCATTCTTTCATCTCTTCTGATTTTGTTTTGCAGCATAATCTCCCTGTATTTGAATGCCTTATCCCTTAGTTGTAAGCACTGCATCTAAAAATTCAATAGAGACCTCCTTAGTAAGTCACCTTGTATGATAAAGTTTATCTAATAAACCTAGTATGTTTGCCCCTTAAGGGCTTGTACATCATATTAGGAATGGACTAGATGCCCAACCATTCAGTAACTTTGGTTTGCCATGGTAGGAAAGTCATAATTTCTCATGGAATTCCCCAACTAGAGGAAACCAAATACCCCTCCTTGACCAACAGTTCTTTACTCTTCCAATGTCTGACCAGTGGGGTTCAACGCGTACTATTATTACTATCCTCTAACTCAAGGTCTGAAATGGACTTGTCCAATATTCCTATAGTCAGTGAGTTTGAGGATGTCTTTCCAGAAGATGTGATATCATTGCCTCCTGAAAGAGAAATAGAGTTCTCAATAGACTTGGTTCCTAGAACTGGGCCAATCTCCATTGCCCCTTACAGGATGTCTCCATTAGAATTGAGTGAGTTGAAAAACCAATTAGAGGACCTGATAACCAAGCAGTTTATCAGACCAAGTGTATCTCCTTGGGGAGCCCCTGTGCTCTAGGTAAAGAATAAGGATGGCAATATGAGGTTATGCATAGATTATAGGAAATTAAATAAAGTGACCATCAAGAATAAGTACCCTCTACCCAGAATTGATGACCTTTTAGACCAATTAGAGGGAGCTACTGTGTTCTCCAAAATTGACTTGAGATCAGGATACCACCAAATCAGAATAAAATCAGAAGATGTACCAAAAACAACCTTTAGAACTAGGTATGGGCACTATGAATTTTTGGTTATGCCTTTTGGTGTAACCAATGCCCCAACTGTGTTCATGGATTACATGAATAGAATTTTTAGACCATACATAGATAAGTTTGTGATTGTATTTATATATGACATACTAATATACCCTAAGACCCCAGAAGAACATGCAAGTCATCTTCAAATAGTGTTGCAAGTACTAAGGGATAGAAAACTTTATGCCAAACCAAGCAAATGTGAGTTTTGGATGTCAGAAGTAAAGTTTCTAGGCCATGTGATCAATAAGAAATGAGTGGCTGTGGATCCCTCCAAAGTAAAGGCAGTGCTGAAATGGGAACATCCTAGGAATGTGACTGAGGTTAGGAGTTTCTTAGGACTGGCGGGGTATTATAGGAGATTCATTAGGAAATTCTCCCAAATTGCCCTGCCTTTGACCAGACTGACTAGGAAGGACCAACCCTTTGTGTGGGATCAAAAATGTGAAAAGAGCTTTCAGACTCTTAAAAGACCTAGTTAACCATTGCTCTTGTGCTGGCCATACCAGATCCAACCTTAAGATTTGAAGTGTATTGTGATGCATCCCTGAAAGGTTTAGGTTGTGTATTGATGCAAAACAACCAAGTAGTGGCTTATGCTTCAAGACAACTAAAGCCTCATGAGGGGAACTATCCCACTCAGTGATCATATGAGCCTAAAGTATTTTTTGACCAGAGGGAACTTAACATGAGGCAGAGAAGGTGGGTGGAGTTTTTGAAAGATTATGAATTTGAACTGAAATACTATCCAGGCAAGGCCAATGTAGTTGTCGATGCATTGAGCAGAAAATCTCTACATATGTCTCATCTGATGATCCAAGAACTTACACTGCTAGAAAACCTTAGAGACTTGAACCTAAATATGACAATACTACAAGGGGGAATTCTTTTAAATAAACTACAAATAACTAGTAGCCTTAGAGACCAAATTAGGCAATCGCAAGGGATGGATGAAGAGTTACAACTTAGAAAGGACCAAGGAAGATTTACAAGGACAAGAGATGGAACAATCCGATTTCAGGGTAGAATTTGGGTACCTAAAGATTCAGAATTAAGGAGACTGATACTAGAGGAAACTCACAAAAGTAACTTGACTGTCCATCCTGGATCTACCAAGATGTACCAAGACCTTAAGAAAAATTATTGGTGGCCATGTATGAAGGTTGATGTGGCTAATTTTATGGGTCAATGCCTGACTTGCCAAAAGGTAAAAATAGAACATCAGAGGCCAGCAAGATTGCTACAGCCTCTGGAAATACCTGAATGGAAATGGGACTCAATTTCCATGGATTTTGTTGTATGTTTGCCACATACCCACACTGGGTATGATTCCATTTGGGTGATTGTGGACGGATTAACTAAGTCAGCCCATTTCTTACCAGTAAAGTCAAACTACAACACCCTCAAACTAGTCAAGTTATTCATTAAGGAAATAGTGAGGTTGCATGGGGTGCCTCATAGTATCATATCAGATGTAGGGATCCTAAGTTGACCTCCATGTTTTGGAAGGCTTTTCAAAAGTCTCTAGGAACTAGACTACACCTTAGTACTGCCTACCATCCCCAAATTGATGGCCAAACTGAAAGAACAATTCAGACTCTGGAAGATATGCTGAGAGCCTGCATTTTAGAGGAAGGAGGAAACTGGGATGCGCACTTGCCTCTGGTAGAATTTTCCTACAACAACAGTTACCATACCAGCATTGGCATGACACCTTGTGAGGCTTTATATGGAAGAAAATGTAGGACACCGTTATGTTGGTCAGAAGTAGGGGATAAGGGGATCTTAGGTCCTGAAGTTATCCAAGAGACCACTAAAATGATTAAGGTCATTAAGGATAAACTAAAGATAGCCCAAAGTAGGCAAAAGAGCTATGCTGATATCAGGAGAAGGCCTTTGGAGTTTGAGAAGGGGGATCATGTTTTTTTTAGAGTTACCCCCACTATTGGCATTGGAAGAGTGCTAATGGTTAAGAAGCTAAACCCTCGTTTTGTTGGACACTTTCAAATATTGCAGAGGATACGTCCCTCTGCATACAGAATAGCTTTGCCACCCAATTTATCCAATCTACACAATGTTTTTCACGTCTCCCAATTAAAGAAATACATTCCTAACCCTCATCAAATTTTGAGTCATAAGTCTGTCCAACTCAAGTCAAACCTTACTTATGACCCAATGTCATTCCAAATTATAGATAGAAGTGTAAAACCATTGAGAAACAAAGAAATTACCCTAGTGAAGGTTGTTTAGGAAGGATCTTCTATAGAAGAAGCAACATGGGAAGTAGAGTCAGACATGCAAAGGGTCCTTACCTTTTCCAATAGGTAATTATCTGAATTTTAAGGGCAAAATTTTTATTAAGTGGTGGAGGATATAACAACCTATTTTTTTGTTTAATTATTAAAACTGTTAATTTTCAAAAAATAAAATAAAATAATTAATTTAAAATTTGTTTATTTAAAAAAAAGGGCACTATTGTAATATTTGGAAAAATGAAGGACAATGGTGTAATTTACATGGTAATCCTTAAATATCATTTTTTTTTTTCCTTTTACTTCAGAAAAAAGAAACGCCCTTCCGAAACGCTTTCTCCTCCTTCTCGTCACCGTGAGGAACTCGTTCATCCTCCCAATCTTCAACCCTCTATTTTTCTTTAATTTTTTTAAATCATTTAAACCCAAAATCTTGATAAAGCTCTTTAAACCCATTTTCAAACATTGCATGTTTCCCTACTCAAACCCATATTTAAACCTTGCATATTTCTCTCATCTGACTTAATCGATGAAGCAGGGGATAATAACCTAAACTTGAGTCAAAGTTGCAATTCAAGAAAAAAGGGAGCTCAAAAACCAATTTAATCTGAACATCATCACAAACTGTGAGTTCTTTTTATTAAAGTTTTTTGTGATTAGGGATTTAATTTTCTAAAGTTGTTTGTGAAAAAGAGGAATGGAAGAAAACAACTAACATTGCGGGAAAAAAAATTGGAAATTTAGTCATAGGGATTTCGTTGAATATTTCGGTAATTTAGAACGTGCACGCTGTTTATGGTTGTGATGTTTGTGAATGAATTATATGTTGGGATAAATTTAATTAGATGTGTATAACTAGATTTAAGGTGGGTATGCTTGTCGAGCACGATTTCTGCTCCTTACTGCTGTTGTCTCTGATGTTGTTGTTGTTGTCTCTGATGTGTATGTGAAATTGTGTTATGTTAAATTAATTTTTTTTAGTATGAGGATTTTGGACGCTGAAATTCTTCGAATAATACTATTTTGGGTTAGTATGGATTAGGAAAATTAGAGTGTCATGAAATTAAATTTTTGCATATAGGTATTTTAAAGCTGCATCCAAATGAATGTTCATGATTTTCATGTTATTAATTTCAGGACTTTTATGTTGTTATTAATTTCATGACTTTGATATTTTTAGTATTTTCATGACTTTGATTTGTTACTATCTTCATGACTCCAATGTTGTTTCTATTTTTCTAACTATGATCTCCGTTTTGAATTAAGGACTTATGATTAAATTATTATTGGTTTAGTATCTCGCTTAAGTTATTGATAACTGTTGTAGATGAATCACACATTTGATATATGGCATAGTAAAGGCATTTTATACAAAACATCTCAAGTTTTGTACAATATCATTAATCTGATAATGCATGGCCTTATTCACGGTGGGACATTTAGGTTATTCCAGGCATGGAATAACAGGTAAAGGAGAATAATCAGGACGCTGATTGGGGTTTGGCCGGACCACCTTTACCGAGATAATTGGGCGACCTTTCTTTTTTTACAAGGAAAGGATTTATGAGGTCATGTATAGATTTTCCAGAATCATTCTAAAAGAATTTCATGTTGTTTGCATTTTTTTTATATTTATTTAAGAGAATAATTTCAAACTTCCCCTCCCTTATTTTTTGAACTCACTGAGATTTATTCTCACCCCTTTTATTTTTTTATTTAGCAGCTGGAGGAACACGAGTCTTGAATTTAACAAAAGATGATCAGTTCCAAACTAGTGGAATTAGAATATGATATTTTGTTTTATTATGTAATCATTCAATCGTAGTTTGTCTTCGAAATGTAATATTTTATGAATGTAATATTCTACTAAACAAGTTGTAAACTATATTTATGAATGTAGTTTTCAGTTATGATGGTGATTCTAATTTATTATTAATTATTAGTTACCTCTGTTTTATTAAGGTGCATGGGTCTAATTATCATATTCTAGACAAATGATAATGGGTCTTACATTTTGGTATCAGAGCCATGTCGATTCATTTGAACTATGGGTTATGTGTTAGGAATTAGAATAACTTTGTTTTACTATACATTTTAATTATCATTTCACCAAATATTAAGTCTGATCAACTTAGTATTTTGTGTATGGTATGCAGAATTATGGCTGAAGGATCTGGGAGGAATCTTGCCCCTAAAGATAGTATGACTCCATCAGCCACTGCTGAACCATGGGAAATGGTTATGGAAGCTATTCAAATGCAAGCAACGGTTACCCATAATCTGGTGCAACAAATGGCAATGCAAAGAGATGGCGCTCCAAATGCAAATAGGGTGTTTTCTGATTTTTCTTAAGTTGCAGCCTCCAACATTCAAGGGCAGCCATAATCCCTCAGAGGCCCAAGCTTGGCTGGATGAGATTAAAAGGGCATTTGAAGTAGTGCCTTGTACTGAAGAACAAAAAGTGGCATTTGTTGCCCATCTACTAAAGGATGGGGCAAAGTATTGGTGAAGGAGTGCAAAGGTTTATCTTTAGACTCAACGAACCCATATGAATTGGGAACACTTTGAGGTGGCCTTTTTAGACAAGTATTATCCAAAAAGTGCCAGAAGACAAAAGGAGTTGGAGTTTGTACACTTGCAAAAAGGAGACATGTCGGTTGCAGAGTATGTTGCTAAGTTTGAAGAACTGGCCAGATTTTCCCCACATGCCCAATATGCACCCACAGAAGAATGAAAGATAAATCAGTTTGAATGGGGATTGAGGCCTGAAATCAGAGGGAACATAGGCCATATGGAGCTTACTAACTCTTCTACTCTTGTACACAAGAGTTACATTGTTGAAGACAATTTAAAGAAGGTACAATAAAAGAGACAAGCTAAATGGCAACAAAATAAAGAGTCTGGAAAATTTGGCCAGCAATTGAAGGTAAAGACTCCCTAAGGGAAGGGAAAACAAGTACAAACCTCTAGTTCTCCAAGACCAAAGAAGTGTCCTAAGTGTGGCAGAGATCATGGAGGAGAGTGCTTGGTTGGAAAGCAAGTCTGCTACTACTGTAAACAGCCTGGTCATATGGCTCCCTTCTGTCAAGTACGCCAAAAACAAGCAGAGTCCAACCCAAACAAACCTAACACTGGAAGGGTCTTTGCTCTCAGTGCAAAGAAAGGTATGAATCATAATCTAATAACTGGAACTAGATTCAAAAATGAAATCCCTTTAATTGTTATTGTGAAGAATTAGTCTCTTATTTGCTCTGTGAAAATGTATATATAGGAAATATTGGAGTGTTTTTGCTTTTTCTAAATATTGAATACAATCTTCAAGATTGTTAAATGTAGTTCAAAAGGTAATATTAGAAGTTAGTTAGGATTGTTAGAATTTGGTTAAAGTTGTTAAAATTCAGTTTTGTAAGCTACTATTCATAAGCGATTTATATAAAAGCATGGCTGGGCAGATTACTTGTAATACAAGTAACTCAGTTTTCATTCATATTTCATTCCTTTATTTATTCCAATTTCAATTCCTATTATTCCTAAGATCTGTTCCAACATTTGGTATCAAGAGCTAGGGTTCCAATCTAGGGAAACACGAGAGAAAAGTGAGGGGATTCAAATTGGGAAACATAAGTGAGTAAATGAAAGAAAAGAAATCATGAATGAAGGGGGTTTTCCATCTAACTTGCCAATTTTGGATGGGAAGAACTGCGAAAGATGTGTTGCATCAATGAAGTCATTGTTGGGAGCTCAAGAAGTGTTTGAGATTGTTCAAGATGGCTATGAGTAGCTAAGTGCAAATCCTACAGAAAGATAGTAGGCAATTTTCAAAGATTGCAAGAAAAGAGATTGCAAAACATTGTTTTACATCTAGCAAAGTGTGGATTCAAACAACTTTGAGAGGATTTCGAAGGTATCTACATCAAATGAGGCTTGGGACATCTTGGTGAAGTATTACGCAGGTGGTTAAAAGACCAAAAAATCAAACTTCAAATGTTGAGAAGGAAGTATGAGCTGCTGCAAACAAAGGAGAATAAGAATGAGGCTAACTATTTTAATAAGGTGCAAACAATCACTAATCAAATGAAAGCCAATGGAGAAGTGATGACTGAGGTGGTAATCATTGAAAAAATTCTGAGGACACTAACACAAAGATACGATCACATAGTGGTGGCAATTGAAGAATCAAAGAATCTTGATACAATGAAGTTGGAATATCTGCAAAGCTCCCTAGAAGCTCATGAACTGAGGATAAAAGAAAGGAATGAGGCACACACACAAACACAAGCACTACAGGCTCAGGTCAGCAAGAAGTCCAACCAAGATAGAGGAAAAGACAAGAAGTGGAAGGACAAGTCAAAATGGCACCAAAAGCATGACTAAGATAATGAGGCTTGGAAGTTCAAGAAATCAGCAAAACAGTGACGATAACAACAAGAAACCAATTGGCAAAAAAAAGTTCAACAAGAAGGGGATTCAATGTTACAATTGTAAAAAATGGGGGCACTTTGCAGATTGAGTGCAAATCCAAGAAGGTACCAAGAAATGATGATGAAGCTCAGCTGGCCCAGGTAGACAGTTCTGATTCAGATGAAGTACTACTGGTGGCTACTACAAGCATGGAAGATGGTTGCCCAAGATTATGGTATCTTGACACAGGTTGCTCAAATCACTTGATTGGCCATAAAGATTGGTTTGTGAGCATTAATGAGAAGGTAAAAAAAGGAGATCAGATTTCCAAATAATAGCAAAGTGACAGCTGAAGGAGTTGGCAAGGTCTGATTCAAAGAAGCGATGGAAAGCAATCTTTCATATGTTGTATGTGCCAAATATGAAGAACAATCTGCTGAGCCTTGGACAATTGCTGGAGAAAGGATATTCAATGAAGATGGAGCATGGTTAAATGAAGATGTTTGATAGTTCAAAGAGACTTATCTTGAAGGCACCACTGTCCAAGAGCATAACCTTCAAAATTGAGATTCACATAAGTGAAAACAAGTGCTTGGCTGTTGAAGTCAAGAGTGAAGATTGGTTATGGCACCAGAGATTTGAACACTTGAAGTTCAGAAATCTTCAAATGCTGTATAGCATGAGTATGGTGCTAGGAATTCCAGACATTCATATACCAAAGGAGATATGTGGTGAATGCTGTAAAACCAAGCAGCACAATAATTCATTCAAATCAGAATTGGCCACAAGATCCTCAAGAATGATAGAGGTAATCTTTTATGATGTTTGTGGTCCACTTGAAGAAATAACAATAGGAGGAAACAGGTATTTTGTATCATTCATTGATGATTTCACAAGTAAAATCTGGATATATCTAATTAAAAGAAAAATGAATTGCTTGATGTGTTTAGAAGATTTAAAGTGATGGCAGAAAATCAAAGTGAATGTAGATTGAAAATAATTAGAACAAATGGAGGTGGAGAATACAATTCTCACGAGTTCCATCTGCGAAAAAGAAGGAATGTTACATGAAGTGACTACACCATACACCCCACAACATAATGGGACTGCTAAAAGGAGAAACAGAACTGTGTTAAACATGGCTAGGAGCATGTTGAAGGGAAAGAAAATGCCCCACATATTTTGGGGTGAAGCTATATAAATAACAGCATATATCTTGAACAGGTGTCCAACCAAAAGACTTGGGGCTAGGACACCTGAAGAGGCCTGCTTTGGAAGAAAGCCAACCGTGAATCATCTAAGGGTGTTTGGATCACTATGATTTAGATATGTGCCAGCTCAAAACAGAAGGAAGTTGGATGACAGGGATGAACAAATGGTGCTGCTAGGATATGACTCAATTGGTGCTTATAAGCTGTATGATCCAAACAACAACAAAGCAGTGATAAGTAGAGATATATTGGTGGATGAATCAAAAGGATGAGACTGGAAGATAAATGCAGCCAGCTCAAATAGTGCAGCCATCCCAGACAGACCAGCCAGCGCATACAGACCAACCAACTCAATTAGTCCCGCCAGTAGAGTAGTACTAGTGGAATTGGATGAGAGCCAACCAACAGGAACAAAAAATCAGCCAGCTTTTGAACATGTGAGAAGATTTGAAAGAGCTAGGCAACCTTCAGTCAAATTGAATCCAAATGAAGTAACATTTGACTCAGCCATCAATGCAGATGGAGAATTAATACATTTTCCTTTGCTGGTTGAATCAGAACTAGTAAGTGATGATAAGGCCTTGAGTGATCCTAGATGGAGATTAGCAATGGAGGAAGAGCTCAAAGCCATAGAAAAGAACAAGACCTGGAAGCTGATGACCCTGCCAGTGCACGAAAGACCAATTGATGTGAAATGGGTCAATAAAATAAAATTGAAGCTTGATGAACAGATTGCCAAATACAATGCCAAACTTGTAGCAAAGGTATTCTTGCAGAGACATGGACTAGACTATGATGAAGTGTTTGTCCCAGTAGCTAGAATTAACAATAAGGTTGGTAGTATCAATGGCTAGTTACAAAGGCTGGTCCTTACATCAGCCAGATGTCAAATTAGTATTCCTCAATGGATCACTAAAAGAAGAAGTATATGTGAAGCAGCCACCAAGATATGTGAAAACAGGCAAAGAAGATCATGTATACAAACTGAAGAAAACTTTATATGGCCTGAAGCAAGCTCCAAGGGCATGGAACAAGAGGATTGACAGATTCCTCACAGAGCAACAATTTGAAAAATGTGTAAATGAGCATGGATTTTATGTAAAAAAAGGCAGCAACAGCACCTGCACTATTGATATGACTTTATGTTAATGATTTACTATTGACTGGCAGTGATGAAACACAAATTCAGAAGTTCAAAATTAGTATAGAGAAAAAGTTTGAAATGACTGATCTGGGCATGCTGTCATATTTCCTTGGCATTAAGTTTGAAACTAGGAAAAATGAAATTTTCATGCATCAAAAGAAATATGCTAATGATATATTAAAGAGATTTAATATGCAAGATTGCAATGGAACTAGTACCCCACCAGAAGCAGGTTTGGTACTGCCCAAGGAAGGCAATGATGAGTTGATTGATCCTACAACTTTCAAGCAAACGGTAGGATCCTTGAGGTATTTGTGCAACACAAGGCCAAATATTGCATATAGTGTTGGACTGATTAGTAGATACATGGAGAAGCCTAGTACATTTACTACATGGTAGCAAAAAATAATTTAAGATACATCAAGGAAACCAATGAGTTAGGCCCACTGTATCCCACAAATTCGAATAGAAATGAAGCTGAACTTGTTGGCTTTACTGATACTGACTGGTGTGGAGACAAAGATGATAGAAAGAGTACCACAGGCTATGTGTTTATGATCAATAACTCACCAATCTCATGGTGTTCAAATAAGCAAAGCATAATAGCATTGTCCACTTGTGAAGCTGAATATGTGGTTGCACCAATGAGAGCTTGTCAAGCTTTGTGGCTGGCTGAACAAATGATAGAATTGGGACTGAAGAATGCTGAAGTAGTGAAGTTGAAGATAGATAACAAATTAGCAATAGATCTAGCAAGACATCCAAGTGTGCATGGAAGGAGCAAGCACATAAAAACAAGGTTCCATTTTCTAAGAGATCAAGTAATGAAAGGCAAGATAAAGCTAGAGCATTGCAATACTAATGATCAAAAGGCTGACATCCTAACCAAAGGATTGAAAAGGGTGAAGTTCCAAGAGATAAGAAACAAGATTGGATTGACATCAATTGAAACACTTTGAATTAGGAGAAATGTTAAATGTAATTCAAAATGTAATATTAGAAGTTAGTTATGATTGTTATAAGTTGGTTAAAGTTGTTAAAATTCAATTTTGTAAACCACTATTCATAAGTGTTTGATATAAAAGCATGGCTGGGCAGATTACTTGTAATACAAGTAACTCAGTTTTCATTCATATTTCATTCCTTTCTTCATTCCAATTTCAATTCCTATTATTCCTAAGATCTGTTCCAACAAAGAGATCATAAATTTTCATCCAACTTTCTGACTATGTTTTTATGTTCTATTGGTTCAGTAGTGTGAGACATGCTAAAAGTAAGCGGCACATGAGGTGGAATAAACATTTATGCAGTTCTTGTTGCAATTGTGTTAAAGATTTCACAATTTTAATCATTACAAATGATGTGATTAATGTTTTAGAAACTGGATTGGAGGTTGAATTGATAAGACTTTCGGATCATAGTTCAATTGGTTCGATCGGTGAACTATGGTCGAACCGTTCAATAAAACAATCAATAAATAAATAATAAATTACATGAAACATGTTAAAATATCTAGAATTTCATAAAAAATTTATAAAATTTATAAAATGTATAACAAATACATTAAAATCTACCACAAACACAAATTTTTATTATATAAATTCAAGTATCAAATCTCACATGGATCAACCGATCAATCACGATTGCCTTGAAGATTAAGTGGATTAAGGGTTTGAGTAAAGTAAGGGTTATTTTCATAAAGTTAAAATTAAAAATATTGTTTTTTTATATTTAAAAAACAAAATTTTTGTTGCAAAAATAAAAAATCTGGGTGTTTTAAAAAATCCAGGTGCTTTTCCAAAACTGTCCTAGATTCAATGATCCAACCGGTCTAATCCAGTTCAAACCAGTTTTTCTGATTTTTTTCTCTGTTTTTTATTGACCAACGATTTTTTATGTTGGTCCAACCAGTCATGGGCCTAGTTCCCAATCGAACTGGTCGGTCCGATTCAATTTTTAAAACATTGGTTGTGATACAGATGAAAGTTGTCGTAGTTTGAATTAATCACAACATTGCATAAAGTTTATTCAAATTATTTGTATTGTTATATAATGTATAATACTAGTTGTATAATACTAGTTGAGAGAATGTTGGAACTAGAGAAGGTGTTGTTTTGATCTATGCTGAAAAATGCTTTTGAAACTTTAAGGATTGAAAAAAAGGGAATCTCAAATATATTCTATGAAGGGAGGTTTAGTCATAACCATTGTACAGAACATAACGGTAGTAGAGGCTACCGATATCGTTGCATGTTGGTAGAGACTAATTATCAAGGTGCATGGATGGGTTATTTAATGCGGATGGGGTTTAATAAGACAAATTCTAATATGGACTACATCCATCATGGACCAGTATTTGAAAAATATATAAAGTTCAAACGACTACAAACATTGTCTCTTAAAAATAAACATTAATGATCATCTTTATTCTTTTGACTGAGATAATGACTTGAATGATACTAGTTAGATAAAAATAAGAGAAAACAAATGTGTTTCGTATTGAATTTACACCAATCGAATCACTGTTTTATCTTTAAAGACGAGGAGGATAATGAGTTTTTACTTATAATGAGTATCGTCGATCGTTGTTAAATTTCTAATAACTTTTAAACATTAGTTCACAATAAACCACTTATAATGGTAATTTAACTATAATGGTAATCTAACGTAGATCTCACCCTTCATTTAGTTATATTTGTCATTGCAGTTTTTTCTTTCATTTACTAAACAAATTCTTTTTATTTTCCCATCTCCCTTTGAAACATCATTGTTTGTCACACTAGCCACCCCATCTCCTTCCCCTAAGTCCCTATACAACAATCAATTCAACTTGTGTGCTCTTTATCAAACCAACATTTCGTTTCTTTTGATCTATAAAGCATATGAGCTTCGACACTCGTCAGAACAAATAAAAGGGAATACCAAAATAAGAGATATTGAGCGTAGAACATTTGAAACTAGCCATGGATTTTCCTCTGCTAGACACCCCTTCATAAGATCTACTAGCCGTGAATTTTAAACTGGTTCATAAGTAATTTCATGATTAGGATCTGTTATAATTTTAAATCTGGCCCAAAACTTTTCTACTCTGTCTCTACATATAAGGACGCATGTTTCACTCTTATTAAAATAAGTTAATAGTGTAATTTGTGTTCATTTTATATACACTACCAAAAAACTGGCGTTTAACTACGGTCAAAACCGTGGTTAAATTGTCAAAACACCGTAGCAAAAAAAGTTAGCCACGGTTTGTCTACACGTGGGCCAGCGAGGCGTCGCAATAATTTAGCCACGGCTGATTCTAATATTAGCCACGGCTAATTCTAATATTAGCCACGGTCAAATTAAGTGTAGTAACATTCTGCTTGCCACAGTCAATATTTATTTTGCCACGCCTAAACTGGGTCTAACCATCATTGTAAAAATTGAAATCATAAGTTAGGCACGATTTAACCGTGGCTAATTTTTTTTTCTTTTTTGTTTTTAAAAAAGTTGCTTCCCTACCACTTGGCAAACTCACAGTGAATAGCAGATATATAGTAATTTTTCAATGGTTATCCACTTTAAAAATTGTCAAGTATTATTAGCAACTAAATGACAACCTAAAATTAGAAATCTTAAAGGAAGGCAAAACAATATTATAGCAGTTCTTGTTAATAGTAACAGAAAATAAAACAAGAGAAGAAGTAACAAAACAAAAAATATGAGTAGATAGCACAAGTAATTGAAAGGAGCTTAATTGATGATGTGCAATATGGTCTCTTCTTGCCATAATAAGAATGGAATAAAATGTAACCTCCTTCATGAAAAAGCATAAGAAGACGCAAAAGAGAACTCCAATCAAAGTCACTGTCCTGTAAATAAAGCAAAAAAACCTAAGCACCAAAGCAAAAACTGGGACAACGATAAAATGACCAGCTCAATAAAATGACCAACTAAGTTTATGTACATTGTACAAGTATCAATAGTAGGTTCCAAGTGTAGTTACCTCTCAATAATCTTGCTCCAATCTTGCAAAAATGTTGACTGCTTTTTAATCCCTGTCATCTTAAAAGCATAAATCAAAAATTGAAGGAAAGACACATAAGGTGCTAGAGAATTTCATGAAGTTTAAAACCAAATACAAAGAAAGAAGAATTAGTCTTCTTTTTTTTAAATAGCAAAAGATATATAAGGTTCTTTCTAACATATTGAGTACAAGTAGTAGTCTAACAATAGAACATTCCAATAAGTTTTTTTCTTTCTAATAAGGCCATTTAGAGTTTTAGACCAAGAACTAGATCACCAACCCACAATACATATATTAGAACTGAATTAATACCCTGTGACACCTAGACTTGGTTTGATCTTATTGTTATTCCAGTCTATTACATAGATCCAATATAAACAGAGATCCTACTTATTTATTCACAAATTCACTATCAATAATATCACTAACAAATTCACAAATTGACTCAAAATCAGGTTTAAGCTTTAGTTGCATATTTTTTTCCCTACTTATTTATTTAAATGCAACAATACATACAAATAGCACACATGTTGAAAAATCTAGTTACCAACGACATAACTAAATAACTGAAAATGCTTCTTCAACCTTTTTAAAAGAAATGTATAGAGATGAAATCTAATTACATTAAAATCACATTTAAGCAACAAGATCTTCATTTGAATCTCATAGGTTGACAGAGAATTTCAATTATACATAAAAAATTATTCATAAAAGAATATAATTAAAAAATGTTAGATGGAGATATTACCCGAAACAAAAGTAGTTTAGGGTTTTTAGTTACCTTTCGAACCTGTAACCTTGCCCTCAAATGAAGTCTTTATGTGAAAGGAGTAGAACAAATCAGAGAGACAGAGAGAAGAGGAACGATTCAGAGAGAAAGAGAAAAAGAGGAACAATTCAGATTCAAAGAGAAAAGAGTAGAACAATTTGGTAAATTATTTCTGATTTGAAGAAAAGAGAGAAAGTAAAACAAAAATAAAGGAGGGAGATGAAAAAATATTGGCGCTCATAATTTTCGCGAATGTGAAATGGCAAAAAAAAGCAAGAAAGAACAAATAAGATATGTTAGCTACGAGTTAACCATGGCAAATCGCGATACTTGACTTCGGTCAAAATAACCGTGGCTAAACGCCGGTGTTTGGTAGTGATAGAAAAATGACTACATTGTTTTATAGCTGTATTTGATATTGACTTTAAATATTCTAAAACAAATTAATAGTATTAATTAGATCAATATTTAGAAAAAATAATGTATCTAGAAATTTGAAAAAGACACATTTTTCTCCTTATAATTAGGAAATAGCGGGTAGTTGATAAATGATGCAACCCTAAGACCATATATATATATATATATATATATATATATAATGCATGGCCTATATTACAGTTAATGATGTTTCTGCATGCATAAGGGGAAGTAGGAAGGGACCAGAGAGAGAGGGAGATTGTGGTGGAGAAAGATTAGAACAAGGCAGTGGACGGCGGAGAGAGCGAAACACAGGGAGATAGTAAGATAAAGTAATTGAAAAATATAGTCTAATGTGGATCTTTGAAATCGAACGGATCATATTACTCGTGCACCGTGCAACATATAATAGGGTTGTGTATCCAAGATGCAGCCCTCAAAGATATACTAGTTTTGAATTTTAGTTCTTGAATCGAGAAACTCATCGAGTAGCATCATTAATCACATTGAATTAGCCTAACCTCTAGATTTTACAATCACTTTTTTAATAATGAACTTGCTAAATTCCGAAGAAACTTTGTCAAAAAAATCTTGGGTGACAGATATTCGTATCGCTTATCTAAACAGAGATTTCTAATTAATTATGTTTGGTCATCATGCAGTCAATGATTCGTACGTGCACATGTAATATAAATTGAAAGTAACTTGATGGGATAATAATTTGGGAACCTTTGGTTGGAAAAGTTTATGCAGTGTGAATACATGCGGTTTTTCATTCAGATTTTGGTTCTCATCTAATATATTCACGGATAGTTTATTTCCTGCAAATTTCAAAATCCTCCGGTTTGCTTGCGGATATTTCTCCCCGGGAAATTTTCCTTCTTGGGGATATTTTTTAAACAAACATTAAGAATAATTTCCTGGGGATATTTCTCTATAACAAATTTCCCAAATGATTTTCGCAAGAATTTTTCAATAACATTCACAGCAAAATCCGCAATTTTTCAACAGAAAATAATGAACATGGACAGACACATATTTATTGTATTTATTTATGCAATCTGAAGTATTTAACACATGTAATCATAAGAATTTAATACATTCAAGAACTCAATAATCAAGATAAAATATATAGAAGATATAGAAGAACTCTAAAAGCTAGAGAAATACTAGTACATTGTATACTTCATCTCCTAGATATATCATATATATGCTATATTTAATGGCATTGTTTCTTGTGTAATTATAAAGTGTTTTTGAGTTTAAGCTGGTTGTATGTTTCTCAACTTTTGGTCCGATGTTTTCATGAATCAACTATTTTGATATAATTTAGATAAAAATATTGACTAATTTGACCATAGGTGACAGTTAACATATCACGCCAACACAATAAACATCATTAGATCACAAAAATTAATAAAAGGCCTAGTTGAGAAACGTTTGATAAACACAATGTCTAATTTAAAATTTTAATAGAGTCAATGACTAGTTTGAGAGTTACGTATAGAGATAAAGACCAACTAAATAGGTTACCAAAAAGTATAAACAAATAGTGAGATCACAGAAGAGCATGGCAGGAGTAATGATCAGTATAGTGAGATCATGTAGGAGAAATGCTACCCATTGTAATTCACAAACAGTGGCATCCAATGTACAATACTTTGTATCGAATGATAAACGAGAGATATTGGCTTGCTTTTTAGATTTCCATGAAATAAGAGAACTGCCAAGATATATGCAGAAACCAATAACGAAACGACGAATTTGCGGACAAGTGGTCCAATCAAAACCACAAAAAGCCTTTAGTTGCAGAGGATTATTAGAAGGTAAAAATAATCCATGGCCAGGAGATTTCTTTAAGTAGCGCATAATTCGTAAAGCAGTAGTATAGTTGAGGGGAGTGGCCATATGGTGGTTGAGTTGTTGTAAGCGAACACGAGGCCCGAACGAGTTGTTGTAAAGTAAAAAAGGCGATCAATCAGATGACGATAAGAAAAGGGATCACAGAAAGGTGTAGATTCGTTGGCAGTAGTAGAACGAACCATAGGAGTGGATGAACAATAGGAGTGGCTTCGAAAAACATGCATTAAGAGTATTTCCATTGACAAATGTTATGCTGGAGGATGAATGAGCAACTTCAAGACCCAAGAAGTATTTTAGTTCACCTAAAATTCTTATTCGGAATGTTGTATCTAGAGCTTGTTTAATACAATTGATATCAACAACGAATTTACTAGTCACTATCAAATCATCAAAGTAGACAACAATCAAGTTGATTTCCTTTGTAGCCATGTGAAGAGAGAAAATAAGATAGCTTAGAGAACCATTGATGGTTGCCCTGCTTAAGGCCATCGATAGATTTGTTGAGACGACGATCAAGTTGGTTTCCTTTGATTTTGAGACCTGGGGGAAAATACATGTATACTTCCTCTTTCAAGTCGCCGTGAAGGAAAACGATGTTGATATCTAACTAATGAATGAACTAATTTTGAGAGGCAACAATGGCTAAGATAAGATAGATAGTTGTGAGTTTGAAAACTGGATTGAATGTGTCAATGAAGTTGTCTCCCTCAATTTAAATGTAGCCTTTGGCTACTAGATGAGCTTTGTATCTCTCAAGGAAACCATCGGAACAAAGCTTGGTCTTGTAGACCCATTTGCAACCTATGGGTTGTTTTCCTTGTGGAAATTCAGAAAGAGACCAAGTGTTGTTTTGTTGTAAGGCAGCAATCTCTTCTTCTATAGCTTTCACCCAATAAAGAAATTTGGAAATCTAAGGAAAGGATTTAGGCACATAATGTGTGGCGATGGCCAAAATGAAATTCTTGTGCTTAGTGGACGAATGATTATATGATAAAACAGAAGATAAAGGATAAAGACAACCAGAATTAATAGAAGAAAATTTAAGTAAAAGTGGACAATCATAATCAACGAGATAGTTAGGAGGATTAGTTTGTCATGTTGATTTTCTAGCTGCAATAGGGGAAAATTTAGGAACATGTGTTGTAGGAAACAACATATCATTTTTGTAACACCCCGAATTTTTAAAGCACGAGTGTATTTTTTTTTTAAACAAAATCAAATGAAAATACTAAGTTAAATCCATAAATGAAGAAAACACTTTTTGATAAAATATTTAAGTCGTAACACAAAGACAAAGGTCAACAATACTTACAAACAGCGGAAATAGTTTTTGGAACGAACATCCAAAATATCCAAATATAAGATACATCGGCTAAACTAATTTATTTCAAATACACAAGTTCCCTTTGCGACAACAACCTTGAAATAAGAAAGAGAAAATAAATAAAATTCTTAAATAAAACCCTAAGCTGATCATTAATCTAACTGAGGGTGAATGGGTACTGAGAATCCACGAGCAACGTCAAGCCCCCCTGCTTTCGATCACAAATCCAAACTCATCACTACGTCACGCCTTCGATGTCATTGCAACTCCAGCACGACTCAAAACTCTTAAACCTGGGGCATAAGCCCGGTCCACAATAATGTAAAGTGTCACCAACCGAAATTAACAAATATCACATAACATTTAAATTTTAAATGCACCAAATAACCTTTCAACTTAGCATACACCTTGAAATGGTTTTCATATGCCAAACATGCATAATAAAAGTTGCAAAATGAAGTTTTAGACAAAACTGCATTGTCGTATTCGAATACATCCTTGTATTCGAATACAATGTTCTTTCACAAGTCAGTAGAAAAATTGAATATTTGTATTTGACTACACACTACGTGTAGCCTAATAAAACTGCTAAAATTTGCAGATTTCAGTTTCGAAAACGTTTCGCAATCATTCAACACTTACCACACAAAATCAATCAATCACACTCATCAATTACGACACAATTACAAACAACAACCGAGTATGTATATACAACCATCACAGTATATCAAATATGACTCGCGTGTCAAGCACCCTAATGCAATGCGTATATGCTAATGCACATGATTCCGGAATTCCAAACCAAAACCCTCCTCGAAGGGGCGTAAATCATAATTATACGGTCTCACACCGGCTAATACTAGTTATAAAGGTGCAGTCTCTCATAGGCTAGCACGATTTACTAAAGTGTAGTCTATCACAGGCCCTACACTGTTTTCTTGAGTGCAATCACTCACAGATCATCACATTCTAGAGTGCAACAATTCACATGGCATCATCCCGTGGCCCATCCGGTCACCATTATCACCCTGGCCCATCGCGGTCACCATGCATGTACTATAAAATGCATGAGCATACTCTGACTCTTTTCACCACAACTGTTAAGTAAATTCAGCTATTAAAAGATTCCCCATTTTTAATACTCATTTAACACTAATGATTTTTCAAATTTAACGCAGAGCATACTCAAACATATTTAACTCATAGTCCCACAATTCACACCAAATCATATCAATTCATTTTTCCACAAAATCCACACATAAACACATCTCAAAATTCTTAATATTAATTATGAACACATCAATCACACCAAACATGAATCACCACAACCATTACGTAAATGCAGCTATTAAAAGATTCTCCATTTTTAATAATTATTTAACAATAATGGTTTTTCAAACATTTCACCGAGTATACTCAGAATATATTTTCCTCAATAAAATTCATAACATATAACAACACGTATATTCCCTCCAGAATATATAATCACATCAAAATTTAATCACCAATTCATAACCTGTAACAATACGTGTTTTTCACTCAAGAATATATATATATACACGTCAAAATTTATTATCAGTTATGAATACGTAATCATATCAAAGCTTAATCACCACAATGACATTAATATATCAGAGTTCTCCTCACCGCTATCTCGGTGCCAACGGTCTCGATTCCTTTTCGAGACTCAAGGAGCTAACTACATAAACATACATATTTATAACAATTTGTTCACAACTGAAATTTATCCAACCACAACAAAATTCCCAAAATTATATCTTTTTCACACACCAAACTTTTAAAACCAAATGATCTACATTATTTAGTTAAAACTAAATAAAACAAATATTGTTCAAAACACACATACACACACTCGACTATTAAAGCACCGAAATTCTGAGTTAATAAAATACTCTAAACTTTTTCTTTTAAACTCAGTCCAAGAGTAATTAAAAGAGTAACATTTGAAACTTTAATCATTTTAATTTCAAACTAACTTTTTACTCAAACTCTTTAGTTAAAATTTGAACTGTTTCACAAATTTAATAACTCTAAATTATTTTTGTAAAATTTCAACTTCAGTTCAAACTCATTTATTTGAAAATAACTCACTACGTAACTCAAACTCATCATATTTAAATTTAATTCTCTCCAACTTCAAACATAAATCACCTATATTAAATCTCCAAAATTTTCAACCATAAATCACCAAATTCAAAACTCCACATTTCCAAACATAAACCACCAAAATAAATCTCCAATTTTCAACCATAATCCACCAAATTAAATCTCCAAATTTTCAACCATAAATCACCAAATTAAATCTCCAAATTTTCAACCATAAATTACCAAATTAAATCTCCAAATTTTCAAACATAAATCCCATTAAATTCAACTTCCACATTTTCACCCATAAACACATTAAATTCATTTTCTACAAATCTACACCTCAAACACATCAAATTTATTTTCCACAAATTCACAAATAAGGACCTAAATGCAAGCTAAAAATTTGACAGGAGTCTTTACCTCAACGGTACCTCTAACAACCGATTACAACACCGTGATTAATTCCGGTGAAAACTTCGTTCGCGATGTCGCTTCCAAAGGTTAGGCAACGATTTGGCAACGACTTACAAAATGTGGCGTAGGTGGCCGTGGCCTATTCTTTAAGGCAACGGTTTTTTACTTTTGCCCATGGATGCTAAAAAACCGTTGGTGAATACACTCAAAGAGGCCACGGTTTTATGAATTGGTTTTGCCAACATTTTATAAATGTTGCATATACAGTAGGCCACGGTTTTGTGTATATTATTTTTGATTCATGCAACACATTTATAACGTTGTCAAAAACATAGGCAACATTTTTGGGTCTAAGGCAATAGATTTGTATGTGTTGCATATAAATTTATACCACGATTATTGAAACGTTGGTAACACGTTTAGCCCACAACTTTTCAAATGTTGCCTATTTGTTTAGGTCACGGTGATGAAAATGTTTTAAACCACACTTTCTATGTGTTTTCTATATTTAGTCTACATTTTTCTATTTGTTGCATATTCGTTTATCATGCACTCTCATCTTTTAGGCAAACATTGATAATTAATCATTATTGCTTGTAATCCATAATTGAACATTAAATAATTGTTATTGAACAAAACACAAAAGAGTTAAACATAATCAAGTCTTAATTAAAGTATATATTACGAAGAAAAACAATTGTCTCATCAAAATATTGTAACACGAATATTACTAGACATCCCAAAAAAACCAATACATGATTAGATCAAATGTTATCATAGTTGTAAAAACCAACAAGTTTTTTATTCCTAATGCAAAAACCAAAATTTGCATTGCCAAAAAACAACCAAATCTTCGATACATTCCACTAGCTTCATGTATCTTGGTGATGATCTTCAAGTCCAACCTGAAAATATACAACAATAGTTATGAATATTAAAAAAATGAATCACAATTTTTCATCACAACAACAAAACAAGTGTTTTAACACAAAGGAACTAAGATTTTAGAATGTTTGATATATATTGAATCTAGGAGAAATCAATGATATCTAAATACCAACAACTAATTAATCTTTGCCAATGTTGCTTTATGTAACTAGTCATACGTAATTTTGGACTACATCAACTATGCATTATCTAAACTTACTTTATTTAGATATGTTAAACTACCTATTGCAAGAAAAAACTAGCAACATATCACAAGTACTAAATACCAACAATTTATAAGTCTACAAGATACCTAATCATATCAATAAATTAACTATACTATCTCATAGTTAAGTAAGTCAAACTAATATACTTATACCTTTTCAAGAACATGGGTTGATGTAAAAGAATGGAATGTCGCACTATTTGCAATGCCTAAAGCATGTCCCATCATGTTATCAACAACAGTTTCACTTAAACTTGGGTTTTGCTGCTTCAACACACATTTTAGAAGTTCCTCATATGCTTCCATCCTTTTCTTTGTAAATGACTCATATTCTTCCATCATTTCCTTCATGCTACTAATTTCACCTTCATAATGATTCTTAATGTTAGCAATCTCTTCATTTTTTTCCAACATTGTTTGTGTAGCTATTCTTCCATAACAACTAACTCTACCGGGCTTGTCTTTCCTGAACAATGATTGAAAGGCTTGGTCAAGAGGCTCACTAGAGTTTTGAATTCAATCTTGAAGTTTAGCCTGAAAAAAAAATGTTAAAAGTTGAAAATTTAGACATTAAAAGTATATAATGAGAAGAAAAACATACAATGGCATTCTTTGTTTCTTCATCAATTTTTCATTTTCTTCACTGACGAGTTATGACAAACATTTCAGCTTGGGTGACTTCCTCCCCATTTTCCTTCTTTGCACGCTTTATTGGTAAAATTAGTAATAAAAACTTATTAGAATAACTTGTTATTTATATACAACAAACACACATAAATAAGAATAAATATTGTACCTCTTTTGCACGAATTCTAGCAAAATTTGTCGGTCTCATTCGATGCATAAACTTCTGTTTAGCCCTAATAACAACATTTCTCTTGCTATTAATGTTCTACAATGTAAGTGAAAAAAATTAAAGTAAGATATATATACAAAAGATTCTATACAACAAAGAGTGACTAAAAGTAATGTAAAATATGTACGCACTTACTTGGATGGTACTATTATTCCAATATTTCAACAATTTCTTGAAATAAGGTTCTAGTATGCTTTCAGGCCTGTTTCTTAACCTTTCCTTTAAGGTTTAGTATTTCAAAACATGTGTCCTCTTGATATAACATTTGTAACGTCTCCATGCATCATTTATTCGAGAAAAAACAGTTTTCTTTCCTTTCTCAGGAATCATAAATTTACTCCAAAAAAAATTGTTGTGATCAACATTTGATAATTAATTGATGATCAAATAAAATATGAAAATTAAACTCCTATACATGAATATATGGTCATATACGTTCCTCGTAATTTTTGAACACTTTCTTAAAGTTTGTATAAATCAAGGGACAAAAAGCTGAATTCCTTGCGATAATACCAAGGAAATACCCCAAGTCAGTTACAATTTTGTCGTCAGGTCCTATCACTTCTCTTTCATTGTCTAAGGTGACTTCTATACGAAATTTTCTTCCATGTATTTTCAAGCACTGAGTTGGTCCTCTTGTTTTTTTCTTAGTTGTCCTTATTATGACATTCAATTTATATAAGATAAGATAAAATCCTAAAGAATCTTGGTCTTCATTTTCTTTTTCCATGACATATTCTTCCTCTCCACTTCCTGTATCATTTCCCAACTCTTCTTCATCATCAAGTTCATTATTTTCCTTAAGAAAATATTCAATAAACATTGATCTGCACAGGGGCATTCTTTTGGTTTTCTTTGATGCACTTTGTTGACTTGCCATTTCTTCGTCCTTTATTCTCCACCCTATTTTGGCCTTTTGTTTTGTTCTTGAAATGTCATTTTCTCCCGATGCATTTCTCATTGGTGAATGAACTTCTTCATTCTCCATTTTTTTTTTGGCTTTTTGATTCGGCAAAGGTGTTTTTCTTTTATTCATAATGGGACCTTTTGGATCTTGGTTTTGTCTTGATCCTTGATTGTTAGTCATTGATGCTTCATTTGAAACTTTCTTGACATTGTCAAACTTCTTTTTTGTTGAACAAAGATCCTTATTTGAAGATATATTTGTTTGAAGAGTTGCTGCAAAATTTGATAACTTGAATTGTGCTTGAGGTGCAATCGTAATTGAAGGATGCTTGACTCCTTGAATTGAAAAATGCTAACTCTTATTTATACTAGTACTAACCTCATAATCCTAATTCACAACAAAACAAATCATGAAATATATAAGGCACAATGGAAACCAATCCAAATAGATAATAAAAATATTAATTATGAGATATCTTTCATAATTCTAACAATTCTCGTCGCTTGCTGAAGTTTAAGCACATTGCAAATAAATCCTTCTAAAATAAGGGAAAACAATTGTCCATAACTTTAAAAAGAATTAAGCTACAACTTGCTGAAACAATTGTCAATAACTTAAAAAAATAGCTTAAACAATTGCTGAAGTTTAAGCTACCACTTGCTGTTGTATTATTTATAAAGTTATATTTTTTTATCATCTATAACATAAAAAAGAAAATTTGAAATTGTCAAAAATACCAAATTCCTTGTAAAAAAATTGCCACTTTAGCATTTCCGGAAGTAATGTGATAATTTGCTCAAAGTTCAATCATTTTAATAATATCAACTTTTCTTAAGTGATGTTTAGAATAGATATTTAAGCACATTGCAAATAAAGCCTTCTAAAATAAAGGGAAAAACAATACTTCTAGGGGAAAAGCCTTCCATTTAAGCACATTGAAGGTGAACCAGAGGAGACCAGGATGATAGTAGGATTGCTAGACAAGAAACTTGCTGGAAAATTCATTATACAGCAAAAAGGGGGCTGCCAAAAAATCGACAAGGCAGATGGATGAACTAATCCAAGACTTTTAAAAAAGACTATGCACTCATTTTGATGGTTAAGTGTGTGTCACCACCTTCAGTATTGAATAGTTCAAACTAGAAAATAACGTTAATTTTAACAACTGTGCATAACATAGGGCAATCATCTTGAACACCAACAAATATCAATCATTCTTACAATAAAAACCTCCAACAATTAAAAGAACGCAACAGACATAGAATTATGACAAGTTTGGAACTAAGACAAGAATTATGAAATCACCTACGTATACCTCAGAATTAAGAAATATGAGATATAAATATATATGCACTAACAGCAACTAATTAATTTGCTTATTATTTATGAATAGTGGAGAATTGATTCTATATGATTAGAGTTTCCTTCTCTATTCCAACTTGCAACACAAAGGCATGCATTCCAAACCTTGAAAGAAATTGTAGATACTCTCTTAAATCAGAACAACAAGGCAACAAAAAAAACGAAATGAAATAGATTGACAGGACCTTCTAGTGAATTCTTACATCAAAACACAAATCGAAGCATAAAAAAGAAGTTGGATGAAGCATATTCTTACATGTGCGCGACCTTCTGGTGAGATTGAGCGGTGCGATACACAAAGAGACGACGGCGAGAGGCTGAGACACGACCTTTTGTAAAGAGACGACGGCGAGAGGATGTAAAGAGACGACGACGAGAGGCGTCTTTAAAGAGACGAACACGTGAGGTGTCGTTCATCAGCATCGAGCAACAAGGAGGAAGGCACAGGAGAGAGCGAAATGCACGGTTTTGGT
The DNA here is from genome assembly GCA_037974735.1 of Cicer chorassanicum. Lineage (NCBI taxonomy): Eukaryota > Viridiplantae > Streptophyta > Magnoliopsida > Fabales > Fabaceae > Cicer > Cicer chorassanicum. The sequence goes on from JBBPBP010000001.1 coordinate 26,990,969, forward strand.
GTGGGAAAGGCGTCGTTCGGCTGCGTCAAGCAACAAGGAGGAAGAAGGGTTTTGGTTCAGGCGAGAGAAGGGTTCTGGTTCACGTAGGTAATGGTTAAGGGTTTTTGGGGGAACTCAAGTAATTTGGGAAAATATTATTTGGGAAATTAGGTTGTAGCAAAATAGAATTTTTGTTTAGCCAACATTTTTATTTTATTTTATCCCACAATTATGTATTGTGGTTTAAACATGGTATACGCAACATTTTTTATACTAAGGCCACGTTTATGATATGTTGCTTTAAAATCTTCAATAGTGTTGTCTAAATCGGGCACACTTTTTAACTCGTACCTTAAAAACGAATATGCAACGGTTTTATTTTGACAAACAAAAAAGTGTATTTTTATGTATGTTATAAACAACACTTGAGAAACTATTGTCTATTCTCGTTTCTAGCCACAGATTTTTAGCCGTTGCCAAGATAAGTGTGGCCAAAAGTTAAAAATGTTGTAGTGCTAGAAACAAACATCTGTATAGTATGAATATCAAGAACAATATAACCCTTGATTTTATTTCTATATCCTAGAAAAATGCATTTTGTGGATCAAAGGTCAAGTTTTCCATGATTATGAGTAAGAGTGGAAGCAAAACATAAGCTACCAAACACCATAAGATAAAAAATTAAAGGAGGCTTACCAAAAAGAAGTTCAGAAAGAGCCTTACCATTCAAAACAGGAGTGGGTATTCATTTGATCATGAAAACTGCATGATTGACAACATAGCTCCAAAGATGCTTAGGTAAATGAGCATGAAAAAGCAAACATCTAGCAACGCTTAAAATATGTCTATGTTTACTCTCAACAAAAAAGTTTTGTTGAAGAGTTTCAACACAACACCATTGATGTAAAATACTATGTTTTGCATAAAAATAATGCATTAAGAATTCAAATCCATTATTAGATCTAAGCATTTTCCGTTTAGTATCATGTTGAGTTGAAGCAAGCATAATGAAATTTTGCAGTAGTTGTCTTGTTTCATTTTTATAATACATCAAAAACAACTAAGTATGCTTTGAGAAATCGTGAACAATAGTTAAAAAGAATTGATGACCATGAAAAAAAATCGGACCCTATATATCAAGATGCATTAAATCAAAAGGTTTAAAAGACTTAGTAAAGCTGAAAGGGAAAGGGAGCTTAGATTGCTTAGCTAAATGAAGATAGTCATAAATGTTATTACAATCAAACTTATCAGAAGGAAATTGAGTAGCAACATTCTTTAAAACAGACTTAAAAGGGTGACCTAAGCGATAATGCCAATATCAAAAGAAGATTTGGCACATTGTTGAAATAATTATTATCAAGAGAAAGAATTATTATCAAGACTATGTGAAACATTACAAGTAACAACCAATTTATGAACAGAGATAATATTGAATTGAAAATCAATAATAAAGAACATATCATATAAAATGAGAATAATTGAGCAATTGGATAATTTTAATTTACAGGGAGTAGGATAAAGAATTGGATACATGGTCAATTGTGACACTATTCAAAATCCAATATGGTAAAGAAGAGGAAATACCTGAATTGTTGTTGGAAGAGTTAAGACATGTAAAAACAAGAGACTCACCAATGAAAGATTTGGCAGCATTATTGAATCCTTGGATGTTCAGGGCATAATCCATTATATTAGAATGATTCTATAGTATGTCTCCCCCTTCCACAAAAAATGCATTTTTAAAATATCTAAAAGGAGGTGGTTTTCCAGAACCACGACCGCAGCCATTGGGAAGGGTGAATATGGGTTGTTAATAATCGGCGAAAGAATTGAAAGAACTATGGTAGTGGTGGCAATTTGACATTCTTGTTGAATGACCAAAACAAGGACATTGGAAATTGGGGGTAAAGGGTCCAATTTTGAGGATTTGGGTTTTAACAAAGGAAAAGTGGTCATTGAGACCTTTGAGGAAAAAGACAACAAACTCAGAATATTTAAGATTCTTTAGATTTTTCAGAAAATTTGCAAAACAAGCACAAGGTTTGGTACAAATTCATGAAAGTAGAGGACATAATTGATCATGTTCAACCCAAATGGCTTTTAGATCAATATAAATAGCAGCCACGAAACACTCACCTTGACAGATTGAATGAGTATTGTGAAGAAGATTTGAAGACTGAAAATGATTACCTTTGGCAAAGCGATCTTTAAGTTCATTCCATAGATCAATTGCATTTTCGGTGTAGACAATGCTCCGAGTGATCGATGAAGAAACAGATTGAGTGATCCAAGAAACGATCATCACATTACAATGTTCCCAAGATTCAAAGTTGTCTTCTGAAGGAGATGGGATTGGAAGTGTTCCATCAATAAACTTAAGTTTATTGTAAGAAAGAAGTACGCGACTCATGGATCGACTCCATTGATAGTAATTTGGTTCCTCTAATAATGGAATGACAAGGACAACTCTAGGATTTTTCTCCTAGATGAAGGTAATAAGGGTTCTTGTAAGAGTCTTTTTGTTCAATTTGGGTTTTTTTTGGAAGAAGAGATTCAGGTTCCATGGATGGGATTGTCAACCATGGAGAAGAAAGAAGGAAAAGGTAATATGATACCATATAACAAGTAAAGGTTTATGAATTGAAAATTACTTTATTCAACTATTGAGAAAGGTCTATATATACAGCTTATAAAAGAGAAAAAAACTAGTCAACTAAATCTTAGCAGAAATCTAACTCTAAGCCCAATAAAGTTTAATTAAATAATTATAGTAGTGTTCAGTAATAGCAGCGAGAATCAAAGAGACTGTGCGAGTGAGAGAGAAAATGGTAGTTATGTGAACATGCATCCTTCACGGTCAGGATTTCACGGCAAACTGCCAAACGAGAGTGCGAGAGGGGAGGGAAACACTGGACAGGGAGGGATTCCTATGGGACCACAAAGATGGAAAACGAGGTAGCTGGGTTATGGCGGCAAACAAAGCGGCGACGATAGGATCCATGATGGCTACGGCAGGCGACAAGGGCTCAGATTCAGGAAGAATGATTTTTTCGGTTAAAGGGGACGACACGTTCTAATAGGGTGTGGCTCATCTCAATGGAGGAACTTTCCCAAGGCTTCACGCCGTGTGGTTGATGCGCAAGGAGATTTGATCATGCATGTATTTTAGTCCAAATAGCTACGTTTGAATTGCTTAACCGAGTCGTTAAGATTATGATAGACGAGAAAGTTTACACAACTCGATTCGTTGAAGAACTATTTACCGCGCCTTTGTATGAAGATTATGTTAAAGAAGAGGGTAATTAAGGAGATTGAAAATAATGATAGGGATAGTGCGAGTACCTTTGACTCTTTTTCTAGCAACTCTTCTGATGATAAGAAAATATCTACAACTCTCTAGTATCTTTTATTATGAGAGGTATTAGGTTTGATGTGAAGGAGCTTGATTTGGGGAAGAGAAATGATGGGTGGGTTGTTACATCACCAACATGCGCAGTGACCATTTAAGGATAGTGACCATGTGAAGGGCTTTGATGTTTGGGATTTGTGGCATGCTACTTTAAGGGTGTGGCTTCGATTAATATGTTAGATTTTTTCTAGTTTGTTGTAATATTTATCGGTATATGACCTTGGTTGTAATATGACCTTTGTTGTAATACTCCATGTGAATTGCTGATTTTTAATTTAATATATTCATTTGGTTTTTCTAAAAGAAAAAGTAATTATATTAAGCTATGATTCTTGTTTACATAAAATATATTTTTGAAATACAAAAATCGTGTTTTTGATTATTTTGATTATTTTAAATTTAAAAATATTTTAACTTATAATATTAATAATAATAAGTTAAAATATTTTTAAATTTAATTACAATATTACAATAATAATAATAATAATAATAATAATTAAATAAAACATAAGATTTTAGTGATTTTTTTGAAATAGAAAATGAAAATTTATTTAATAATAATAAATAAATAAAATAGAAGATTAATAAATTTTAAGTTATTGAAGTGAAAATATTTTAAACATTACTTGGCATAAGTTTATTATTAATAAAGATCAATTTGTATGTTATTTTATATTTAAGGAGATTTTTGAATATTGTAGGGATGAAATTCAAAAAAATATTTTTCAGGGACTAAAACTGAAAAATGTTATATTTACAGGGACCAAAAACTGTTTCCCTTTGTCAGTTAACGTATTTGTAACGTCCACTTAATGTTAAGGATCAAAAATTTTTTTTTTTATATTACAGGGATGTAAACCAAAAAAAAATTACGAGGACCAAAATCAAAAAATGTTATATTTATAGGGACCAAAAACTTATTTAAACATAAATGGAGATTGCAACATATGCTTCATCTACATATGCTTCAACCAATTTCAACACAGATACATATGAGCCAAACCGAGTTGAGGAGATTGCAAAAGCAGCTGAAGAAGATCTTCGTGATTGTCGTAAAATATTTGAGAGCTTGTTGAGTGATGCAGAGAAACCATTATATAATGGTTGTACTAAATTCACAAGACTGTCAACGATATTAAAGTTGTACAACTTAAAAGCGAGTAATGGATGGTCTAATAAAAGCTTCACAGAATGACTAACACTCTTAAAAGATATGTTATCAGATGATAATGAACTTCTCAGTCGAACCTACGAGGCTAAACGAATTTTGTGCTCTATTGGTATGAGTTACGAAAGGATTCATGTGTGTCCTAACGATTGCATTTTATTTCGAAATGAATATGAATTACTAAAGGCGTGTCTGAAATGCAATGTCTCTCGATATAAGAAGAAAGAATCTACTCCAGCAAAATTCGTGCGGTATTTTCCTCTAATACCAAGATATAGGCGCATGTATCATAGTGAAGAAGATTCAAAACACTTGACATGGCATGCAAATGAAAGAATTAGAGATGGAAAGTTTCGACACCCTGCAGATTCTCCACAATGGGCAAAAATTGATCAAGAGTATTCTGAATTCGGGATAGAGTCAAGAAATCTACGACTTGCACTTTCTACTGATGGAATGAATCCACATGGTCTTCAAAGCATCTCACACAACACGTGGCCTGTGATTTTGTTGATTTATAACCTACCTCTATGGTTATGTATGTAGCGTAAGTTTATGATGTTGTCTTTGTTAATTTATGGACCCAAACAACCGGGGAATGATATTGACGTATACTTGGCTCCTTTAATTGAAGATTTAAAAATTATGTGGGAGACAGGTGTGGAAGTTTATGATGGGTATAAGAAAGAATGTTTCAATTTGAGGGCTATGTTGTTCGGCACATATGTGAAGAGAGTACAAATTGGATGCGGTTGAAACATTGTAAGAAGAATGTATTTCTTCGACATCGTAGATTTTTACCTTATAGTCATCAGTATCGTGGGTGGAGAAATGGATTCAATGGAAAATCAGAGGAAGATAGAGCTCATCTAGCATCGACTGGATATCAAATACTTGAAACAGTACAAGGTTTGACCAATAAATTTGGCAAACCTTTTGCGGCAGAGCTAGTCAAAACTGGGTGGAAGAAAAAGTCAATTTTCTTTGAATTTCCATATTGGAAGTCATTGTATTTAAAACGTTTTCTCGATGTAATGCATATTGAGAAAAATGTATTTGATAGTGTTATTGGTACGTTACTCAATGTACCAGAAAAGTCTAAGGATCGCATCAATGCAAGTTTGAACTTGGCCGATATAGGAATAAGAAATGAATTGGGTCCCGTAAAGAAAGGAAATTGCACATATCTACCTCCAGCCGCTCAGACTCTATCTAGAAAGGAAAAAATTGTTTTGTGTAAATTTCTACACGAAGTTAAAGTTCCAGAAGGACACTCTTCAAACATTAAAATATTTTTTTATGAAAGACCTCAAGTTATAAGGTTTGAAACCCATGATTGTCATATTCTAATGGAAAAGTTTGCTACAAATAGGTATACGTTCAATTTTACCTGAAAAAGTTCACCGAGCCATAACTAAATTTTGTTTCTTCTTCATGGAAATTTGTAGTAAAGTGATCGATCCTCAGAAATTACCGACATTGTAGAGGGAAATTGTTGTTACTTTGTGTGAGCTTGAAATGTATTTTCCCCCCTCGTTTTTTGATATAATGGTTCACCTTACTGTTCATCTTGTTAAGGAGACACAACTTTGTGGGCCAGCTTATATGAGATGGATGTACCCGATAGAATGATATATGAAAATATAAAAAGGGTACGTAAAAAGTAGAAGTCGACCAGAAGGTTGTATTGCTGAACGGTACATTGTCGAAGAAGGTGTTGAATTTTGTACTGAATATCTGTCCAATGTTGAATCCATAGGGCTTCATATGTCTCGTCATTCGGCAAGATTATCAGGAGAAGGGATAATTGGAAAGAGACTAATGACTATATCAATGATAGAATGGGAGCATGCACAATTGTATGTTCTGCACAATGATGATGAGGTTCAACCGTATGTTCAATACACATGGATCAGTTATCTAGTTTGAACATGAATAGGAATCAAAATTTGATAACTCGAGAGCACAATCGATGTTTCATAACATGGTTAAAAAATCACATAAAGTCAAAGTTTAATGTAGACCCCAGATCAATTTCACAGAGATTGAGGTGGCTAGCAAATGGTCCAAGTTTGCATGTCTTTTCTTACACCCGTTATGTAATTAACGGCTACACATTTTATACCAAAGAACAAGATGATCAAACTACTATGCAAAATAGCGGAGTCACTCTCGTAGCTGATGCGATGCATATCTCAAGTGCAAAAGACAAGAACCCAATATATGCAAATCTATCATATTTTGGGGTTATCGAGCGCATATGGGAGCTAGACTACACAATGTTTCGTGTTCCCATATTTGGTTGCAAGTGGGTCGATAATAATAATGGCGTTCGGATTGATGAGTCAGGGTTCTTGCTTGTCGATTTTAATAGGGTGGGATACAAAGATGAGCCTTTTATTTTAGCGTCGCAAGTTCAACAAGTGTTTTATGTCACTGATCCTGCTGATGATAAATGGTTCGTTGTCCTATCGACCAATAAAATAAGTGATGATAACAATAATGATGAAGATGTTGGTAATGATCTTTTCTTTACAACATCACAACCACATGAAATTGATTCAACTGATAATGGTTTATATCTTAGAGATGATCATGATGAGGGAATTTGGATTAATCCATCGTTTCGTATCATTAATGGACAAACAAATGTGAATCCCACCAAGAAAAGAAGAAGGGCATCCTAATGTGTTTAATTGTTTTGTAAGTCATGTAATCTAAATTGAGTTCATGTAATTTAATTGTTTGTTTGTCAGAATTGAGCATTTTGGTATTTAGCTTGAACTGTATGTAATTTTCTGTTTATACTGTATGTAATTGTATACTGATTTTCTATTTATACTCGGAATTTTTCTTAAACTTGAACTGATCATCCCAATATGAGGTGATCATGTAATTTAGCATTGATATATATATATATATATAGGTATTATTTGGAAGAAAAAAAATTATTATTTCTAAGAAAAAATTATTATTTGAAAGAAAAAAAATAATAATTAAACACAATTTGGAAGAAAAAGTAATTTAACTAATTTGGAAGAAAAAAATTATTATTTGGAAGAAAAAATAATTTAACTATTTGGAAGAAAACAAAATTATTTGGAATTTTTCTTGAACTTAACTGATCATCCCAAAATAATGAAGTCACACAGCCCTTGGAAATAATAAAACAAAGAGGCTTTTTATATATAAAACCCTATTACAGCGCTCTTTTGAAAAAATGTTGTAATAGGGTTTTAAAAAAATAAAATAAGGAGGTCTTTTACAGCGCTTTCTGCATAAGCGTAGTAAAATGGTCACATAGCGTTTGCATATAATAAAACAAAGAAGCTTTTTATATATAAAACCCTATTACAGCGCTCTTTTGAAAAAGCGTTGTAAAAGGGTCACATAGCGTTTGCATATCATAAAACAAAGAAGCCTTTTATATATAAAACCCTATTACAACGCTCTTTTGCAAAAGCGCTGTAAAAGGGTCACATAGCATTTGCATATAATAAAACAAAGAAGTCTTTTATATATAAAATCCTATTACAACGCGTTTTTGCAAAAGCGCTGTAAAAGGCTTTTAAAAAAATAAAATAAGGTCTTTTAAAGCGTTTTCTGCATAAGCGCTGTAAAAGGGTCACATAGCGTTTGCATATAATAAAATAAAGAAGCCTTTTAAAGCGCTTTGTATAATAGCGTTGTAAAAGGCTTTTAAAAACATAAAAATAAAGAGGTCTTTTACAGCGTTTTTTCACAAGCGCTTTAAAAAGGTTTCAAAAAATGCGCTGTAGTAGGCTTTTAAAAAATAATATAATGAGGTTTTTTACAGTGTTTTTTCAAAAAAAGCGCTGTAATAGGGTTTTATATATAACAGTAAACCTCTTCAGTTTCACCTTCATTACGTAAACTTCATACGCTTGTTTCAGTTTCCTCTTCAGTGTCCTTCTTTGATATATAACAGTATTTCGAAAAAAGCGCTATAATAGGATTTTATATATAACAGTATTTCTGCGAACCCCGTAACCCTACGATCGTTTCGTCTTCATTCGTCTTCTGCGTTGTTCTTGTTCTTCTTTGTTACTAACCGAACCCTACGAACTCGTAACCCTAAGTATTTCTTCGCACTTTTCAAGGTATTGTATTTATTAGTTTTTTGTTTCACTAAAATGCATGTTGAACTTATACTGCTACGTACTTAGACTACTACATGTTGAACTTGTTGAAGTTATATTGAATTGCATGTTGAACTTGTTGTAGATAAATGGATACCAACAAAGATTTAGAATGTCAAAATGAAGAAGTTGGCAACACCAAGACTTACGAAAATGAAGTCAAACGTGGTGCAACCATAATGCAAAATGTTATAAAAGCAAGAAGTATTGGGCAAAAATTTGAGGTATATTATACTTCAAAATGTCATACTATACTTTGTTTGTTGTTTATTTTTTATCTTTTTTGAAAAAATTTGAGGTATACTTTGTTTGCTGTGTATAATTTGAGGTACTTATTATATGAGTTTATTAGGTGGGATGGAATGAGAATGGTCAGCCAACTGACCCTAACAGTTCAATGTTTGTAAGTTATGTTGGGGTTGTTGTTCGTCAGAATATCCCCATCACAATAGATGATTGGAGAGATAAGGCATTGAAGGGTGCAAAAAATGTATTGTGAGCTGATATACAAGTAATTTTTTTACTCAACTTTTTTACTTATAACTTTTTACAGACTGCTTTGAAGTACTTTACTCAAACTATATCTTTATTTGGTTTGCAAACAGCTTTTGATGTTGACGAGGTGAGAAAGAGTTATATGCTGAGAGTTGCCGGGAAAATACACTGGGGTTTTAGATCTCACCTCTCAAATTGATATCTAAGAGATACAGATGGAAATATGAATGCAGAAGCTCCAAAAATATATAAACATTATATATCAAATGAGGAATGGAGCGCATTCGTAGCAAAACATTCGGACCCCGCGTTTATTGTAAGTGATTAATTTATTAGCATTTGTGTTTTATTATTCATATTCATAGCATATTTTAAATTTTTACAAAATTGTTATTTTTTTTATATAGAATATTAGTAAGGCAAATCGCGAGAGGGCAAAAAATATTCCCCACCCATAAAAGAAATCTCGCATGGGATATGCACGTCTAGAACAAAAAATTGTAAGTAATTAAATATCACTTTTATATAATGTGGTATATTATAAACTATACTTTATAACTAATATTTTGTTTATGATCTTAACGAGAATAGCTACAAGACACCCAATCCGATCAACCGTTAGGTCGTCATATATTGTGGAAGGAAGCTCACGTAAATAAAGATGGAGTGGTTGATAACGAAAATGTTCAAAAAGTAATAGAACTGGGTGTAAGTATATTTATCACTTTAATATTTTTTAATATTGTATTTTAAAAATGATATTGAACTTATCTTTTTAATCCTACGTGTATTTTAGGCGAATCTCAAACAAAGTTCGAAAAATCAAGAGGACAACAAGGCTAGTTGCAGGGACATACTAGGTAAAGTGTTTAATGTTCCTGAATATTCCGGCCGCGTGAGGGTGAAAGGATTTGGCGTAACTCCTAGAAGCTATTTTTCACAAAGGAAGCGACAAAATCCATCTAACGAGGAAGTATTGACAGAGCAAGTGGCATTCTTAGTGAAGACGAATAAAGACAAGCAACTTGCGAATAAGCTCCAACGTGAAATTCAAATGGAGAGTGAAAACGCGAGTTGCAATGTTGGTCTCAAATGTTTTCCTGAGGTAATTAATTACTTAATAAAATAAGAAATTCATTCAAGCTAATTGTTTAACATACTTATGTATTAACCGTTGATTTAGGGTGTCACTCCATGCGTGTTGTACTTATCCTCCCCTACTCATCGCAAGGTCGGAAAATGAACATTGTGCAACAATCTAGGCGAAGTATTGCACAACACACTGATCCTTGTGGGCCATGTCAAAGTATCACCAGTTATTGCTTTGGAACCAAATGCACCGTTGCCTATACCGAACAACGATGCAGATCTGAAGTATTTGGGCGAAGCAATTGGAAGTTACGTGGCATGGCCCAAACATCTTGTTGCCCTTGATAAGGTATGTTTAATTAATTGAAATGTATGTTTAATTGATGTGTATATTTAATTGCACGATATATGATTATGATTGATTATATTTAATTGCTGAATTTTTTCCGATGTTAACTTTAATTTACATTTATTTAGATTCAAACAAAGTCTAAAGGGAATGATAAGAAGATTCCCTGAAACGAGTCAGTCACATCGCCCAAAAAGGTTTGTCACATTTATTTTGTAAGGTTTGTCATTTTTTCAGATTCAATAAACTAACAAACTAATTAACCTCTTTTTTTCAGATTCAATCCAATAAACCACCCGCACAGCAAGCCAGCAAGCCAGCTGCCGCACCACAACTGGATTTTCGTGGTAAAAATAAAACCAGCAAACTTCAAAAATTGGAGGGTAATAAAGCTCGCAAACTGCAAAAGCTGGAGTGTAATAAAGCGGCCAAAGTTGCTGCTCAAAAACTGGATCGTGTAAAATCAGTTGTTGCTCCTGCTCCTAAAATAAGTCAGCAACGACTTGCTCGATATGGGTCGTGTCTTGACATACAGGCAAAAACAAATAAGCATGGATAAAGCTATATTCGGAGATGAGTATGAAGAATTTCTAGAAAAAGAGCACATATACGAACTTCTCGACCATAAGGAGTTGAGTGTTACTGTCATCAGCTTATACATTAGGTAAAAATTACATTTAATTGCATTTATTTGTAATTAATTTAATTTATTGGTAATTAATCTAATTTGAAATTTTCATTGAAGGTTTTTGTATGAGAAGTTCGTGTGCACGCGCAGATTGTCAAATAGATTTTCGTTCTTGTCTCCGCATAAGATTTTGATGCTTAAACACGATCCAATGAATGTAAAGAAATACGTTGTAGATATACTATTAGGAAACAAAGAGAAGGATAAGTTGTTCCTTGCACCATATAATTCAGGGTACGTAATTATATATTCTTTATTTGTATCTTTTTTAATTTATGAGATTTTAATTTATTAGTTGTGTAAACCAAATTTTTGTTGTTGTAGGGCACATTGGGTGCTATTAGCAATCAATGCGACCTCTGAAGTTATATACTACCTAGATCCCTTGCACGACCATTACAACAATCACCTCGAGATAAAGACTATGTTCGACACGTAAGTAATATTCATTTATTTCTTACACACACACACACACACACACACACACACACACACACACACACACACACACACACACACATACATATATATATATATATATATATATATATATATATATATATATATATATATATATATATATAATGTGTTTGTTAATGCTATAATAATCACATTTATTTATTCGATAGTGCTTTATAAGTTTTTCGAGCTCAAAGAGGTGCTACAGTGTCGAAGCAAAAGTCAAATAACATCACATGGATTCCGATAAAGGTTTGAAATATACGCCTTTAAAATTTCATTTACAATCAATGCACAAATATTTATTGACTTATCTGTTTTATTTTATAGTGCCCTCGTCAAACTAACAACATCGACTGTGGGTACTATGTATTGCGATTCATGAAGGAGACTGTTGATAAGAATCAAACTATAATCCTAGAAACGGTACGGTATTTTCATTATTTGATTTTCATATATAAACTATGTATATATTTGATTCTAATTTATTTATGTTCAATTTTTATCTCGCACAGTACTTTGACAATTCTAGTCCAACATACTCTGAAAGAGATCTAATTGAAATAAATGAATACTGGTGTCAGTATGTGATTGAAATGAAGATTATTTGATTTGCTGGGAAATGGCATGTTACAGGGGATAGTTATATGCTGCAAGGGTAGTTCTGTTCTGAAATGTACTTCTCCGATAGTTATATGAATATGTAGTTATATGAATAGGGCACATTTGAAAAGCTGTGAATATGTAGTATATATGTGAATATGTATATGAATCTGTAATTTATTCTGATATGAATATGTAGTATATATGTGAAAAGTTGTGAATATGTATCCTGATATGTTGTAATTTGTTATGTGCTGTTATGTAATTTGTTGTGAACTGATTGTGTAAATATGTATAGTTATAAAGTTAATTTGATTGTGAAATGATTGTGTGAACTGATTGTGAACTGATTCTGGATGAAAATGATTTTGGAATAAAAATTAAAAGACAGCGCTTTCTAAAAAAATGCCAAAAAAAAACCAAAAAGCGCTTTTTAAAATTTATAGCATTTTTTAATAAAACTAAAATAAGAAAGAAAAAAAAACCTTTTACAACGCTTTCTCAAAAAAGCGCTGTAAAACGTGCATTAGAATGCACCTACTACAGCGCTTTTTTGAAAAAGCGTTGTAAAAGGTGCATAATAATGCATCAATTGAATGCACCTACTACAGCGCTAACAATGCATCTATATGAATGCACCTATTACAGCTATTTTTTGAAAAAGCGCTGTAATATGTGCATAATAATGCATCTATTGAATGCACCTATTACAGCGTTGATTTGAAAAAGCACTGTAATAGGTGCATTATTATGCACCTATTACAACGCTTTTTCAAAAAAGCGCTGTAATAGGTGCATGCATATGAAGCGCTATTGCAGGGATTTAAAAAGCGCTATTACAGGGATTTACAGTGTTTTTTCAAAAAAGCGCTGTAAAACGAGTATAACAAGCGCACAATATATCCACCTACGTTACAACGCATTTTTATTTTAAAAAGTGTTGTTGTATCTTTTTACAGCGCTAGATACTACAGCGCTTATTTTTTTTTGAAAAAGCGTTGTAAATGGCTTTAAAAAAGCGCTGTAAAATGCGTTTTTTCGCGTAGTGGATGGTGTATAGTTGTTGTTGATTGATATGCTTTTGGTGGGGTACTTGCAAGCACTCTAATTCGGTAAAATTAAGTTGGTGAAACTACGAAATAATGAATTATATGTCTTTTTATGAAGGCAAGAACCATTCTATAGAGATTCTTTAGAGGGTGGTGACGTGATGTTAATTATTCTGTTATAGAGAACCCGACGCAAGAAGCAAATAGTTGTCTGATCATCATGTAGCGTTTAATATCGACCGCAAACAAATTTGACGACGTTCGTCTAAATTCGACACTCGAACGACTTAATTATTTTGATTTTTATTGGATTTGGGCTGAGGCCCAGCCATTCGTTTGATGGGTTCAGTCAGGTTTATAACTTATTATTAAATATGATAGAATAAATATGTAGAATATATATATATATAAAATTTTGATTTTCCTAAAACAATAATAGTTTATAAAATTGGTAGATTATATAATCATATTGTTTAAAATAAGTTGTTTTATTAAACTTTGAAATTTATTATTATTATTATTATTATTATTATTATTATTATTTTATTGGATGGGGCTGAGGCCCAACCATTCGTTTGATGGGCTCAGTCAGGTTTATAACTTATTATTAAATATGATAAATAAACATGTAGAATATATATATATATATATATATATATATATATATATATATATATATAATTTTGATTTGCCTAAAACAATAATAGTCTACATTTATAAAATTGGTAGATTATATAATAATACTGTTTAAATTAAGTTGTTTTTTATTAAACTTTGAAATCTATTATTATTATTATTATTATTATTATTATTATTAATGTTGTATACTTAATTTTTAATAATTTATTATATATTTTTTAAAATTTAGTCTGAATTTTATAGAGAAAATATTGTTAGAACTGATGCAATATTCCAATTTCACATTTGAATTTATTTTAAATATATGTTCGAATTTATTTTCTCACATATTAAATCAAATTACCTTTATGATTATTCAATTATCCAATCGATTAATCATATCATAAGCCTAACTGCAAAACATAAACTATATAACTTGTTCTTATAAAAAAAATCTACTATAACTTGTTCACAATTTTTAATAATAGGACCATTTGTTTAAGATTTTAAAAAATAATATTTAATTTTTTTTGTTATAATATTATTTTAAAAAAAAATTTAAAAATAATATTTTAAATGAAAAATTACTTTAAATAATTTATCTTAAAATGTCATTTTAAGTATTTAATCTATTAAATATTTTTTTTAATTGATAACAAATAAATGTAACATAATTTTTTGTATTTTTAAGTAAGTTCTCATCAAAATCATTTTAAAAAATATAATATCAAAATCACTTTTTAAACATTTTAAACAAATAGACCTAATATCATTGATCATAATACATGGACAATGTAGTCCTAATATCATTGATCATAATACATGGACAATGTGACTACAGCTAAAATTTTATTTAAGCAAATGGGAATTACCTTAACACCAAATAATAAAAGCCACAACAAATTAAAGACTATCGAATGCTAATAACACTCAGTCTAATAATTTTATATAAACACTTCGTCTCTTTTGATCGATCAGAAATTTACATAGATTACTACGTTAAAAATATATTTGAAATGACGTAATAATTTTATATAAATGCTTCGTCTCTTTTGATCGATGAGATTTTCACATAAATTACTACGTTGAAAATATATTTGAAATGACGTATAAAAATTTCATCTAATAAAAGTGTTATTACATGGGTTTGTTTTTTACATGCTTTCAATGGCAAATCTATATCCAAATATTTGATACGAAAATTCATGAAATACAAATCAATTTTGTGCAAAAAAGAGATTATTAAAGCATTGTGTTGGTGATCATAAAAAGACTAGCTAGGTATAGAAAACTACTAAGATACTAGTGGTCGAGGAACAAATCAGGAAATGATGATGAAATTTGGCGGTTATCCTCAACATAGTGAATATTGTCATTATTATTTTGTGGAGTAATTGGAGTACCCCAAGAGTTGTTCATCATCCCAAATGGGTTAGCATATCCTGCAGGTGCAACAAATTGAGTCCATGATGGAGCCACATTGGGGTAATGCATTTGATGATTAAAAAATGGTGCATATTGATGATGATTTGGAATGGATGAGTATGGACACAATTGAAGTAGTCCAAAAGTTCCCATTTGAAACTCTTTTTCTATTTTTGATATCACCCTTTCACGCCTATGAGCGTTCTGGTGTCCTCCTAAATCTTGAGAACTTGAAAACTTCTTGTTGCAAAACATGCATGGGTATTCTATCTTCTCTTCATTGCTCTTAAGGGATTTGAATGGAGAAGAAGATATACCTCTTCCTAAACTCAGAGACAGTGACATTTCTGAATCAACTGCAGAAGAAAGTGTTGTTGTTTCCTCCATCTTGCGCTTTAACTTTCTCTTGTTGTCACCATTAACAAACTGCATTTCTGACATTAATTATATTATGTAGTGCAGTGCTCTAAAGATGATAGTGGATTGTTATGTGAGTTTCAAGGGTATTTATGATCTACACATAAATCAATATATTGCATTATCTATTTAAGGTAATATATTTGTAATGCATGAACATAGTTTAAAATAAATATAAGGAGAAAAATATAAGGTTATATTTTTATTATTAAAAATTAAAATATATAACTAAAATTTTTTATTCAAATAAATTGAATATATCATTTGTTTATTGTTATTATTATTATTACTATTAGAGAAAGATAATGTTTAAGAGACTTTGAATTGTCAAACTTGAGGATGCATGAACCTAAATTCTAGCAGTTGTTTTGATATACCTATACAGTCAATTTAACAAGTATATAATATTACTTCCATCTTTAAAAAATTTAAAAGCTTTTGATAT
>JBBPBP010000001.1:27051513-27064492 GCA_037974735.1 Cicer chorassanicum
TTTAAAATGTAACAGTTTTGGTGTCTCATTATGATTTTTTAACTAAAAAGTGACAATCTGACATATTTTAAATAATATAACATATGATACGATGTAGAATAATTAACACTCATAAAATCGCAATAAAATTCTCTAAAAATATAACTTACAACTTCTGAAATTTTTATTTTTGTAATTTAATTAATGACATATGAATAATTAATACATTTAGATGTTTCTATATGATTAAATTGTATGTCATGACATTTAAAATATGTCAAATCGCCACTTTTTTAGTTTAAAAATCTGAGAAAGGGATCAAAACTATTGATTTTTAAAATAGGTGAACCAATATCGTGAATCTTTAAAAATAGAAAGACTAAAACTACAATTAAACCAAAAAGTTGTGATATTTAAAAAATAATAAGAATAAGCTAAATATTTGAACAATTAAAATTTCAAACATTAAAATATACTACTAAAAAATAAATTAATGAAGGAAATTAATTTAGAGAGGAAAATATGAAATCGCTTTCTAATTGTGATTCGATCACAAAAAATTGTTATGAGTGAATTAAAGTACTTTCATTTTTTTGGTCCACAATTTTTGTCGATAATTTTTCTTTTCTTTCTTTTTTTTTTTATACTAATTTGGTTTTTTTTAGTAGTGCAATAAAAAATTATGGTTAACACAAATTACTAGACCTTCTATTTATACCCGTTATAATTTGAGTTCAACTATGAAATTCCACAATCGATAGAGTACATAACTTCTATTGTAAGTCTTCAACAAATTGATAAGTCTTTGAAATTCATAAGTCTTTGAGTTTAACCTTGCATATGATGCGTCTCCCATGATCTAAAATTCTAAATTTTAATTTATCGAAAATATATATCTCTTAATTAAGAATTAAAATTGAAATTCATCTTTATTCTACTGTTTAAACTACGTTTTAACCTTAATACATTAATTAATAACGGTCAAGGCAATTTATCAATTTATAATAATGATGTAGTATATGTTTCAAATAATAATAATAATGTAATTGTTGGGAAAAAACCAGAGATAATTAGAAATAACTATCTCAATAATGCGGAATATTTTCCCCCACCTGTGCAAATAAATGGCCAAACAGAAAGTAATAATTGGCAGAAAATTAAATGAGACAAACACAATTTTTAACGTGGAAAACTTCCCTCAAATTTAGAGAATAAAAACCACGGGACCTTGTCCGGTAAAAAACTTCCACTATAATAATTAATTGGTACACCAGAGTCTTCCTAATAACAATAGGGAATATCAATCAACCTTCCTAATAACAATAGGGAATATCAATCAACAACGATAGCCTTATAATAACATTCCACTAAAGTGGGTATACCAAAATAACTCTCAGAGAAAGTAAAACTATTACCACCACCGGAACTGAATTCCTTTCCTTTTCTCTGGTTGCTGTGCGTGCGGTTACTGTTGTTTGCCTTTTCGTTAGCCTTTGCCCTTGGGGATTTGAGATCCCGTTCCTTCCTTTTATTTTCCTTTACATGGTTCAAGTCCAATAAACCATATATTCCTCTTTTTTTTCTTTTCCTTTCATTTTAATAATAATAATTATAATATTAATAAACTTGGTGGGTTCCACTTGGGGAGTGATCCCACCCAACAAATCTCCCCCTCACGACTCAAGTGGGAAGGTACTACTCAACCATGCCTGCATTCTTTCTACAGTATATCATCTTTGACACAAGCAAGGTCTTCGTCATCATATCTGAACCATTCTCATCAGTATGAATCTTCTCAATTAGAAATGATTTCATTTCCAGTGCGTCTCGTATCCAATGATACCGCACCTCAATATGCTTCGACTTTGCATGAAAAGTCAGATTCTTGCTAAGATGGATTGCACTCTGACTGTCGCAGAATAACACAAACTTATCTTGCTTGAGGCCTAACTCATGCAGGAATTTCTTCATCCACAAGAGTTCTTTGGAAGCTTCAGTTGCTGCAATGTACCCAGCTTCAGTAGTAGATAAAGCAACGCACTTTTGTAATCTTGATTGCCAAGACACAGCTCCCCCTGCAAACGTCATCATATAACCAGAAGTAGATTTTCTAGAATCAATATCACCTGCCATATCTGCATCTGTGTAGCCATACAACACAGGTTCACCACCTCCATAACATAAACACACTTTGGAAGTGCCTCTAAGGTATCTGAGAATCCACTTCACTGCTTGCCAATGATCTTTACCAGGATTAGAGAGAAACCGACTAACAATTCCAACTGCATGAGCAATATCTGGCCTTGTGCATACCATAGCATACATCAAACTACCAACTGCGGATGCATAAGGAACCTTCTTCATCTCTTCTTTGTCTTTCTCACTTGTAGGACATTGATCAAAATTCAATTTAAAATGAGTAGCAAGTGGAGTACTGACAGGTTTACAATTGCTCATGTTAAACCTCTCTAACACCTTCTCAATGTAATTGTGTTGAGATAACCACAATTTATTATTCTTCCTATCACGAGTAATTCTCATGCCCAAAATTTGCTTTGCAGGACCCAAGTTTTTCATTGCAAAAGACTTGTTCAAATCTTTCTTTAAAGATTGAATCTTTTTAGTGTCATGACCAACAATCAACATGTCATCCACATATAATAAGATAATAATATAATCACCATTAGAGAATTTCTTGACAAACACACAATGGTCAGAAGTAGTTTTACCGTACCCATGTTTCTCCATGAAAGAATCAAATTTCTTGTACCATTGTCGGGGTGCTTGCTTGAGCCCATACAAGCTTTTCTTCAATTTACACACAAGTTTCTCTTTACCTTTGACTTCGAAACCCTCTGGTTGCTCCATATAGATCTCTTCCTCCAAATCACCATGAAGGAATGCAGTTTTCACATCAAGTTGTTCAACTTCTAGGTTTAAGCTAGCTGCTAACCCAAGCACAACTCGGATAGAGGATATCTTCACCACAGGTGAAAAAATTTCATCAAAGTCAATACCTTTTCTTTGATTAAAACCTTTCACAACCAATCTTGCTTTGTATCTTGGTTGAGAACTATTATCTTCTGTCTTTATCTTGTATACCCATTTGTTCTTGAGTGCTTTTCTGCCATTAGGCAACTTAACCAAATCAAATGTGTGATTCTCATGCAAGAAATTCATCTCTTCCTGCATGGCCTTCAACCACTTTTCTTTATCAACATTTGTAATAGCTTCTTGATAGTACTCTGGCTCTCCACTATCAGTGATCATCACATACTGGTGTGGAGGATATCTTTGAGAAGGTTGATGTTCTCTAGTAGATCTTCTCAACTCAAACTCGTCTAGTGGCTCAGCTGGTACCTGCTCATCTTGGTGAGGCACATGATCATCAGTTACATTCTCATCATCTACCTGTATATCTCCCCCATCAAGAAAAGTTTCTACAGGGGGCATAGGCGCAACATCAATGTAACTTCTGGAATTTGGTTTCTGTTTTTCAGCTTTATCAAAATCTTCAATAGTTTGGTCTTCAAGAAATATCACATCTCGACTTCTAATAATTTTCTTGTCAACCGGATCCCACAATCTATAACCAAATTCTTCATCACCATAACCGACGAATATACACTGTTTGGATTTACTATCAAGTTTGGACCTCTCATCTCTTGGAACGTGAACAAAACATCTGCAGCCAAACACTTTCAAATGACGGTAAAAGACATTTTTCCCCGCCCAAACTCTATTTGGAACATCACCATCAAGTGGAATAGAAGGAGAAAGATTGATCAAATCCACTGCAGTTTTCATTGCTTCACCCCAAAAGGATTTCGATAATTTTGCATGAGAGAGGATACATCTGATTCTGTCATTAATAGTACGATTCATTCTCTCTGCAACACCATTATGCTGAGGTGTCTTTGGAACTGTTTTCTCAAACCTGATTCCATGTTCTCTACAATACTCTTCAAACGGACCTCTGTATTCACCACCGTTATCTGACCGAACACATTTCAATTTTCTTCCCTTTTCTCTTTCAACACTTGCATGAAAATGCTTGAAGACTCCAAGTACCTGGTCTTTAGATTTCAAAGGAAATGCCCACACTTTTCTAGAGTGGTCGTCAATAAAAGTAATAAAATACGATGCACCACATAGAGATTTACTATCCATCATACAAACATCAGTATGAACTAAATCAAGAATATTTTGCCTCCTATGAGGACCAGTATTATGAAAGGAAACTCTATGTTGTTTTCCAGCAAAACAATGAGTGCAAGTTTTTAGAGACGTACCTTTCACAGGAAGAAAATTTTTCTTCGCATGTATATTGAGTCCTTTCTCACTCAAGTGACCAAGGCGCATATGCCATAAATCAGAAGAGGCGTCTTCAATTTCATTCACTTCTTCATTGCATAGCTTCGTAGGCATCCTATAAAGAGAGGTGGAACTTTGATCCTTTGCAACCACTAGGGACCCTTTGGTGATTTTACATATACCACCACCACCAAAGTAAGTGTGATAACCCTCAATATCCAAGGCTTTCACCGAAATCAAATTGAGACGAATATCAGGAACATGTCTAGCATTCTTCAACTGAAGCTTGCAACCAATCCCAGTTTCAACCCAAACATCTCCCATAACAATAATTTTACATACTCCTTCATCTCCCATTTTTACCATGCCAAAATCACCAACACTGTAAGATGAGAAGAAATCACGCCTAGGAGTAACATGATATGAGGCACCCAAATCAATAATCCAAGTTGAATCCTGACATGCAAGGTTTATGGAATTATCATCACAAACAATGTAGACATTACTAACAGATGCAACTGCTGTTGTATCTTTATCATTTTTCTTCTCTTTGTCTTCATCTCTTTCCCTTGATTGATCTCTCTTAAGGAACCTGCAATTTCTTTTTATGTGACCTGCTTTGCCACAATGATAGCATATCACTTCTTTTTAGTCCTCGACTTGCTTTTTGACTTGCTACGACTTTCAGAGTTGTCGCCTCTATGGAAGTTTCTAAATTGACTTCTCCCCCGTGACTCTGTAACTAGTGCTTCTGACTTTGAGGAAGAACCAACCAAACCACGTTCCTTTCTTCGAGCTTCTTCATTCAACATACTCTCTTTAACTGTTGACATTTTTAGCTTTCCACTTGGAGCTGAATTGGTCAATGTCATAACAAGGACTTCCCAATTATCAGGCAAGGAACTCAACAATAACAATGCTTGCAACTCATCATCTAATTTAATTTCAGCGGTTGTCAACTGATTCACCGTATTCTGAAAAATACTCATATGTTCTGCCATTGAATCCCCATCTTTGTATTTCATATTCACCAGCTTCCGAATCAAGAATGCTTTATTTTGCACATTCTTTCGTTCATACAACTCTTTTAATTTTTCCCACATCTTGTTAGCATCTATTTCAGTTTCAACATGTGGATATACACTCAGATCTAACCATTGTCTAATCAACGCCACTGCCTTTCTATTCATCTTCTTCCAATCAGCATCAGATTTATCTGTGGGTTTAGCAGTGTCACCCTCAATAGGATCATACAGATCTTTACTGTATAGCATGTCTTCCATGAGAGTCTTCCAAAGTGTATAATTAGAAGAATTGAGCTTAATCATATTCGGACCTTTATTTTCCTCTTCCATTTAAATGCACAAATCAAATCAACCAAGCTCTAATACCACTTTGTTGGGAAAAAACCAGAGATAATTAGAAATAACTATCTCAATAATGCGGAATATTTTCCCCCACCTGTGCAGATAAATGGCCAAACAGAAAGTAATAATTGGCAGAAAATTAAATGAGACAAACACAATTTTTAACGTGGAAAACTTCCCTCAAATTGAGAGAATAAAAACCACGGGACCTTGTCCAGTAAAAAACTTCCACTATAATAATTAATGGGTACACCAGAGTCTTCCTAATAACAATAGGGAATATCAATCAACCTTCCTAATAACAATAGGGAATATCAATCAACAACGATAGCCTTATAATAACCTTCCACTAAAGTGGGTATACCAAAATAACTCTCAGAGAAAGTAAAACTATTACCACCACCGGAACTGAATTCCTTTCCTTTTCTCTGGTTGCCGTGCGTGCGGTTACTGTTGTTTGCCTTTTCGTTAGCCTTTGCCCTTGGGGATTTGAGATCCCGTTCCTTCCTTTTATTTTCCTTTACATGGGTCAAGCCCAATAAACCATATGTTCCTCTTTTTTTTCTTTTCCTTTCATTTTAATAATAATAATTATAATATTAATAAACTTGGTGGGTTCCACTTGGGGAGTGATCCCACCCAACAGTAATATTTTAATTTTTTCCGATGAATATTTTAGTTTTCTTATATCATTAGTAATTGTGACTAAAATATAAATTATGTAGCATCTCATATTCCTTAAGTTAAATAAAAGATTATATGATAAATTAAAATGAGTAATTTAAATTAAAAGGGATCAAATTAATTAAGAATCAATGAATAATAAAAAGGGTAAATGATTAAATCAATCTTCACAATTATAAATGTATGTCATTTTAATCTCTAAAATTTGTGATAGACAAACTTTCACAAAATTGAAAAACGCTAGTTATTGGTTATTTTAGTCTTTCTATTAATTTTTTCTGTTAAATTATATAATATGTCACATTAAGTGTTTCCATTGAAAAAAATATATATTGTTACCAAATTTTTTTATTGTAAGAAAAGTCTCTATGATGTGGCATTTTTCTGAACAAGCCACATTAAAATATAACAAAACAGTTGATCGTATAAGATGTGCCATGAATAATAAAAATACAAAACGTTCATTGAACTTATGAAAAAGCAACCCCACAATTGTGAATCTATGTGAACAACTCCATGCCGAACCAAATTGACCTTTGTCGATAATTTGTCATTTGAAAGTAGTCATGCCAACAAAGATAGCTATGATATGTGAACTTTACGTAAATGCTATAGAGGCACTTAATGTGCCACCTCATATACTTTAATAGAAGAAGTTACACAAGAACTAAAATGACTAACATCTTTCAATTTTAGAGACGAACCTAATTAAGAATTGGTTAATAGAGAATATTATGTTAGTGTTTAGTTAGTTTGTTTCTTAATCCTTCAATAAAACTTCATTTATATAGACCATCTCTAGTATAAAAGTCTTTTATCTTTCAATATGATTCTTTTTTAGCAATTTCTCTCATTTTCAAACTCTCATTCTTTGAAGCTCATCTTCCTTTATTGTTCTCATAAGAGATACCAAACTTCAGTTGGTGAGAGATATCAAATTTCCATTGCTTCAATCATGGTTTCTATGAAGCTTTCTCTAACACCATCACTACTTTCGCTCAACACTCCATCGCCGCCAAAGAATGAGCTACTCTTATTATTTTTCCATTAAGAAGGCTAATGAAAATCTAGTATATGATCCCATTAGCTTCGAACCAATGTTCATAAGTTGAAAACCCTAGCATTTATGTGTACTTTTAGTCCATTGTGTAGTAAATAAATTCATAATATGTTACATCTAAGTTTTTACCAAGAAACATTGCTTCTTATACCTTTATTATTATGAGTAACACTACGCCAAAAATGACATTTTATAGCGCATCTTTTACAACGCTTATTAAATACAAGCGCTGTAATATAATTTTTTAAAAATTACGGAGGATACAACAACACTTTTTTGACAAACGCTGTGAAAAAAGCGCTGTTGTAGGGTCATATAGGATCACATACGCTTGCACATAATGTTTACAATTCTTTACAGCGCTTTTTTAAAAAGCGATGTAAATTTAAGCGCTCTCACATAGCCTTTTACAGCGCTTTAAACACAAGCGCTGTAAAATGTAGCGCTCCCACCTTATGTTACATAGTTTTTAAAGCGCTTTTTGTTAAAGCGTTGTAAAAGCCTTGCGCTTTCACATAATCAAATGACCTATTACAACGATTTTTATACAAGCGTTGTAAAAGGCTTGCGCTTTCACATAATTAAAGGACCTATTAGAGCGCTTTTTATAAAATCATTCACTTTAAATAAATAAAAACAAAATTAAAACAAATTTAATACGTTGTCCTAACCCTACGAACTCTCATCTCATCTACTTTGCGAACCCTCCTCTCCTCTACTGTGTGCTCATCTACAAATTGAATATGTTGCTCTTCCTTTAAAACAAATTGAATACGTTGTCTCAAGTACTGTATTTATTAATTTGTTATTGTCACTAAAACTCATAAATTGTTACATATTAGATATGTTCTCATGATATGTTCTGTTTTGAAATCAAACTTGGACCTTGATTTCCATTTTCCAATATTAGATATGTGTACTATATATAAATTGGTAAAATGTTATCAATAGCTTATTATTTGTGTAACTGCATTTATATAGGTCATATAAAATGGACCGGAAATGGATGTCTGTCAATCGATTGACGAAGGAGTATGAAAATGGAGTGAAGGAGTTTGTTGAGTTTGCAGTGAAGAATGCAAAAGATCCAAATAGAGCCGTTTGTCCTTGTTTAAAATGTTGTTTTGGAAAACACGTTAGAGCAGATGAATTAGAATGACATTTAGTATGGTATGGAATTGATCAAAGCTATACATGTTGGATAAGACATGGTGAGAAAATAAATGGAAACACCTGCACAGATACATATGCTTCAACTGATTTCGACACAGATACATATGAGCCGGACCGAGTTGAGGAGATTTCAAAAGCAGTTGAAGAAAATTTTCGGGATTGTCCTAAAATGTTTGAGAGCTTGTTGAGTGATGCAGAGAAACCATTATATAATAGATGGTCTAATAAAAGCTTCACAGAATTACTAACACTCTTAAAAGATATGTTGCCAGTTGATAATGAACTTCCCAATCGAACCTACGAGGCTAAACGAATTTTGTGCTCTATTTGTATGAGTTACGAAAGGATTCATGTGTGTCCTAACGATTGCATTTTATTTCGAAACGAATATGATTTACTAAAGGCGTGTTCGAAATGCAATGTCTCTCGATATAAGAAGAAAGAATCTACTCTAGCAAAAGTCGTGTGGTATTTTCCTATAATACCAAGATTTAGTTTGTATGAAAAACCTCAAGTTAAAAGGTTTGAAGACCCATGATTATCATATTCTAATGGAGCATTTGCTACCAATAGGTATACGTTCAATTTTACCAGAAAAAGTTCGTCGAGCCATAACTAAATTATGTTTCTTCTTCAGGGAAATTTGTAGTAAAGTGATCGATCCTCAGAAATTACCGACATTGCAGAGGGAAATTGTTGTTACTTTGTGTGAGCTTGAAATGTATTTCCCACCCTCGTTTTTTGATATAATGATTCACCTTACTGTTCATCTTGTTAAGGAGACATAACTTTGTGGGCCATCTTATATAAGATGGATGTATCCGATAGAACGATATATGAAAAGATTAAAAGGATACGTAAAAATTAGAAGTCGACCAAAATGTTGTATTGATGAACGGTACATTGTCGAAGAAGATGCTGAATCTTGTATTGAATATCTGTCCAATGTTGAATCCATAGGGCTTCCCATGTCTCGTCATTCATGAAGATTATTAGGAGAAGGGATAGTTGGAAAGAGACTAATGACTATATCAAGGACAGAATGGGAGTAGACACAATTGTATGTTTTGCACATTGATGATGAGGTTCAACCGTATGTTACAATACACATGGATCAGTTATCTATTTTGAACATGAATAGGAATCAAAATTGGATAACTCGAGGTCACAATCGAAGTTTTATAACATGGTTAAAAAATCACATAAAGTCAAAGTTTGATGTAGACCCCAGATCAATTTCACAATGATTGAGGTGGCTAGCAAATGGTCCGAGTTTACATGTCTTTTCTTACACCGGTTATGTAATTAATGGCTACACATTTTATACCAAAGAACAAGATGATCAAACCACTATGCAAAATAGCAGAGTCACTCTCGTAGCTGAAGCGATGCATGTCTCAAGTGCAAAAGACAAGAACCCAATATATGCAAATCTATCATATTTTGGGGTTATCGAGCGCATATGGGAGTTAGACTACACAATGTTTCGTGTTCCCATATTTGGTTGCAAGTAGGTCGATAATAATAATAATGACGTTCGGATTGATGAGTCAGGGTTCTTGCTTGTCGATTTTAATAGGGTGGGATACAAAGATGAGCCTTTTATTTAAGCGTCGCAAGCTCAACAAGTGTTTTATGTCACTGATCCTACTTATGATAAATGGTCTGTATTCCTATCGACCAATAAAATAAGTGATGATAACAATAATGATGAAGATGTTGATAATGATCTTTTCTTTGCAACATCACAACCACATGAAATTGATTCAATTGATGATGGTTTATATCTTAGAGATGATCATGGTGAGGGAATTTGGATTAATCCATCGTTTCGCATCATTAATAGACAAACAAATGTGAGTCCCACCAGGAAAAGAAGAAGGGAATCTTAATGTGTTTATTTGTTTTAATTGTTTGATCTGAACTGAGTTCATGTAATTTGATTGTTTGATCTGCCAACTTGAACTGTATTTGATTTTCTGCATATACTGATTTTCTGCTTATATTGAACTTGAAAAAGCTTTGTTTGAGTATTGTATTTGAATATGAGTTGATCATGTAATTTAGCAACGATATATATATATATATATATATATAGGTATTTAACTAATTATTTGGAAGAAAAAACTGAAACTGAACTATATATAGGTGTTATGGTTCCAAATATATGTATTTTACTAATTATATTGCATTTTACAGAAACTGAACTTATATTGTAATTTAACATATTTAACTTGAACTGAACTGAACATAAACTTTGTAATTTTACAGCGCTTTTGTTAATAAGCGTTATAAAAAGCCTTTAAAAAAAATAAGGAAGTCACATAACCTTGCACATAATAAAACAAAGAGGTCTTTTACAGTGTGTTTTGGAAAAGCGCTGTAAAAGGCTTTTAATAAAATAAAACAAATTAGGTCTTTTAAAGCGCATAGTGGAAAAGCACTGTAAAAGGGTTACATAGCGCTTTCACATAATAAAACAAAGGAGGTATTTTAAAGCGCTCTGTGGAAAAGCGCTGTAAAAGGCTTTCACATTATAAAACAAATGAGGTATTTTAAAGCGCTTTGTGGAAAAGCGCTGTAAAAGTGTCACACAACGCTTTCAATAATAAAACAAAGGAGATCTTTTAAAGCACTTTGTGGAAAAGCGTTGTAAAAGGGTCACATAGCGCTTTCACATAATAAAACAAAGGAGATCTTTTAAAGCGCTTTGTGGAAAAGCGCTGTAAAAATGTCACATAGCGCTTTCACATAATAAAACAAGGGAGGTTTTTTAAAGCGCTTTGTATAAAAGCGCTGTAAAAAACTTTTAAAAAAATATTATAATGAGGTCTTTTACAGCGCTTTTTCACGAGCGCTTTAAAAGGCTTCTAAAAAAGCGCTGTAATAGTATTTTACAGCGCTTTTTCAAAAAAGCGTTGTAATAGGGTTTTATATATAACAGTAACCGCTTCAGTTTCATCTTCATTACGTAAACTTCATACGCTTCCTCTTTAGTTTCCTCTTCCTCTTCAGTAATAGGTGCATAATAATGCATCTATTGAATGCACCTACTGCAGCGCTTTTTGAAAAAAAAACGCTGTAATAGGTGCATAATAATGCATCTATTGAAAACACCTATTACAACGCTTTTTTGAAAAAGCGCTGTAAAACGAGTATAACAAACGCACAATATATTCATCTATTTTACAGCATTTTTTTATTTTAAAAAGCGTTGTTGTATCTTTTTACAGCGCTAGATACTACAACGCTTATTTTTTTGAAAAAGCGCTGTAAATGACTTAAAAAAACCCTATAAAATGCGTTTTTTTCGCGTAGTGTAAATTATTAAATCGATCCTTAAAATTATAAATGTCAATCATTTTAATCTCTTAAATTTAAGAATAGGTAACAAACAACATGGTTCTGGTGTGTGCGACACCTAAAATAGTCGTGTTCTTCCATAAATGTTACTCAAAATGCATCAGCCGGTAACATACTGTATAGTAGATTCTAATATTTAACTTGTATCCAAATTGATTCTTTTTAAAAACAACTGGTATTATAATTTACTCAATTAAGCTTTATGCCATTTGCTAGATTTTGCTATATAGTACAAATAAATGTTTCACGAAAGATCATTTGCATATGCATGGTGTATTATACAACAAAGCGTGATTATTGAACTGAATAAATAAACAATATTATAATTAGTTAATTGGTAAATTTTGTGCCTCTATAAAGTGGATTAGGTTTCTCTACTCTAAAATGAATAGTTGATAAACAAATCAATAATTAATATTATATGTATATGTATAATCAATAATAATAAATAGTAATAATCTTAATTTTTGATTTATTCAATTTACTATTTTCTGATTTTAGAAGAGTGAAATTCATATATAATTCAATAATAACATGGTTATTTGTATTGTACTTTTAACAAAAGGGGCTTTTCAATAGATTGTGCGCTGGCATATTAAAAAAAATAAAAAGATAAGTATTCGACTTTCAAAAGATGAAAATTTTAACCTACATCTTAGCCTCTGCCCTCCACAATTTAATAAAAACTCCGTTTTACTCGTATTTGTTTTCAAAAAGAAAAACTAAAAAACCACAATTTAAAAATGAACAAAAAATTGAAAAATTTGCCAAAAAACTTTTAAAAAGTTTCTCATAATTGAATTTTTTTTTCATAAAACACACCGTTAAAATGTGTAGTAAAAAATTGGATTTAACTTTTTTCGAATACAAGTGTGTTTTAAAATACTAAAAATTTAAATTTTTAGAAACACACAATATTTCAAAAAAATATAACTTCAAATTTTTTAAAATATATTTGTGTTTCAAAAATCTTAATTTTAAATTTCTTGAAACATTACATTTTAAAAAAAAAACTTTACAAACCGAGAAGCTTTATGAA
>JBBPBP010000001.1:27064937-27075345 GCA_037974735.1 Cicer chorassanicum
ATACCTCATACTCCATTAATTATATCTTTATTTTTTAAATAACCATTAATTATACCTTTATTCTCATATTTTATTTAAACTATCGATTTTACTCTTTTTTGAGTTTCAAACAACCAGAAAATTCAATTTAAAGATTTTTAGAATATAGATGTACTTTAAAAAATTTAAAGTTTGAATTTTCCATAACACAAAATAATGATTTTCAAAAATGGTTAATATGTTAATGAAAAATTAAGGAAATGTTGTTTCAACATTTCCAACTATATATTTTTTAGTTTTTTTTATAGAAAAAATATATGTACCGTCAATGTAAATTAATTTGACATTGTCGTTTAATAGAAATCGAGTATAAAGTAATTATTTAAAATAAAATAGTTAATAAATAAGCATAAATGACAATATAATAGATTCTCGTTGAACAATAATGTAAAACAATTTTAAACCGTCGATTCTAATATTAAAAACAAATGGGAAGGGAATGGCATAATTTTAGAGGTACCAAATAAAATTTTCCTGAGGTTTTTGAGTGAGATCTAAAGGTGGAAAAATATATAAACCATTCATCTGGTGATAGTGTTTTCCAATATGTTGTGTTATAATAATGTGTCCTTGGAGAGGACCAATTTCTTATCAAATTCCTTTAGACTCTATTTGAATATTTTAAAATGAGCGGAATGAAATGAAGAATGAAGTAAAGAAGAATGTAACAAAGTATTTATTTCATTGTTTAGTTATTTGATGATATAGTGGAATATAAAAAGTAAAATTTTATCTCATACATCCCAAATTAGAGGAGAAGAAATTTAAGGGAGAGGATGAAATAGATTTCATCATGTTCCACTTCATTCCACTCCTTTTTAAAATATCCAAACAATAGAACCTCATTAGTTACCACTTCATTCCATCGATCCAAACAAAACCTTGGTTTATATTAAGCATATAGATTTAAGGAAAATATAGAATTCAGATCATTTCTCTCTAAATCTAACAGTCTCTGCATCTTGCACCATCCAACAAAGACAGAATCCAAGTTCAAACTTACGGGTTTATACTTTTACTATATGAAACCTACAATTTCTGCATGACAAAATACACAAATTCAAGAATTTGCATCTCTAAAAAGTCCAAATTATAAAGTTCAAGTGAGATGCTCACAAATAGAGGTGACAGGATTTTATTCAGAATCAAATTACCACATTGGTTGAGCAAAACCATTGAACAAAGTCAAACAAATATAGCACTTTAATCACATTGATATGTTCATTCAAAATCCTCCATATAGCTTCCACAATGAAGCAGCTTTGGTTTGCAACATGACAAGGAAAAAATTGGCACAGACAAATGCCACCCTTAAACTTATAACTGTGATCTCACATAAAAAATAATCCTTCAAAATACCAGCACTCACAATCTTTTTCTACATCAAAACAAAGAGACAAATTGGGTAAAAATCAACTGACAAATCTATAAAATAAAATTAAAAATTGCTGAAGGAAGCTTATTGTTTCCCAAATTACAAGATACCTCAACAACAGTCACCTTATACTTCTGACCTCTTTTAGAAAATTGAAAACCTTAAGGTATTACTTGCCGCAAACAAGTTGTATTCCTCTACGAAAGCAGTCTCTTTCTTACTGCAACCTCGGTCTTTTTCGACTTGATCTAGCGAAATTTTAGAGTTAAAATCTCCAACATTTTCCGAAGATGCAGCAGCCGTTTTGCGTTCATTTGAAAAGGCTACAGGCCCACCAAAATGAAACAAGGAAAATCCACCATTACTCTCTTGTGATTTTGCAGAATTACCATATCGGTCTTCCCCATTCAATGCTGATTTTCTGGAATTAGCTGCAACTGGAACAACCCTTTCTGCAATAGATTCATTAAAATGATCTTGCATGGATGCTGGCTTAGATATTTGACTCAGTTCCTCTCCATTTAAGCCCTTAGCTCTCGCAACTGGATGATAAACTGGAATAGCAGCAGAATTAAATTGAGGTGTTGGTTGCTGTAAGGCACCATACTGCAAGCAGAAGCGCGGGTCCTCGTTTAAGTTATATCCAAGAGGGCCAGAATATAAATAGTTGTTTGGATGTACGAAGGGCATTAAACCATTTGCAGGAGCCGATTGCCATGAAACTGGATTTTGATGGTAGTAACCCATTGCCGAAGGAGTCTGAAACACAGGAAATTGTATGTTTCGGTTTGGCATTGGAGGAAGCATGCTTTCAGGTTGAGAACATACATTGGTGGAAGAAAAACCATTTTCAAACACATGATTCCCAAATGCTTCACTTTCAGCTACATCCAAGGACGGAACAGATAGCGACCTGCTTGACAGACCCTCACCATTTGCATTGTGAGTTTTCTCGATCACAGCTTTGTAACAGCCAGACAAGCCATTGTCAATCCAGGTTGAACTATCTCTTACTTCGTATTTTTGGCTAGCATCTTCTGAATCTGAATTTGAGGATTCTGTATTTTCACGGTTTGAAGAGGTTGTATTATTATCGCCCTCACTTAGGCACGATGAGCAGTTATCAGAACTAGAATTGCTACCTTGACTGTGATCCGAAGAATTATTCATGGCAGATCCTCTCGTTGCACTTATTTCACGTTCCTCGGATCCATTTTCTGTGGAGCTGCAAGATCCTTCAGCTTCTGCATCAAGATCATTCTGACAGCCTTCGGTCATTCCACTGCTCTTTAAATCACTATCATCATTGTCAATTTCACCTGAATCATCAACTTCATCAACAGGTGACCTGACTGCTTCGAACTGAAATACTTGACCTGTGGAACTCAATGTAACATCAGAGTCTGAATTACGACGGGCATACTTATTGAGAGATTCCGTAGGCTCCCAAACTTTCTTCAATTGAAGCAAATCCCTGCTTGGATAGTTCCCTGCAAAGACTCGGCTTTTGGGTCTTCCGCCACTGTCATGCATTAAGTCTACTTGATTATACCTATTACCACGATAGAACTGCCTAGATGTATCAACTGCAGATTCAGACTTACTGGTGGCTCTCATCTCCCGACTACCTCTGGTCATTCTACCATTCAGGCTGCAACTGCAAGAATGGTAATCATATTTGTCACTCATCCGGTAGTTAGAACTATAGAACCTCTCAGTACACTTGTGACTGCCATTATGACCAACATTACGACCATTTATTTTTGATTGTCGGTTCAATCCACTGACTCCCCTGGAAGATGCTCCAAAGTTGTCTCCATAGTGTCTTGGCTCAGATCTTCCTACCATCCCTCCATTTTCTGAAACAACTGCATTATGGTGCTTGTCACACCACTTTGAAGACATATCGAGTTGATATTCGTTCCTATATCTAAGTCTTTGACGATAAAAAGTTGGTTGTTCAACTTTGGAAGTATGATTCACGTCATGTGCATTTGCAATGTCTTCATCATAATCATCATAAGCATGTTCTTGTGCTCTGAGAGTACTACACTCACTCGAGAGATCGTCATCTTGGAGGTTAGGATAATCACCCTGCGATAAATTAGCCTCATCTGCTGCAACAACTGAATTCTCGCATGTAATAGCACTATCATTTTGCTCGGTATCAGCCGGTGTGGACAGATTTTCCTTTGAGGCTTCAGGAGAGCTAGGAACGTCGATTGACTCAGAATGCTTTATTTCTTTAATTTTATCCTTTCCTTTTAGTCTTTCCTTTCTCCTAAGCTTTTTTTCCCTTTCTTTTGTTCTTTTCCTCTCCTTGCGCTCTTCTTCTTCACGTTTTTCCTTTTCTTCTTCTTCAAGAAGTTTCGTCTGCAAAAATATCATATACTTGGGATTTAGGAAGTATAATCACAAGACAGATAGAAGCAAAGATCACTGTTTTTTTTTCATTTTATTCTCAAGAAAAGTCTGTTCCTTATAAAAGCATAATAATTAAGACCTGCTTTTCTAATGTAATGATCTCTTTGCATGCTACATGAACTCGTTCCTCCAGCAGTTTTAGTGCAAGACAAACAAATATGCTATGCGCATTTTGACGTGCTGTTCCTTCTCTGAAAGCCTTTTCTACCTGAAAAGATAAACATAGTTAGCAGTTGAACAAGATGTCTACAAACTACAGCCATGGCCAATGCAAAATAATCCAAGCAGCCATAAATTATAATAGATTAGAGATCAAAACATAGTCTGCGGACTGCACTAAACTTTTTGACATTATAAAGTGAAATAGATTAGAGTTCAATATGAAGTTCAACACCTATCCTACAGCCAGAACTGAATAATACCCCTACCAATATAAAATTCCATTCATTTGTCATAATGATTTCTACCCCTCACCGCACCAATTATACTGGTTCGTAAAGATTATGTAAAGATATTCATAGAAGGTGGAATCAAAACAAACTATTATTAATCATGAAAATAACAATAAAGCAAAACATGCCTGCTCTTTGAAAATAACAACAGCAGCATCCAGAAGAAATTCTCGAGCAAGTTCAGGGCTCTTTGCATGCTTTTGCGGACGGGTGCAGTCTCCATCAATCTCATTCCCATCTTTGTCTGTCAAATCATCATCCTAGAAGCAAGCATTGTATAATTAACTGATGGAACTTATAGACAACATTCCTCAAATAATTTTTGAAATTCCATGAATTTTGAACATTGTAAGGGAATCTAATTTCCTTAATGAAACTTGAAGTACCTCTTCTTCTTCTGCCTCTTCAGCATGCTCAAAGAATCTTTTTATACTTTCCCCTTTTGTGATTGTAACATAACCATCCCCTACAATTAGCCTGCAATGTACGCACTGTTGACCCTTTAATGCATGAGCTTTAACACAAAATTCAGAACATCGGCCATCTAGTTTCCAAGCTCGGAGGGTAATGAAGCATGCACTCAAACCACCAAGATCTAGGCCACTGACTTGAACACGTCCTTTTGTTCCAACATTTTCGAATTCCAAAATGTCTGATTTTCCTTCGGTTGTCCCCACAGCCCACTCAAAGTGATGATACGATCCCATAGTATCCGCAAATGTTTGGCGCCAATCAGCTTGAATCGAGTCATCAGATACCTGACGAAAGCATATGTATTGAGTTATGAACAATATATAATCTAGTCTCAACATGTAGCATCATAAACCACCTATTTCATACAAATATTATTACTCTCCCAATGAAATCCCAATCACAATAGATTTCACAGCATAGAAATATGGAAGTCAAACCTCATACTGAAAGGCAGTATCGGCAACACAAAACCAACTGGTGCAACGAGGTTCTCTACGCATACGCTTCAGTTCTTTTAGCTCCTTGAATTCTCGAATAACATTTCTTCTACAATCTCGGCAAAACCTCTTGCTATCAAACCTGATAGATAGATAAAAGGTAATCTTTTAGTAAAATATAAAATTGATTATATATACACAAACACAGCCCTCAAGGAAGGCTTCATACGGTTTCAACAATATAAACTTTATGAAAATTTGATATATTCTAAATAGCACGAACAAAGTTTAGGAATAGAGCTTTCTTAAGAGCCAAAGCAACATTTTTCTAAATCTAATGGCATTAAGAACCTCAAAACTATTGTTTTGAGGTTCTTAATGCCATTAGATTTGGAAATGGAACAATCCTTAAGACCCTCAAAACAATAGAAGTCAACAAGTTGTCATTGGAATGGAACAAGCCAGCATCCAAGCATAATGTTGAAAAAAATTTAAAAATTGCCAAGCAACATAAAACTTCAGTAAATATCTAATTTTTGGCTAAAAGGTCATGTAACTCCTGAGACAAAATGCTAGGCAAAAATTCTAAATAAATAATTAAGTACTTTGGTCATATACCTATCCAATGTAAGATTTTAACACAACCCTAAAATTGAATATCTAAAGCTGCAGGACTGAAAGCCATAGGTGACACAATATTAAGTCTAGAATAAACTCAAATAGCATATAAATATTATTGTTTTAACTACATAATTTTCTAAACACTCAATAAGATACAGCAATCATCACTTGACTGGAGAATTCAGTTGCTTTCAACCCTAAAAACGGCTCATCAATTAATTTATCTTCATATTTGCATGATACTCATAAATAACATCATACCTTCTTACCATATTGGCCATGCCTACAGTCCAAAACGTCAAAAATAGGTGATTGTTCTATCACATTTTCATAACTTAGGCGAAATCATAAGAGACTTAATTTAATGTAAACAAGCATCACATTGAGATTTAACTAATTTTTCAATTTTTATTTTCTTCAACTTTTCAAAACCAGACTCATACTTTCTATTTGACATTTTCAATTACTACAAAGTATAAAATTAAAATATAAAAGTAGCAATAAAAAATATAAATAAAATAGATGTTGCAAATAAATAAAAAATAATAAAATGATAGAATTTGGAAACGAAGAAAATGGCACGTTGATATTATCTACTACAACAATTTCATATCAAATATCTCCCTTAAAAGCTCACTTCAAAAGAATATGGGAAAAGAGAAAGAGTAAGAGCAAAACCATATGAGTACAAAAATGTTAAAATTTTCTAAAATATAAAGACAATCAAATAACCGTACAAATATTTAATAAATTTTATCTGTTAGAATCAATAAATAAATGTTTAATTATTTTAACTTTATAGAATGAACCTATATGGAAGTCATCACGCAGTCATGCGTGAAATGTGTTTTCGGCCTTTTCCAAAATGCATTCAATGCAAGCAAATTAACGGCCAACTACAAGTACCGTTATGCACTGCACATAAGGAAAATATACTCAAGGCAATAAAGTAAAATAGGTAACAAAATACTTTATACTAACTACTATTACTACTAATTATCAGTGTTAACGATTGCAGAAGGTAGACCACAGTGAAAAGCAAAAAATCCATCATTTTATACCGCCGTGGCACTGCCATCCATCACAAATTGGCCACGGCAGGTATCAAAAATTCCGCCACCGCAATCAACCATGGCCTATCTTTGACAACAACGCTAATTATTATCATAAAGTGGGGCCTATGTTCAAAAAAACAGTAAGCGGAATGTTCAAATAGATACCCACCTAAACATGAGTCTCTCAATAAAATCTTCTTCCTTCATCCTTAGAAGAGATTGTCTTGTCTCCTCGCCAAGTGCCGACCAAAAATCGACCAGCGTATCACATGAAAGTCTGGCAGTATGCAGGGCACAGGTTTCCCTTGTCCCATGCCCTCTACCATAACTCACTATTCCTTGGCTTATCCAACCACGACCTCCCCCACCACAGGCATCTGGATAAAGCAGTTCTCTTTCCCGCTCCCTAGCACGTGCTCCATCAAACACCTGATACGATAAAAAGTTAAGCTACCCAACAAGGAAAAGGGTTGCATCACGAGAATCTAATACAAATACTCCACACTTACAATTTGCAGTCCTTT
Source organism: Cicer chorassanicum (assembly GCA_037974735.1). Taxonomy (NCBI): domain Eukaryota; kingdom Viridiplantae; phylum Streptophyta; class Magnoliopsida; order Fabales; family Fabaceae; genus Cicer; species Cicer chorassanicum. Next base: position 27,072,339 of record JBBPBP010000001.1, read on the forward strand.
CAGAGACTTTGAATACAAATAGCAGTCCATAAGTGTTAGTGAACCCTCGCGCGTCGTCGTCAAACCTCCCCAAGGATGGACAGATGGATCTTGAATATCATCTTTGGCTCCATTGGAAATGGATGATGATGATCCACCACTCTTTTGATTTTTGAAACCCCCAAGTCTGTTACAAGGAAACTGAACACCTGCTCCTCCTTCTTGATGCAAAGATTTTCCATACATAACAATCTGCAAAAATCCTTCAAGAAGCAATCCATTGCATCTTGAGCAGTACATATTTTTTCGTGCTTGCTCAAAAAGGGTTTGCTTGTCAATCCTCAAAAGTTCCTGCCGAGCTTGTGGCGACAGCTCACTCCAGAACTATATTAAAGAAAACAAAAACAACAATACGCGCCAAAAAGAGACAGTTAAAGACGTTACGAATTGAAAATTTATCCAAAACATAATGGCAACATGCACAACACATCCTCAAGCAATTTCACTAGCAATGCTTTTACAACAACAACAACAAAAAACAAAAAGTACATACATATAAGTACAATACTCAATGATTAACTTATATAAATAAATACCTTCAAGTACTATAAATTCACATCACATGTAACATCAATTTATTTTTATATAACATTACCAATCACTAATGATAACACAAGAAAGTAAACTGAATAACCATTTGTCAAACAATCAAAGAATATTGCATCCAACAATTATACATCCTAACAACAAAAAAACAATCAATCAATCAATCAAGGAATTTTCACAACTGCCAGATCCAACCAAACCTCAATCAACAACCAATCATTAGCAACACAACAAACCAATACATAATAATAATGATCTAGCACAATCCCAAATGATAAAAAACAAATAAATAAATCTAAGAACTAATAATAAAAAAATAAAATAAAAAACAATTCTTATAAAAAAATAAAAAAAAATAAAAATGGATCGAGTAAATAAAAATACCTTGTGAAGCTGATTGTAACCAACATCGTCACGATTCTTGGACCAAAATCCATTGGCGGAAAGAGAGTACCTAGCTGGTGATTGCGATGAACCATTACTGAATTGGGGTAATCCTGGCATTTTCTTTATTCAATCTCTAGAAGATTCATTCACCAATGCTATCATTCTTTTTCTAAACCTGATTGAATTTGTATCGATGTAAATCGAAATCTATAAAAGCATGAATAAAAAAGAATTGTTAAAAATCTAGAATAATAATTCACAGATCGAGAATTGGTAGAGATTTAGAGAGAGAAATTAAAGAGAGAGAGAGAGAGAAGAGAGAAAGGGGTGTGGTGTGGTCGATGAGGATGAAGATGAGATTTGGTGTCATGTGTGAGACTGCGTGTGTTGTGTGTTTGTGTGTTGTGTCATGTCATCATATCATATACACATACATATAGATACACATTATATTATATATTTATACATATAGTTGTAGAGAGGGAGAGAGAAACATACACACTCAAGGTGAAAGATTAGATTTTGGCTATGCTTATGCTTATGCTTAATGGTAAAACCAAACCTTGTTTCTTTTATATATACTACTAGGGCGTATAGTCTATCCATTTTTCTATTCTATTCAATTATGTATTACTTTAATATATTTTGGTATACGTTGATTAGTTATTTTTAGACATACTTACAAGTAAAATAAAATTTATCTATAAAAATGGATCCATTCGAAAGAAAAAAGTCACACCAAATTGAAATTTTCTTATTTATGTATTACACTTCTACATATATGTTGTGTAAAGAATCAATATTTGGTTAGTTCTTGTAAAGAAGAAAAAGAAAAGAAAACATTTGGTTAGTCTACTTTTCAAAAAATTACATTTGATTAGTATCAGCGATAAGACATTCCGGCATTTTGAATGATTAAAGATTTATTCTTGTTAGTAATTATGTGAATATTATGTACTTAAAATATAGTTCAGAAAGGTTGAATGACAATATTATTTTGCAGTAAATTATTATTCTGGTCAATTATCATAAAATAAATATTCAAAAAATCAAAATGAATTGTATGTTGAACGCAATCATTACCTCCATTGGATGGAGAAAATAAGCAAGGTCGGGGATTTGACTAATGTTAATGACAAAATATATACGTCAATATGATTTCTCAAGTAAATGAGTTCACCTAATGTAATTATGTGAAAATAATTATATAAATAATACATGAATATATAAAATTCATATAAATGTAATAATTTTAGAGTATATACACATCTTACTATGTATTTAGTAAATCATATCATTTAAGTAGTTTTTATCAAAAATTCTATATCAAATTTTATTTCTATAATTGATATTGTCGAAAAGATGTGTACAACAATATCGTTCATTTGCATTTTTTTTTATTATATAGGACTGTTACAAAATTATTTAGTTTGATTAATCTATTATAAAATGTAACAACGGTTGCAACTGTTATTTTGCGCATAATCAATAAAAGTGTCATGTTAGTTATTTATATCGACATCGTAGAAAAATATATCAAGAATTGAAAATTTTAATTTTGTCTCTATTATAATATAAAAATAATAAAAAATGTAATAATAGAAAAATACATTTATTTTTACTCAATAATAGAAAAATGCAAGAATTTTGTATGAAAAGTTATTTTTTAAAGTAAATAGAATTCTTAAAAGGATCTTTGTATCTCAAAAAATTAGTCTTTGACTTTCAATTAAGGGATGGATACCTTTTTTAAAACAATGGGGAAGAGAAAATTTTTGCATAAGAGATTTGAACTTTCCCTTGAGATTAAAATATCAAATTTTTACCACTTCTTAAAATTATCATGTCAAACTTTGATCACTGAGTAGACACCAAGACAAATTGTGTGAACCAAGGGCAAAAAATAAAAAAGTAAATATTAATACATGCCTTTTATGTGTGTAAATAAATATCTTGGTAAACATGTCCTTGCAAAGGGCATTATATATATAGTCAAAAAATATTATAATATGTATTTTTACATTTTGTAATTAGA
>JBBPBP010000001.1:27083199-27099425 GCA_037974735.1 Cicer chorassanicum
AAATTTTAAAGAGTAAAGATTTTTTTTTGAAATTCTAAAAACTCTATTATATAATTAAAGGTTTCATTCTTTCAATTATCAAAACTATTTCTTGTTATAAATTTAATATATGAATAGTAAACAAATTATATAACTTATTATTTTATAACTGTATATCACTTGATTTATGTTTTGTCCCAATTTTGGATTTTTGACATCCTAAATCACAAAATAATATAGATTTATACCATATTTTTTTGTAAAATATTTGCAACGACATAAATAAAAACTATTTCAGAGAAGAAGAAACTTTTACAAGTTATTTAGGATATCACATTTCTCAAAATTCAAAAGGAACACTTTGAACTTTTTTTCCTCTTATAAAATAGAGCAATCTTCGTAAACTTGATTTAACTAGAATTTCTTAATTTAATTCCAAAAAGTTACTAGTACTTATAAGGTTTTCATACAAAAAGTTGTTTCTAATTAAATAAATAAAAATACAACTTTTGACTCTCATTCCCGGTATCACCTATCAAAGCGGGACTTCTCCCAAACTTGAACTTCAAGACTCATTAATCTGTAATAACTGCGATTTCACAAACGTAGAGCCAATCCAATCAAACACAAACAACGAAAGAGGTGAGTTTCGAAATCCTGTTGATAGTATAATATAAGTAAGAAGAACACACAATTAATCATAAATAAACCGTATCATTACACAAACATTCTTCAAGGAAAAACATTACATTATAAAGTCAAAATCACTTAAGGAAAATCAATACATTTCACTATAACATCAAATCATCCAAGAGAAATTATTATCGCACACGATACATTTTAATCACAAGAAAATCTAATGTTATGCATGATTAAACTCTATTTCACAATTTGGTACCATTCTAACTCTGGAGTACTTGGTTAGGAGGTTTGATATTATGTCACCACCCGAGTGGACGAACCCGAGACACATATACGAGACAATCGAGGTAAACATGTGTTGTATGGTAGCTCCCGAAATTGGAGTGCTACCTCCAAGTCACCTAGGAATTCCCCATCCGTATACCTCCAATGTTTAATAATCTTGCATAAAGGCTCAACAGCAGACCACCATGATCAGGCTCCTTCAGTTATACTTCCCTAAAATCACTAGACTTGTCAGACCATACTTATATAATGACAAATTAATCTCCACATTAAAAATTCTCAACATCTATTTTCTCCCCTCGTTGGCCTATGATACTCCATTAAGACCGTCATCTCAAGCACAAATTGGAATCACCAATATTTCATCAACTCTGGAGTTATTTCAATATTCTCATCACAAATTTATAACATCTCTATCATTAATCATATATCCTCATCACAAATTTATAGCATCACTATCATCAACCATACACCATATCATCACATAAACTTATCACAAATTTATAACATCACTATCATCAATCATACACCATCCTCATCACATAAACTTATCACAATGCATTCGTCTTTTATTATCACATCACATAAACTTATATCATACAATGCATCCATATTTTATTATCACATCATATAAACTCATCTAATCAAACGTATGCACAAAATTCATTCGACACTCAATATCACAATAATATCAAATACCACACATTTAGTGAAATTAAATTAATCAACACCTTATAAATATTTCTATTCCACATTTTAATCTCACATTCCATACTTTCACATTAATTAATTTATCCCTCAAAGGGCTACTGCCATATGTAGCGAGCCCTGGATGAATCGTTGGAAAATACGGTTTTTCCGTTTATCTCACAATATATTATACTATGAATTCAAACACTATCTCACCCCTTACCTTATTTTGACGCTTTCACACGCGAATACGAGTCCACAAGCAAAAAAACTTTTGTTCTTTGACGTTAAAAATAAATTATGAGAACACATCTTAAAATGGTCAATTTCGAAGTTGAGTCAAGTAAACTTACAGTAAATCGGAAAATAATCACTGTTCACACGGTCGTTTGGGCGTTGGTTTCACTCAAATCGGACTTACGATGAAGAAAATCGGTGTAAATAACGAATGCCATAAACGGAGAAGTCTGGTATTTTATAGAGAAATTGGGATGATTAAAAATCTGAGAAACTGTCTTTAATTGACTAACTAAATGAGTGAAACAACGTATTGAAATTTGGACAAAAACGGAGAAAAAAATTCTAGATAGACGTTGATTTTCATTTTATTCTCCCTATTGTGCGGCTGCCGTTTTCTTCCACTTTCTTTCTAATGTAGCTCTACTATATTTTTGTTATTATATTAGGTTATATTTGACTTTTTTTTGTTCTTTTAACAACCTAGCCCATTATACCCATTTTATTTCTTTACCGCATTTACACAAGACCCAATTAATTATACACTTATTTTAACTTATTTATTTTCCATTAAAACAATATTTTACAAAATATCAAATTAAAATATTATCATATTTTGAAATTGTTTGAATGATAAAATAAATAAATATAACATCATTATTTTATATTAGTTACTAAATCAATTAAATATTTATAAAATAGGAACATCATAACAAGCACACATATAAATAAAATTAAGCGCGATATTATTAATATTTCAAAACCAATATTTTACAAAATAGATCAATTAAAGTAATTAAATTTTTAAAAATGTAACAATAATAACAAATTCTCATACTCAAAACTATTACTATACTTACCAATATATGCATTTTAATACAAATGGCACGTTTTAACACTTCTATAGTAAAAATAGATATTCTAAAATATTCACAATATATTCAAAATAATTCTTTATGGAATAATTAATTAAAATAAGAAATAGTTATAAGTAATTAAAATATAATTGTGTGCACGTTTATCGTTTAGTCAAATGCATATGAAAGTATTTTAACAATTATCAATGCTCATATACACGGGAAATCACCGAAGTCTTATTCTCTAAAACCCTCACACTAAAATACTATTATTTTTAAAAAACATAATATAATATTTATGATTTATACTACTCATTAAATATATATATATATATATATATATATATATATATATATATAATTATCACACCACAACAAACACATATAAAGATAATTAATCACAAAATTAATCAACATATATTTTAAAATATCTTTAACACAAAACTAATTATTTAAAATCCTATTTCATTAATAAAATAGTTGATTATAAAAATTGGGGTGTTACAGTTTTGACATTACTTATTATATATACTTTGTGGTATTTAAATTGAAAATGAGATAGATTGATGTATGTCTATATATTTATATAAAAGCAACATATCTAAAGATATTACAGAGTGACTATTGCTCATATGTTCTGTAACAAAAAAAAAATTTATGATTAATTATTTTTATCTACAATGGATCATGATTAGATCTCTTAATCTCACTTGAAGTATCCTCTAAGTATGACTCAGATCTTTTTTGTACAACTCACAGAGTTTATATAATATATCTTGACATGCACATTTCATAGAATTCATAAATGACAAGACTTAATCACAATGACAAATAATTTATAGATATGAAAAGATATAGTGTGAGAGTCCTTTGAGATTGCATTTGTTTATTAATGTGTTTATTTAGACATAGGAATTGTAATAGTTACGAGGAGAAATAGTCTCTTCTTATTATATTTGGATATGTAAATTTTCAACATCTCATGAATATTAAAAGCGGAAGGAAATTGGGAATTAGGGTCACGCAACTATTACTATTAGTTATGGTTCAAACATTATAAATGTTTATGCTATATGCCTTGTATGTTTAAAGATATTTTTTCCATACCAGACACTCTGGGTGTGATTACAAACATTAAATGAAATTGTTTTTATTTATAGATTTTATATTAATGAGTTGTTAACGCTCATTGTGTTTTAGGTGATCTTACCAAGTATAAAGTAAACATTAGAAAAATATTAATAGTGTGTGTCAATTATTCAATGTTTAAGTGTAGTATCATCATATCACATAGGTCGAGATGCCTAATGGATTTCTCATGCTGATTAAATTGACGACTCAATAAATACAATGATCTAAAGCAGTCATGCATGCAACTTTTTTCCCACGCCAAAATGACGACATTTCGATAGAGAAAAAATTGATTATTAATTATCCTCATATATAGAAAGTAGAATTAGACTATACTTTTCTTCTTTCTTCTCAAAAAACATAGACTCGCACACATAGGGGTAGATCCAATGTATGCAATTAACACTCTGAACATTGAAAAATTGTACCAATATCATTTTTTGTTTTTTTTGGCCATCTTGTAAGTTTTTTTGCACCCGAAGCCCAACACATCAAATCTAAAAGTACTCTCATATTTTGCACCCCAGAACCAAGGTCTTGGATCCACCACTTCTCACACAAAGGCAAAAACCCTCACAATTCCTTGTGTTGTCCCCTCATGATTCTTGTTTTGGTCCTCTCTCACCCCTTATGCACAAATCATCTTGACTCTCCCATAAGTCCCACTTTTCTATCCTATATTTTGTTTCCATTGTTGAGGAAAAATTAATTCTCTTATGCATTAATATTGTTTAGTTGCTTTGGCCTTTCTTTATGTCGTTGGTTTGTGATCAATGGTTTTTAAACTTTAAATATCTTATTTAAGTATATTAAATCTATCTTGTTGTGCTAATGTTTTGTGTATGTCTCATATTTGCAAAAATTAAGTTTATGTACTACTTTGTAATTATCTCTAATTTATGTATAATGAGTTTGTTTTTATACCTCTTATTTGCATAAATTAAGGCTATTTTATCCCATTCTATTGTATTATGAATTTTTTTAACATTTTTATATGTGGCATGAGTATTTTGTTATTTTTTGCACCCGAACCCCAACAAATCAAATCTAAAAGAACTCTCATTTTTGCAGCCCAGAACTAAGGTCTTGGATCCACCACTTCTCACACAAAGTCACAAACCCTCACAATTCCTTGTGTTGTCCCATCATGATTCTTGTTTTGGTCCTCCTTCACCCTTAATGCACAAATCATCTTGACTCTCCCATAAGTCCCACAACTCTATCCTATTTTGTCTCCATTATTGAGGAAAAGTTAATTCTCTTATGCATTAATATTGTTTAATTGTTTTGGCCTCTCTTTATGTCATTGGTTTGTGATCAATGGTTTTTGAACTTTAAATCTCTTATTTAAGTATATTAAATCTATCTTGCTGTGCTAATGTTTTGTTTATGTCTCATTTTTGCAAAAATTAAGTTTATGTACTACATTGTAATTATCTCTAATTTATGTATAATGAGTTTGTTTTTATACCTCTTGTTTGCATAAATTAAGGCTATTTTATCCCATTCTATTGTATTATGAATTTTTTAACATTTTTATATGTGGCATGAATATTTTGTTATTTTTTATAAAGTGTGTCATATGATAATATTTAATATAGAATGAGTTATATAATTGAGTGATTGGGTTCAATCATGCAGTTCACTAAGAACCCACAAATTCGACTAGCGAACAAGTGACCTAGTTACCAATCTGAGTTGATGATCGGTTTGGTTTTTAAAACAATGGTTTCTTTTTTAATTGAAGCATAATGTGGTTGTTATAATTAGTCTAGAATTTTATGCATGTTTTAAATGATTAAATGTCATTGATATTGTTCATGTTAGTTGTTAATTAAGTACGTAAAGTTGTTCAATTCTAAAACATGAAGTCATGTCTAGTGTATAGTATCTTTTTTCTAATTCAAGAACTACAATGAATGTTCAATAGTATCCTAATAAGGTTAGGGCAACATAATTTCTGTCATACGAGAAGATAACTACTTTTTGATTAAGTAAAACTTTGACACATAAACTTTCATATAAAAAATTTGTAAAACTTTTTATGCTGTATTTTTATTCTTACTCATATATCATAAAAGGTACAAATCCATGAATTAATTAATTAGTATAGTAATAATAACTTTTAAAAGTATAAGAAAACTGCATCAAAATTTAAAAGATAGTACAACAAATGATTATTAATTTTATACCGATTTTTATCAGCAAAATAATAATTTACATATATAATATATAATGATACAAATGCATGATATTAGTATAAAATTCTTTTGAAAGTAAATACACGCTTATTTGTATACACTTAATCATGAAACCTCATTATGAGAAGACTCTAGGTTTTTCTACTTGTGAAAAGGTTTTTCATGTTTGTTTCTCCTCTATACTTTGGTTGATTACTTACCATGGAACCTAATACGAGTGGGTTGTCGCTAAAAAATGATGGAGAAGATGGTTTGTCTTTCCATGTCGATGAAGAAGTTGTGGCATCTCACCATCGTTTATTGTGTTACATTAGATTCTTAACCAGTTGAGAAATCAAGACTCATGTAATAAAGGAAATGATGAACATGATTTAGAGAGTTGTTAAAAGACTAACAATCAAGGAGGAATCAACCAAGACCTTCTTGTTCTAGTTTGTTCATCCCGTTTCGGGTGCAAATACATAATTTTCACAATGGTTTTATGATTCCATGTCTATTTTGAATCTAACTTTCTCTCTAGAAAGAGTGTCAAGTTAAAGCTAAAGGAGAATGATGCATGCATGGTTAGCTTCAAGTATGATAGGTTTAATGTTTTTTGTTATGTTTGTGGTTGGCTAGGGCACACAAAGCAGAAATGTGCAACCCTCTTTGAGATTGTGAATGATACTAGAGTTCATCATTGTGGTTTGGAACTTAAGGCGTGGACTACCAAAAAATGAGGCAACACAAGTAACTATTGGCTCCATAGGAGAAAGATGTAAAGTCAAACATTTGTGCTCAAAGAGGAGAGAGATAAACTTTTAATTCAAATTTGAATTTTTCTTTCTTCTAGAATTGCATAATCCTCCCATATAAAAGAAATAGCTCCAATCATTACAAATAAAAAGGAAACATATTATAGTTGGTCAAGAATTGATGAACTGAAAGATACTATAAAAGTTGTCTCTACATGTATGGTCTTTGGGTACTTCCGACTATTTCAATCCCATGTATTATAGAAATTTTGATATAATTATTTATGATACAAAATGTGTGAGATTTTATTTTAAAATATTTTAATATTTAAATAAGACAAACACGAGGTAAAAGGCACAACATGCATCTTTCTTTGAAATTACTAAGACAATATAATCAATCTACTTTAAAATAGAAAAATTTAAAGGAAACTCATAACATTTGACACCATATAATGACGAGGACACAAAGAATATATCCCCAACAATTAAGAACGTCCTTGTGAACTAGGCTTCAATTCAAGACACGTACTCAACACAAGTGTCTGAAAATAATGGTTACCTGGTGGAAATCATATTCAAGTCATATTAAGGCGGCAACATAAACATTATGTCAAACTATAGCTTTGTTTAATCGAGCACAACAATGTAGTTAGTGAACAACACAAAATAACAAACTTATAAAATAACATATAAATCAAACACTTAAGTTACACAACTATTCATGTCCACTAAACTAGGGCTAACAAATATCACGTAACAACACATACGAACCCACCTTGTGCATAGTGGAGGTTGGAGCCCCCACTATGTTTTGAATACTATATATATATATATACACTTATGTAAATAGTTTGACTAATTAGCTATTGTATCCCACACATCCAAAACAAAAACTCACATTAAAATGGAGAAAATTGTTAATTTATATTATTTTCAAGTTTAATTGTTCTATAAAGTGATTGATCGATAATTTCAAGAGTTGAATAATTATTTTGTAGATGTGAACACTAAGTTTTTTATTTGTGTAGTTTGTTTAAGGCTTAAATATATGTTTGGTCCCTATAAGTTAGCATTTTTTAATTTTATTTTTGTCCTTGTAATTTTTTTTTGTTTCACATTCAACCTTGTAAGTTCTTTTTTATTTTAAAATTGTCTCTGTTGTTAGTGGCTGTTAAAAAAAGCTTAGATGAAAAACGGAGAAGAGACAAAAATAAAAAATAAAAAAGCACAAACTTACAGGGACAAAAATAAAATGAAAGCATATATGTTATGTTCTTGTAAGTTCGCGTTTTTTTATTTTCGTCCCTTCTCTCTTGGCCATCTAATTTTTTTTAATAGTCAATAACAACAAGGACGATTTTAAAATAAAATTGAACTTACAAGGTTAAATTTGTAACAAAAAAAATTATAGGGACAAAAATAAAAAGAAGCATAAACTTATAGGGACCAAACATATATTTAAGCCTTTGTTTAAACAAGAGATTTTCCTTTTATACATTTGACAAATAGAGGTTGAATGATTAAATGAATATTATCAAGAATTGAATGAAAAAAAAAACATTAAATATTTATAGAATATGAAAAACCGTTGAGAACAATTATAATGTATATTGTGTGTGAGTGTTGACCCTACTATTCAAAATTATTGGATTCGTCCTATGTAATATTTAGTAATATAGCAAGTTAATAGTAAAAAAAGGAAATGGATAAACTTGAGTGTATGGTTATTCCTACATTGCAAACATCAAGTTAAAAACAATCATTAAGAATCATAAAATATTGTGAAACATAAATTATCATGAGTCATAAGACATGACATTGCACATGTAATTAAGGCAATCTTCACATGCATTCTGGTTGTTCTCAGTAGACTATCCCAAAGATTAGCATTCTTTCTATGTAGACTAATAAGTTACCTTCACTATCATATTTTATAATTCATTCCCCTCTCATACAATGCTAACAAAAAGATTATATGGCATACTTGTATTTGTGTGCTCCATCAGACTGAACTATGGCCACAAGTGAAATTTGTCCTCATCCCACATGAGTTAGACGTCTCACAAGTCTAAGACAAATGTGTATCATCCTCTCAATGCCATCTTAGGTATTTCTTATATATCGTATCCCATCTTCATGTCACTAAACCTAGGTCGCTCAATCCATGCTTGCTTTGTTAAGCCTAGGGTGCATAGTATTAGCTAGAGCATCATTCTCGACATGGACTAGGTCTTATGTCATCTAAAAATCAATTTCATCATCAATACAAGGATCACTACAAATTTCATTTTATATGTTTGCATTAATAATCAAGTATGTTTAACTATGGGATATAATCAACATTTAAGGTAAAATCCATTTCATCATCAATACAAGGATCACTACAAATTTACCACACAAAAAATTAAGTACCAAAATACCACTGATTTTTTATTTAACACCAAAATACCAGTGTTTTTTCTTTCTATTGATGAAGATTAGAAGTTGGTATTCATGGCACCGATTTCTCAACAAGGACTTTTTTTTTTTTCAAATAAAGAAGGGAAGTCGGTTTTTCCCATACCGATTTCCCAATGTCCCATTTTTATTTACTTTTAATTGTAAAATTTGTTTTATTATTTGTATAATTTTTTTTATTAGTAGTGCTATTTAGTAGACACAAATATAGGGGATTTGATCAATTAGCAATGGCATGACCAAATGTGAGAGAGTGGATAGTTATAATTTGTAAGTGTGAGATAATGACACATTATTTCTCTTTCTTGTCAACATCTTTCATAATAATTAATATACATTTAATTATTTTAATTAAATAATTAAGTTAAGTTTCATTAATAAATTTTCCTTTTTTATTTTAATTAAGTAAATAAATTAATAATTATTATTTATTATTTTAATTATTAAATAAATAATGTTTATTCTCTTTCATAAACATTAATTATTATTTTAAATAAATAAATAAATGAAAAGTTAATTATTTTTTTAATAATTATCTAATTAAATTTTATTTTTATTAAGTAATTATTAAATAAATTGAATAAAATGGAGCCCATAAAAATAACAAAATTTAATTAAACATTAAAAATATAAATACAAAATGATGAAAATAAAATAAACACAAATTTAATTACAATTCTTTTATTACATCGTGGTGGTCGGCGAATACGACGTGGACAATGTGGAGGTGAGTTTCCTTTGTCACCAGGGACATGTGTCTCCTGCACATTCTCACTTAGTAGGTCAACATGCATCGAAGAACTGTGATCTACTTGATTGGGGAACGATGGAACACCAAATGAGTATAGGTTATTAATATAATGAACAGCCGACTCAAGCGTACCTAGGTCTACACCAAATAAATTATTCGCAAAATTTTGGTCGCTTGAATGTAGAGATTGTCGGCGATCATATTGTTGAGTTAATATGAATTGAAATTATTGTCTTGGTGGTTCAAATTGTTGTTGTGTTGGGGTGAAAGAAGATGAATTGCGATGTGGTTCTGGTGCTTCATTTTCAATAGTAACAGGGGGAGTTAGTGGGTGAGGTCTATTACGCCTTTGTCGCTCTAATGGTTGGGTCGGTCTACTCGAACCAACGTTTGACTCTTCTGTAACACCACATCGTAGGTCCCGCAGTAGTTGCCCAGTAGTTGCGGAGCTAATAGGTACTTATTGGAGTTGTGTCTAAACCACAACATATACTCCTCTATCGGTATTGGGTGTCCATGTATCAGTTGATCAGTAAGACAACGACTTTGACGTTCATTCCAAAATTGAACCCATGTAGCATGTTTGTCTTTCCAATTTTCTAGGTGATTACCACTTATATCTTGACATTGAAGTCTGTCAATATTTTTAGGATCATCTAGTATTTCTTGGGAAAGTCCAAACTGCAGTTTGACTCTGTCTGGTTGATGTCATTCTACAATTGAGAAACAAATCAAAGCGGTTTTGGAAGTTCATATCATTGAATCCTGATATGCTTGTTGTGGTATGTATATGAACTATAGAAAATAAAAGACATATTAGTAAGGCAACATAATTATAAGTAGTATATATTTTGTTGAAGAATGAAATTTTTAACCTGATAATGTTGCATGTGATCAATATTTGATCTATAACTAACAAGATCCCCGTATGGAGTTCCATAATGGATTAGTCCCCTCCCAATCCATCTAGTAAAAGAATATAAAACTATTATTTAGCAAGTTTGGTAAGTATATTATACTTAGTTTATTGGGTTAATATGAAAAGTGTTTTACCGCTTTGCCACTGGAAATGATATCTCTCTAGTGCAATGAGGGGAAATGAACGACATGCGATATTATACCTAAGATTGAAGGAGCAATGTACTCCACTCATACATTCATAAGACGGTGCGGTTGCACAACACATTTGTCGGTATAAGTTTGTCAAATAGGCTGAACCCCAACTATATCGTCAAACACGTTGAAGATGTTTCAATAGGGGGAGGTACATCAAATGAAATCTATTGCAAGATTTGTCAGGGATCACCAAACCCCCAATCAAGCGCAATAGGTAAGCTCTACAATGTTGTTGTACTTGCTCAACTATTGCATTATCCGAAACACGAGCATATGTGTCTTTCAACCATTTCAATTTGACGAATTGCCCCACCATCTGATTTTTTGGAGGAATGACACCCAAAAGTTGTTAGCATTCTTCATCCTAATTTAAAGCGCCATTTCCAATTACTGGTCTTCCATTAAAGGGTAGACCTAGTTGTAATGCAACATCTTCAAGAGTTATTGTACACTCTCTTATTAGAAGATGAAACATATGTGTTTCTGTTCTCTAACGTTCTACCATTGCGGTCACCAATGTTGGGTCCACGTTACAAGATCCCAATGTTGCAACGATAAAAAACCTAGCTTCCTCCAAGTAGGGAACTATCATTTCATTTGGTTCCTCCATTCTGAAGTGGTGGTGATACTCAATCAAGTTCTACATTTTAAATAAAATTAGTATTTGACTTATGAAATGATGATTAAAAACATGTATACAAAAGATGATTACAACCACTTACCATCTCAACGACATCTCTAGAAATATGGAGATACTGGTTTCTTAACAAAGCCATGGAGTTTGTATGTTGTGAATGTGAGAACTTTAAAGTGTGTTGAATAATAATATGAACATAATAAATATTTATAGAACTTTTTTTGTTGAGGATTGTGTCATTTTATCCAAATCGCAACTAGCCAATCAGTGGAGGATTGCATATTACGCTGATGTCATTGTAGCAGATTACTCCATACCCTCTTCATACCCTTTTATTCAATCCCTCACTCCATACCCTCTTCATACCATTTTATTCAATCCCTCACTCCATACCCTCTTCATATCTCAACTCCATTCCCTCATCATACCCTTTTATTGAACACAATTCCACCATAAATCATACCCTATTCGTCATCACAACACCCATCAACAACCACCCATGGTATTGACCTTAACATATTATACAATGATCCTATTAGTGTTGTGGCTTGTGTCCACAATGAAGAAGTTGACGATTTAAGTGAGAATGAGGATGATATTCTTGCTGAAGTTGTTGTCGATGACGATGATGATCAGGAACCCGTAGTAGAAGGTCCATCTACTACAATTTGTTTCTCTTACCCCCTCACACTTTTTCAACGTGACCTCCGACAACATGAATTACGTTGACGATGAATTTTTCCACTCTATGTCCCGAAACCAATCTTACCTTGTTCCAGATCTTGAAAATCTCTAAGTGGGGATGACATTTCCCATAAAAGTTATGGCAATGTAGTGTGTAAAAGAATATCATATGCACAATTCTACGAGCTTCGTCGTAGTGCATTCTGATAGCACTAGATGGATTGTCCATTGTAAAAATAAAAATTGTATGTGGAGGTGTAGAATCTTGAATGGAAAGAAATCAAACATCTGGAAGGCCACAAAACTAGAAGGGCCACACACATGTTCATCAACAATGGTTTCACAAGATCACCAACAACTTTCCTCAGTTGTTATTTGTGAAAGCATCCTACAAATGGTAATGGAGGATCCCACAATATCATTTTTAGTGTTGATTGTACGTATACGAACACGATACACATATTCCACTACTTACAAAAAGGCATGGATTGCAAAACAAAAGGCTATCGAGAGAATATACGGGAATTGGGAGGAATCATACAAGGAGCTTCCAAGGTGGATCCTTGCTTTCAAACATTATCTTCTAGGAACTGTTATCGATATTGAAGTGCGACCCTTTATTGAGGATAACTAAGTAGTTCCTAGCAAAGCTGTCTTCCATCACCTCTTATGGAGTTTCCAACCATGCATCAAAAGGTTTGATCATTGTAAGCCAATTGTTTCAGTTGATGGAACATGGTGGTATGGGAAGCATCGTGGGACCTTACTAATGGCAATTTCTCAAGATGGTGATGGCCATACCATTCCTATAGCATACTCCCTTGTTGAGGGTGAAACATCAGATGCATGGTTTTTCTTCCTCAATCATCTACAAATGTTTGTCACACCCCAACCCAACCTTTGCTTGATTTCGGATAGACATGAGTTAATTAAAAGTGTTGTTAGGCGTTTAAACAACAATTGACATAATGTCTTCTGAATTTGACATATATCACAAAACTTCATGAGGATCTTCAAAAATTCCCAAATGAAAAATATTGTAACCAACATGGGTTAGTATTTTTTTATATATATCTCACACATATTTTTTGTTTTTAAATTTTCCATAACAACATGAACTTTTGTTCCTTCATGATACACCATGACACAACCGAGCATCACATACTAGAGGAGACAAATCAGGGATTAGAATCAAGATGCAGTGAAATGGGTCGACGATATTCCAAAGAAACAGTGGCTACAAGCATATGATGAAGGGAAACGTTGGGGGCACATGACAACTAACCTTGCTGAATGCATGAACAATGTATTAAAGGGGAGACACAATCTTCCAATCAGTTCATTGGTGCAAGCAACATACTACAGAGTGACTGCAAAATTTGTAGAAAGAGTGACACATGCCCAAACAATGATGGCATTAGGTCTGATTTACTCAAATACAATCATTTAAAACCTTAACAAGGAACGAACAAGGTCGAAATCCCATGAAGTAGTTATTCACAATCGAGCACATAGTAGCTTTAGAGTTAAGGAGTTGGTTCGTCCACCAAGTGGTCGTCCTGTAGGGACATTCAAGGTAGACCTCGATAAACGATGGTGTGATTGTGGTGAATTTCAAGCATTATACTACCCATGTTCACATGTCATTGCCGCTTGTTCGTTTATTCATCGTGACTACAAGATGTATGTGTCTTCCAAGTATACATTGCATTGTATCTTCGACGCTAACAAGGAAGAGTTTCAAGCAATTCCTCTTCAATCATATTGGCCAGAATACAATGGAATTGAATTGTGCCAC
Organism: Cicer chorassanicum; assembly: GCA_037974735.1. Taxonomy (NCBI): domain Eukaryota; kingdom Viridiplantae; phylum Streptophyta; class Magnoliopsida; order Fabales; family Fabaceae; genus Cicer; species Cicer chorassanicum. Next base: position 27,097,402 of record JBBPBP010000001.1, read on the forward strand.
AATCCAGCCATGAGAAGAGATCCAAAAGATCCTCCATAGTCTACTCACATTCATACTGAAATGGATCAACGGGAGAAAAGTACACACCCCAAGAGATGTAGTTTGTGTCGGAATGAGGGACATAGCAAGAATAAATGCCCTTACCGTACTGATACTCCCGGTGGAAATTAAATCATTGTAATAAAATTTGTATTTATTTTATTTTCACTTATTTTGTATTTGTATTTTTAATGTTTAATTAAATTTTGTTATTCTTATAGGCTCTATTTTATTTAAATTTTTTTAATAATTACTTAATAAAAGTAAAATTTAATTAGATAATTATTATAAAAATAATTAACATTGTATTTAATTAAAATAATAGTTAGTTAAATTAATAAGGGTAAAGACCCATTTTGGTTCCTGAGAAATTCTTAAAGACCCATTTTAGTCATTGAGAAAAATAAAAGTACTTTTTAGTCCCTAAGAAAAATAAACCGGGCCAAATTAGTCCTTATGTGAACCACAATTAGAAAATTTGGTTGTTTTTGCTAACTTGTTTGATGACTCGTCAACTTGATTCTCCCCACGTGAAATTTCTATTAAAAAAAGGACAGTTAAGTCCTTGACAATAATTAAAAATAGACAATTAAGTCTATGACAATAATTAAATGAACAATTTAATCCGTACAACAAAAAATTCACTAAATTATAATATAATTTTGAAAACAAGGTCAATAATATCCAAATTAAACCACAACGGTATCCAAAACATAACATATAAAAAAAGGTACCAACATGTTATCCTATTCTTACCCAACTAATTTCTTCTAATTTGTTGACTTGATTTATGCTTGTCACTTAAACTTGAATAAGAAATTCACATAAAACAGCAAAAAACAAGAACAAAAAACAAAACCACAACATGACAAAGTAAGAACTGAAAATCCTGTCAATAATAAACAAAATATCCACAAATCGCAAAGGCCAAATAAAAAATTCACATAACATAGCAACAACAAAGCAAAAATCGCATGAACAGTACATGAAATCGCACCTTCAAAAATGCGAGCAGGAAGAACAATAACGCACCTTCAGAAACGCGAGCGCGAAGAAGAAAAATATGAGAATGAAGAAGAAAATGCAGCTTTGAAATAAACGATAGAGAGGACGGAAGTTACACCTTCAGAATCGCAGACCACTATGAAATCAAAAGGGTTTCTATCTTAGACTTGTGATTTCTCTAGATGAAATAACACTATGGTTTATTTTTCCTAAATTGAGCGAAGAACTAAATTGTCCGGTTTATTTTTCTTAAGGACTAAAATGTGTTTTTAATTTTTTTAGGGACTTAATTGGGTCTTTCAAAATTTCTCAGGGACTAATTTAGCCCGATTTATTTTTCTTATGGACTAAAAAGTACTTTTTTTGTTAATGACTAAATTGGGTCTCTCAAAATTTCTTAGGGATCGAAATAGGTCTTTACTCAATTAATAATTAATGAAACTTAACTTAATTATTTAATTAAAATAATAATTATTGAATAATAAAATATATATTTATTATTATGAAACACGTTGACAAGAAAGACCGAACGAGAAATAATATGTGGTATCTCACACTTATAAATTATAAGTAGCTCCCTCTCTCACATGGTCATGTCATTGTTAATTGAACAAATTCTTATATTAGTGTCAATTAAATAACACTACAAATAAAAAATTATACAAATAATAAAACAAATTTTACAATTAAAAAAATTAAAAAAATGAGACATTTGAAAATCGGTAGAGGAAAACCGATTTCCCTTCTTTATTTAAAAAAAAATTCTTTATTAATAAATCGGTGTCATGATTACCAATTTTAAATTTTCATCAAAAAGAAAAAAAGACAATGACATTTTAGTATTTGATTAAAAATAAGTGGTATTTTAGTACTCAACTTTTTTTGTTGGAAAAATTTAAAAAAATAAATAAATAATAAATAAACCCAGTATCTCCTCCACAAAATACAAATACGACGTTGTCAAAAAAAAAAAAATCCAA
>JBBPBP010000001.1:27109642-27128367 GCA_037974735.1 Cicer chorassanicum
TTTTTTTTTTTCAATGATGTTGTTGTTGTTGTTAAATCTTTATCACCTTCATCTGTTTTTGAATCTTTATCAATGGTGTTGCTGTTTTTGTTGTTACCCTTCGTTTCATGTTCGCGACGATTCTGGGTTTGATGAATCTGAGTTCAGGTACATGAACTCAGTTCACGTAGGGTTCAGTTTTGGGAGTTCACGTACGTGAGCAGGGAGTTCACGTAGGGTTTAGTGTAGGGAGTTCACGTAGGCTTTATGGAGTTCACGTAGGGTTCCAAACCTTCATACATTTCGTCATTGTTGTCTCCCCCTTGATCAATTTACTTGCATCCAAAAAATAACATAAATATAACATAAAAAAATCATAAACCCAAAAAGCAAAAAAAAAAAAAAAACTCAACTACAATTGAATTGAGTTCACTTATGCGTACGTAAACTGAGTTTACGTACGTTTACGTAATACATAATCTCAGTTTACCTATCACATACGTGAACTGAATTCAAGTAAACGTACGTAAACTCAGTTTACGTACGGCTCATATGCTTCATTATTATGACATGTACGTGAAACCAATTCACGTACGTTTACTTGAATTCAGTTCACGTAAGTGATACATGAGTTGAGTTTACGGACACTTCCGTCAACTCAGTTCACGTACCTTATGTGAATTCATAAACTCCATTTATGTACGCAATATTAAATCACGTACGTTAAACTTAAATCACGTAATATCTGAAATTTTAAATAAGTTTCACATACGTGAATTCAGTTCCCGTAAACGTACGTGAACTGAGTTCACGTACAAAACCCAGATTTTGAAAATAAAAACGAAACTCAGAAACAGAACATCATACATACCTAATTGGGTAACTTTAAACACAATGTGAATATGATGAAGATGTTGAAGATGATTCAAGATTTTTGAAGATGGAATGTATGAAGATGATTGAAGAAGATTGAAAAGGTTAGGTTAATGATGATGAAGGTTATAAAGATGAAGAAGATAGAAATGATGGGGTTGAGTTAATAGAGAGGGAAGGGCATTTTGGGTATTTTTGTTTTTAAAAAATTTTGAGTGGTGTGGAAAGCAAAATGAGGGGTGTGGGAAGCAAAATTGTTAAAAAAATCTACATTGTACCAAATGTTGTTTTTTTCTCTCACTTTTCACTCTCTAACACCATTTTCTTAAAAGGGCGAAATTAAATGCCCTCAAATTTTGATGTCTAAACCTCCATCATCTCAAATTTTTATGAACAAACATTTGACGATTTAACGTAGTGTACTCTCCTCACTCCTACCCTATAAAAACTGTTTAAATAAGTATTTCAGTTTAAAAATTATACATGTTAGAAATCTAAAAAATGAAAGATAGAACACTTGTAAATATGAAAGACCATATAGCAACAAAACCACTCCACCTCCCACAGGAAGATTTTTATCTCTCCATGAGGATAGCCTACTCTACACCTTATTGATCACAGACTCCCATGTATTTTTGTTTTTAAGATTTTCTAAAATAGGTAATCCCAAATACAAAAATGTGATGTCTTAAGAAACACACTAATGTCTTCGCATGGATTGTCGCCAACATTCTCGGAATAGATTATAAAGTTGTCTATCACAAGCTAATTGTAACACCCTTTATTTTAATTAATTAATTTAAAACCCTTAACTTTATTTATTTATTCTATTTAATTAATTTAGTGTGACAATAACAAGATATTTATTTCTTGGATGTTTAATTATTTGATAAAGTATTTTTATATTAATTAATTAATTGTTGGGGTTTTTATTATTAACTAATTAAAACTCGTAGGAGTATTTGTTTTAGAGTGAACATTGACGCCTTAGTGGCTGGTTTAACTTTCTCCATTGATATGAGTGACTTTTGTGTGGACGCCTTAGTGGTTGGTTATATCCGGATCATATACTTTTAGGAGCATGCATAACTTGCATACATTTTATTGTTATTTTTATTTTGATATAATTATTTGTTCTAAGATGGATTGTTACTTGATTTATTTAGATATATTTTATGACTTTTGATACATCTTTGTGAATTATTTAAAAAATCAATTTATTTAAATCTTTTATTACAAAACGACTTTATATTCATATTTTATGGCTGTTAACTTATTATTTGGTTTAATTTTTGCCGTGAGATGAACTGACCCCATACACCAATATTTAGGTACTAATGATCTTGAAGAGTTGCATGAATGATTTTTGTTTGGCGCACGCGCGTAGGAAAAAGGGAACTTTAACTTAAAAATAATGTTTGTATTAATAAAATCGATGTGGTATATTTTTAAAGTATTTACTTTTCATCGTTAATTTTAAATAGAAATGGAGAGGTGAAGTTCCTTCCGCTAGGAAGAATTTGAATCAGTCAACCTTGTTTTTTTTTTTTTCAATTTCACCTGAAGAGAATTTATTCTATATTTTTGGACATAAATGAATATTTTTCTAACAATTAGCAAATTATCTTTACAAAATAATAATAATAATAATAATAATAATAATAATAATAATAATAATAATAATAATAATAATATCTAGTAAATTGCATTGTGTTCCTTTACAAAAATGATATCAAGTTATTTTCCGGCGAAACTTTTATTTATTACATGATGAACTACTCTTAAAAAAACTTATTGTCTTTTTTAAAAGAAAACAAATATCTTTACTTAATGTCTTGATCAAAATCTGAGGTGTTACACTAATTGTGGATCTAGCTACTCGTCTCATCACTCAAACGCCGAAAACAATCTCCCAAGAAGGCTGAAGCCATTAAGAAGGCCGTCAATGACTTTCTTAGTGCCAATTTCATTTATAAAGCCATGTACAACACTTGGCTTTCAAACGTCATATTCATGAAAAAAAACTAACAAAAAGTGGCATATGTGTCTTGACTATACCAATATCAATACAACATGTCCCAAAGACATCTATTCATTTCTCTATATCGACAAACTCGTTGACAACTCATATGGATTTAAATTTTTATCTTTGATGGATGCGTATTTCAGATACAATCAAATCCCAATCCATCCTTAAGACAATAAGAAAACTTCCTTCATGACTAAGTGCATAAATTATTGCTACAGTGTGATGCCTTTCAGACTCTAGAATGTAAGAGCAACTTATCAACCAATGATGAATAAGATCTTCAAAAACCAAATTAGAAACATGCTCGAAGTATATATTGATAACGTGATCTCCAAATAAGAAGAAGAAATTGATCACACTCTTCACCTCACCTCAAAGAAGTCTTAGAGAAGTATGAAAGTACGACATGAGGCTAAATCCATAAAAATTCACACTTAGAGGTAAAAGCAAGAAAGTTCCTAAGGTTTGACCGGGCAAAAAGGGAAGACTGGATCAAGATCAGGTAGACTCAGTGGAGGACAGTCACGTAATTAACGCAACAATCAGAGATAAAACGCAAGCATTCAATTTTAAAATTAATTAAATAATTAATTAATTTTTCATTTACTAAAAAATAATAATACACAACAAGACCAAGGCCGGGCTAGCGGCAGCGCGCACGTGTGATTGTCAACTTTGCTTGCATTCTTCCTCCTTCACAAAATTGGGGTACCGCTTGGGGCACACTCCAAGGTACATACCTCCACTTTATATACCATATTAGTGTGTTATATCCCTCCTATGTGGGACTTCTCATTTTTTCAATTCACAACCACACTAACTCATTAATGTCACCATTAATTCCAACTCTATCTCGATTGAAAAAATTCATTTCTTAACCGCCAATCCTGTTGAGACCTAAGGAAGTAGAAACTTTATTTCTATAGTTGGCAATGTCATCAAAAGCAGCAAGCGAGATTTAATTCGAGAAACAAAGGGAGGCCAATGACCTGTTTACTTCAGCAACAAAGCTTTACAAGGCCCCAGGCTCATCACTCCACGAAGACTCAACCAGTACTTCCTTGCACACTCCATAGTCGTGTGAACCAACCAACCAATCAAACAAGTACTTTTTCAACCATGTTTGGCGGAAAGGATTACTAGGTGGTTTATCGAACTATCTGAATTCGACATCACCTTAGAATAAATAAAAGATCTAGAAGTACAAACCTAGGTTGACTTCATTGGGGTATGACCCAAATGAACCAGAAGATAGAATCAAATTGACGACCTTTGTAGACGGGTCGTCTAACACCAAATGTAGTGGAGCGAGAATTCTACTTGAGAATAATGACAGGCTTGACATATAGGTATATGTTGCGATAAAATGCAGGTGTGCAAGTATACATAATCGTGACAAGTAATAAAATGAAAGTAGAGTATCGCTCTCACGATGATTGATGTGGCTAAATTTATATATATTTTCAAATTTATAAGGTAAATTAGTAAAGATCCAAAGTAACAAAGATAATCGTTTTGAGTTCACAATAAAAAGTAAATTTAAAAGTTAAAATGCAAAAAATAATGAGAGAAAGTTTTCCTAAGATTTAGAGGATAAAGAGTAGTTAATGATACAACTCAGTTATGAATTTCGTTTATATGTTTCACATGCTACAAAATTCCTGAGACTAGATTGATCTTAGTGGTTTTCTAATATAGTCATCATGATAATCAGTGGGTTATTACCATCCATGGGATCACACAATACACATCATATCATGCTACACTTTATTTTAGTAAATCAGTTTTCCTATAGACTTAAATGTTATTCCTAGTCATTTTACATCAATATCTTTTCCAAGCATATTAACTATATCCATATTAAATCAAGTATTTTCATCTTTTCCCTTTTTCAAGCTCAAAGGACTAGTAATAAAACTTAAGTGGCCAAAATAAGAATTAAAGACAACAATAAAATAACTTGTTTAAGAGGAAGCTAAGCATACTACATAATATTAACGTATAAACTTCATTAATAACTTCATTGATCTTTAACAACAAAGAGTTTTAGTTCATATAAACTTCATTATAAAGGAGTTCATGACAACTGAGTTAAATGAATTAAGGATGAATAAAAGAGGGATGATACAAGCTAAAATAGTAGCTACAACCCCAAACTCCAAAACTAGCTCCAATGTTTTCAAAATGCAGTGGAAGATGTTGGTAGTGATGCAATATGGTTGGCAAACGTGAATGGTGGCTAGGGCATAGTGGAAGCTCTAAAAATTAGGTTAAAACTCTCTTCCTTTAGATTAGCATTTATATAAGACACTTTTGGGCCTATTTTGTCCTTATTCATAAAGCAATCATTGGCCCAGTAAAATAAAGTGATGGACAAATGAAATATTTCTATAATGTGTCTTTGTCGTGATTAGGTGTTCCAAATTAGTATATTAAAATTTTGCACCTATGGGTCCCACATTTATGCGCTCTTGTAGTACCTCCCAGAAATGTGTCTGCAACATCTAGTAGCATTGTACCTTCATAGAGCCTTGCGCTGCAAGCACGCCTTAAATAGCCTTATGTGTGTTAAAGTCTTGTGTTGTATTAACTGGTTTGTCAATTGTCATTGGTTGTCCTTATTATGCGTGTAAATGGATTGGTGCAAAAAGTGGTTTCAAAACATGTGTGGGATACATCCTTGCGCTACAAGCACTACATAAAGAGTCTTGCCTGTGTGGCACAAAGTTTTGCACTACATTAATTGGTTTACAATGATTGTCTTTATCATGCGTGTATATGATATGCATTAGCATTTATATTTTATATTAATAAAATCAACCTTGGAAATATAAGAGGTTGACAATAAATACTGCGTACATAATTATTAAGTCCTAGGACATTTTTTGGAGGGAATTTGACTTGGAAACTTTAGGTTTATTGTGTTATAAGAGTTTGATGATTTAAGAGGATGTATAAACAAGGGATATACATAATACGCCTTTTATTTAGTTTTAGGAAATAACACTCTATATAAAAATAAAAAACATCATTCTATTTGTTTAGACGTTTTTTTGTCTAACGAAAGTCAATTAAATCTGAAAACAAATAAATATTTAAACTAGTGCGACGGTGTGAGTTTGAAAAAATTAATTGTTAATCTTAAGTGTGGGGGTAATTTTCAAAATATCATTAAAGTTTAAAGAAAACGACTAAATTAACGGACTAAGATATTTTTTTGAATTAACAAATTGAGAATTTAAATCAATGTTGGTTAAAGTGCATGGATTTAAAAGAACTTGAACTAAATAATGTAAAAGACTTGGAAGTAAAATGACAAGTAAAAGTAAAGGTAAGTAAAATACTGTATCCAAGTGTTGACAGAATCAAAATTGTTTGAATGGGTAAAAATTATACAAAGTTAAAAGAATTTAAAGACATGAAATACATACTTAAATTCTGGAAAACTTGAGTTCATTTCTGATTTAGAAATAAGCTTCAGAATTATGTTATGCTTATGCTTGGGCCTAAAATAAGGGTTTGATTCTATTTTCAATTTTTAATTCTATAAACTTATTGTTATAAGCTATCATAAGTAACTCTTTGTCTGATAGTAATAAGAAAATGATGGTTAGAGAATAGTACAGGAATGAGAAAGTGAAAATGAGAAAATCATTAATTTAATAACGACACAACTAAAAGAACATAAAAAAATCTTAATATTTTGTCTAACGATTTTGATTATTCTTGTGCTTATACCTTCATGCATTATGCACACAATACATTTTTTTTCCAGTTGAACAGGAGATCAAGAAGCCAGAATCAACGTTGGCTTGGCTTAATACAATCTATAGAACAACGAAATTAGGAATAACTTCATTGTGTTTACAAATTAATTGCACAAAAATCCTGATTAGCCCTTCATTCTGAAATAGGTTATATAAATTGTGAAAATGTCAAGCATTAGATTGATCAGGTCCAGCTGGTTTTGAATTGAGAAGTGGCTGAAGAGCTTTTACAACAATTGTCATGTTTGGCCTGAAATCAGCTTCATATTGAACACAAAGTGCTGCAACTGCTGCCAACTACATTTCCACATAATCAAACACCAATTACAACCACAATATCTTGCATATATCGGATAAAATGTTTCATTAAACGTTTATTGAATAAGTTTTTTTTATAGGCAAATGTTACTGCATTATGTTAGTTTTCAGAATTTGAACACTGGACCTCCAAGTTAGTATTCATTTGTGTCCCTTAGTTCGTCAATTGAACTACCTATATAGAACTATTTACTTAATCTGAAACGAAATATAAACAAAAGTGGTAGTTGAAAGATTGACGTATCTGATTAAAAATTTAATACAGATACATCAATTTTTCAACTATCATTTTTGCTTATATTGTATTCTAGAGGGAGTATTATATCCATACTTCTGTGGAAGAAATTTCTATAATCAAGAAGAGAATATAGTTAAAATGTAGTTCTTGTGTGTAAGTTGAAAATAATAACTTTTAAATGTATCGTAAACTATTTATAAGTCCTTTCCAAACACTTAAACAAGTAAAATATTTTAATATAAATTTAAATTCAAATAAACTATAAGTAAACTCTTCCAAGCACACTCTTGACAAAGATCAAGCTAATAGAAAAAGAAATAAACCTTAGCAATTGCTTTTGGCGGGTAGTCATTGTTTAATTTAGGATCCACACATTGTTTCACTTTGTCTTCACTTAGTCTTGGAGTTGCCTGTAGTGATGGTCAATAATCATATTAATTAGAAAAAATAGTATGCAATAATGAATATAGAATCTCTTAATTAAATACTTATAGAATAATTTATATCACAAAAAAATAAAATAAAGTTAAATTGTTTTCATAAAATTATAAACTGTTTTCATAAGTTTTCTCAGAGAGCTTATAAAAATAACCTAAAAACAATTTATAAATATGTCATAAGTTATTTCCATAAACTCTATCAAATAGTCTATAAGTACTTATAGTAGTACATAAATTTAAATAAGTCAATTTAACCAGACTTAAACTAAGTGAGAATGTTTGAAATTTGAGATTCGTTGTGTCATCCAAAGTCATTTGAGTGTGTATTGAAAGGACATACCCATGTTACAAGACTTTGTTGCCCTTTAGGCATTGTATGGTCCACTGGCTTTCTTCCTGTCAAGAGTTCTAAAAGCACAACTCCAAAACTGTAAACATCACTTTTTTGAGTTATTTGCCCTGTCATAGCATACCTGAAAAATGAAAGAAAAAAATAATAATTTAGAAAAAACATTAGATTATATTCCACTTACAAAAGATGAAATTCCCTTAACTAGGAGAGGAATCCAGAGATTAGCTATGAAACTCATTTTCTGAAGGTTTGCATTTACTCACTATTGTACTGAGTCTCGATACAAAAGTAGAATATTATTATTCATTGCAATTCAAATAATGCCATGTTTGGTACAATATTAGTTCAGTGTTGTTAAAAATGGACACCATAGCATAGTAAAATTTGAACATATCATTATAGTTTTTCGGTATTTAGTACAAAATATTGTAAAATAGCTGCAATAGTGGTACTATTGCACTATTGTATAGTAGAATTTGAACAAACTACTATATTTTGCGATCTACGATTGACAACACTAGTTTAGATATATGCAAACCGTTGAAACTACTTCATATTATCGGGAAAAACAGCTAGTATAGCTATAGTTGCATATAACAACCAATCCTACTGTAGCATTAAACATGCACAAACTTCTCGCTGTTTAAAATGCCTAAGCTGACATCATTCAGTCTTGGCCATTCGATCTTGATCAGATAACTTACATTCTTAGTTTAAATTTTAAAGCTGATTACAAAAGTTAAAATGTGAGGTGTCTGAGATGACCGAGATTGCATGACTGCATCAACTTCGGCATTTTTCAAATGCATTGCAATCTGAATCCTTAGCATAACTAAGTCTAATATCAAACTAAGAGTGAGGTAGAGTTCAAGCATATATACTCTGGAGCATGATAGCCAAATGTTCCCAAGACTCTTGTTGAATGTAGCCGAGCCGCCGTGTCAGAAGACTGATTTGTCAAGTTGAAATCTGCAATCTTAGCCTCATAATCATCGAACAGCAACACATTGCTTGATCTAACATCTCTATGAACTATAGAAGGTTGAACCTTCTCATGAAGAAACTCAAGTCCTTTTGCTGCACCAAAGGCGATTTTCACTCTTTGGTTCCAATTTAAAACTGGACCAGGTTCAGCCCCTTGAACTCCTTTCCTTCCTGCAACATCATCAGAAGCCTAATAGTGCTCAATATATTAAAGCTAAGAGCAATTTTCTTAAGAGACAAAGTAAAAATTAATAAATGTTGAGCCAGAAAGATAGATTGATAAATAGATAGACGTTAGTTATATTGTTAGGCCTACCGTGTAACGTGTCATGCAAGGAACCAAGGCTAGCATATTGATAAACCAAAATTCTGTTATTTCCCTCAAGACAATATCCCACCAACTCCGCAAAATGGTCAGTCTTCAGTCTTGAAACAATTGCTAACTGTATGATTCAGAATGTGACAATCCAACCAGCCAAAGCATTTCCTCAATGAATTTTCAATCACATATACATATAAAAAAGAACTACCTGTGATTCGAAATCGGAGTCAAGTTCGGGTGAAGAACTAGTATCAAGCTTCTTAATTGCAGCATCCATACCATTGCTCAATTTTGCACGGAAAACCCTCCCATAGGAACCTTCTCCAATAAGCGCACTTGTACCAAAGTTGTCAGTTAACCGGTTTAACTCATTCAATGGAATAGCCGGTATCTCGATTGCTAATTCTTTCTGTGGACCACCGCTCTTCACAATATTGCTCCTCGGCTCTCCTCTATCGCCGCCTGTGTTCAAAGGTTACCTTAAGATACTACTAATTGAATGAATAGTTAGGATAATGTTAGAAAACTACAGTCTGCTCCTAGATAAATTATGCCAAATAACTGATCAGTTTGTCATACATCAATCAATAGAATGCAATTATGTAATTTATGTGGATATGATACTACAATTATATATTTTAACTTTATCTCTACTTTTCACTAGATTGATATTAGACATTCTCCTTGTTTTCATTCTTCTCATATGCTCCTTTGTTTCTCAAACAAGGTAATGTCAATCAATGCTGTCAACAAGCAAACTTTTACATCAGGTGTCTATCATCAAACTGTCAATTACATGGATAGATAGCTAGTAAGCTAAATTTCTTAGAATTTTGGTTGGATTAACTCAACCATACAAAATCGACATGGCGAGGGATGTCTCTCTCTTATAAACACATTTTCAGATCATAACTCATCCATTTGAGACTCTTAACACACACTCCTCACACCTAAGACTAAACATCTAAAGTGTCTCTTGAACGAATTTTAAGTTTTGATACCATTTTAGAATTTGGGTTGGGCCTAACTCATTCTTACAAAACCAGCATGTAAGGTTATATTTGACACACACCTAGAATTGGACTTTTGGAGCATGACTTGATTGATCCAACAAATTTTAGATAGTTTCTGACACTATCTTAGAATTTGGATTAGATCTAATTCAACCCTACAAAATCAGCTAGACTCATTTATAAACATTTTTTCAAGTCATATTTCATGGTATCCTAATGTAGGACTCTTAACAAAAATGATGAATAGAGATATGAAAAAGAAATGAGAATATATGTTAATTACCTCCACCACCACCACCACCGTATGTGTTACCCCCAAGAGGTGATGCACTGTAATGGCTTGCAGCTAGTCCGGTAAAATCCTCTTCAGCACCTCCACAGCACAACATAGCTCAAACTTGTCTTGTCAAATCACTAGTCTAAATAAACCATTAAAAGGTATTAAAATATATCCAATTAAGAAACCTGAAAATTCTGCAGGACACATTTTTTTTTTTAACCATAAAGCTTAAAACACCCTCAATTTGTATTTGGAAATGGTGACATAAACAATTAAGACAAATCCACAAAACAAAACCCCTCAATGCAAAATTGGAGAACAGTAAAGTTCATGGTTTCGAAAGGAAAAAACTAGATCATAGTCCTAACGCATGATTCTAATATGTGGTTTGCAAACGCAATCAGAGTTGTAATATAAATTTTTAAGAAATTTGTATAATGATATCACAAATGTAATTATGGTCATATCGTCTGTATTTTACTACAATATCAAGGTTTTCAATGTAACCACAACTAAAACTGAAATTTTGAACCATGCTCTAATTTTTGTTTTAAAAAAACTGGATAAATTGCATGACTATGGAATTGTAGACAATACACAAGCAAACTAGCACACAACATTAACAGAATATCAAAATCTAAAAAAAAGAATATAAAAAAAAAAAAGAAATCATAAATTAACAAGACATAGTGATTACCTTTCTGACCTATTTCTGAACAAGCCAGAAAATACAATAAATGAAGAGAAGATGATTGTATAAATAAATGGATTCAAAAGAGGGAAGAAGAAGAAGAACACATAATTTGTTGGTGTTCTTCTGACTTCTTCCAAATAAAATTATGCAGATTTTGGATAAATGATGCATGTTTATGTGTTTCCTGGGAAAATCGATTATTTAATAAATTAAGATAGTAGTGATGCTCTAATCTTGACCTTACAAGGGTACTTACAAGGGTTATGTACGTGCCACTACAATGCACGTACTTCGCATTTTTATTATTTTCATGTCCATTTAATGTATATCATGATTTGTTATTCTCATTACACCAAATACGTTAAATTGTAATACGTGCACTTGCATGCACTATGAGTTTTTTTTTCTCCCAATCAACTTTTTAGATAACAATATAGACCAAAATTTTGGAAATACCTATAACAATGTAATTATGGTCGCATTGCCTACATTTTACCACAATATCAAGGTTTTCAACGCAACAGAAATTTTGAACAATGCTCTAATTTTTGTTTTGAAAAAAATGGAGAAATTGTAAGGTTATGAAATTGTAGACAATACACAAACAAACTAGCACACAACATTAACGGAATATCGAAATCTAAAAACAAATATAAAAAAAAGAATCATAAATTAACAAGATATAGTAATTACCTCTCTGGCCTGTTGCTGCTGAACAAGCCAGAAAATACAATTAATGAAGAGAAAATTGTATAAATAAATAGATTCAAATGAAGAAAGAAGAAGAAGAACACATGGTTTGTTGGTGTTCTTCTATCTTCTTCCAAACAAAATTAAACAAGTTTTGGATAAAGGGTGCATGTTTATGTTTTTCCCGAGAAAATAGGTTATTTTATTTTTTTATTATAAATTAATTAATTAATTAAAGAAATTAAGATAGTAGTGATGCTCTCTCCTTGACCTTGCAAGGGTTGTATACGTGCCACAACGATGCACGTACTTTGCATTTTTACTATTTTCATGTTTAGTTATTGTATATCATTATTTGTTATTCTCATCACACCAAATATCTCAAATTGTAATATATGGACTATGAGTCTTTTTTTTCCTCACAATTAACTTTTTAGACAGAGCAAAATTTTAGAAATTTCAATAACAATATTACAAATGCAATTATGGTCGTATAGTCTAGATTTTACCACAATATCATGGTTTTCGACGTAACCACAACTTCAACTGAAGTTTAGAGCTATACTCTAATTTTTGTTTTGAAAAAATAAAGAAACTGCATGGTTATAGAATCGTAGACAGTACACAAGCAAACTAGCACACAAAAAACGATATATAAAAATAAATAAATAAATAAATCATAAATTAACAAGAAATAGTGATTACCTCTCTAGCCTTTTTTGAACAAGCCAAAAAATACAATAAATGAAGACAAGATTATATAAATAAATGGATTTAGATGAGGGAAGAAGAAGAAGACATAATTTGTTGGTGTTCTTCTAACTTCTTTCAAATAAAATTAAGCAGGCTTTGGATAAAAGGTGCATGTTTATGTGTTTTCTAGAGAAAAATCGGTTATTTTACTTTTTTTATCATAAATAAATAAGTTAAAGAAATTAAAATAGTAGTGCCACCGCGTGCATGGACTTCGCATTTTTATTATTTTTATGTTCAGTTAATGTATATCATGATTTGTTATTCTCATCACATCAAATTGTAATATGCGCACTTGCATGCACTGAGTCTTTTTTTTTTCTCACAATGAACTTTTCAGATACTATTAAGAAGCAGTGATAGAGAATTTTACAAATCACCAAACTGATAAAATTCTTACATCAACGGTATGAGTTAAACTCAGGACTTTGTGGTGTAAACCGAGGTTTTTACAAATCACCAACCAATAAAATTCCTACATCAATCGTATGAGTTAAATTCACGACCTTGTGGTGGAAACCAATTCCTTACTAAACGCACTACAAGTCTATGACAATTTATATGTGACAATGGACAAATATTATCAAATCTAATTGGTTGAATTCAAAACTGGTCCATTTGTTGGTTAGTTCGATCCTGTTTATACTATAGTCTAATTAAATCGAATTAAATAGAACTGAACCACTTTAAACCGTTAAACAAACAGCTGTTTTTGCTTTCTTTCTTATTTTTACTTTTCAATACTTTTTAGTATTTTATTTATTTATTTATGAGTTTAACTACTATGCAGCTTCATGTTCAAATGTCTCATGTGTTCAAATTTCGACATGTATGTGTACAATGAATTGACTCGGCCACACTCAATATTTCCTCTTTTTCTTTGGATTGTCAACCGGTGAATTGTTAAATCAATTTGTTCTTTCTTGTTGAGAAATTACCAAAGATCTCGTGACTTTCTCTATTGAATCCATTCAAACTATTTATGCAAATTCGAAATAGAAAGAAAGAAAGAAAAAGAAAAGAAAAAAAAAAAAAGGACCGATTTTCTTTTGATCAAAAGTAAAGTCATAACCTGTCATTTTGTGTAAGTTATATTTTGGAAGAAGTTCTGAATTGGCAATAAGAGAATATGGTTGCTCAAAATGACCTTCACCAAAACTTAGTCAGGAAAATGGATAAAATCACAAAGAAGATGGACGAAACAGATGAAGATCTGAAATTTCTATCCCAGAAGCTGCAGAAGCACTACAAGGCCTTAAAAGCCCGAGTCTCTCAGCTGGACCGTGACTTGAGAAAGATGTTGGAAGACAGAACTTTTGGTCAAGCCTTTGACCATAAAGAAAGAGAATTTAGGAGGTTACAAGGCGTGTAAACTTGTAAAGAGATTAAAAAAGTTGAAATTTTATGATGTTTTGAACTTGAATGTTTTCTTATTTTTAGCTTTTATATTTATAACTTTATTTTTCATTTTCCCATTTTTTGGACATTTTTAAACAAGTAAATAAAATGATAGCAGTTAAAATGGCATGTAAAATTCACATTCAGAAACACACCATTTATTAATATTATAATCATAATCATTTTTAAATAAAAACAAAAGAACATAAATCTCAAGACCAGCTTGAATTTTACCTCTCATATCTATGGGAGGTCTATGAGAAATTCAAAGCCAACCTATGAAGACAAACAAAAGCTTCATTCTCTGCAGAGATCAAAATCTTTAAAATGAAATCATTACGTGACATTCTAAAATAACTACATTTTTTCATTCTTCTTTCCATATACGACCAGTGATCCTCAACTTTAATTGTTTTTTATCTCCACCAGAAAAATAAAGAGCTAGGTTCCTCTGAATGATAAGTCCATCTTGACTGTCGCGAACTTTTCTATGACTCTCGCGAATGCTCCTCGGAATTCCTTGCCATATAAGTTTGCGGCTATTTCCACCAACCTCTAAGCTATACCTGAATTTCTTCGCATCTTTCTCATCGCCCAAGAATCGTAAAAACGCCATATAAACTGGAGCTGTGCCGAGTAGAAACGCCTCGAAGTGCAAGCAGAAATGCCTTCCAAAACAATTGAAAACCTGCAAAGATATGTTGATTAGAATGATGACATGTTTTCAGCTTGCATATTAGCTTAGAGAAATGTTGGAACGCAACACAAATCAAGGGAGAGGGTTGTGTAGGCAGTTGACAACCAACATAACCTTAGTCAGATCTCTATGACATGGATCAAGTACATAAATATATTACATTATGCAATTGAAATCATTTTGAAAAGATCAATCATCAAAAACCAAAAGATGATAAATAAATGTAGCATATTGAAAATATACCAACAACAATTTATCTGATGCATTTAGATACTCAAAAATATGTGAAGTGATACATCAAATTATATACTAAAACAAACCGTCTATTGAATTCATAAATAATGCTACCTCTATCCCTATATATAAGCACCTTTTGGAAAAAAATTGTCCTTGAATACAACTACACAAGTCTCATTTCAAATTACTATATACAATAGTATTATTTTTCAAAATATACTCTTAATTCAAACCACCAAGTGCATTGAAAGATGAAAAGCCTTAAACACATCTATATACAGAAGAGTATTTCAGGTATATTCATACATAAAATGGATACATTAAATATATTACCTATTTTTCTTAATATATGTAAAAAGTGCTTATAAATAAGGACAAAGGTAGTAACTTACAGTTAGCATCCATGTGGCATTTTCAACTTCATGTGGATTTGATTTAACATAACGATGGTTAAAGGTGAATCCGTCATGTACGTCGACCTTGTGATCATCCTTGAGATGGGCCATAAGAGTTGGAATGTCACACATCATAGAGCACTCTGATCCAGCATAGGGGCAACTGTATGGACGAAATCGACAATTTTGCTCATGCTTTAGCTTAGTGTTGTATGGGAATATATCATGACAACCTAGGTTTTGATATCTGCAAGGAAGCTCCATTGATTCCGCCACTTTCTCCAAAGCCAAACACCTTATATTCCCAAGATCACGGTGGCACGTTGGGCAACGGTTATGCACCGCAATCTTGCAATTCGAACATAATGTGTGGCCGTTTGGGCACTGGAAAACATAATGCAGTCATCAAGGAAAACATTAAAATTTAGAAGAATATTAGAAATGAACATCTAATTAAAATAAGTATCATACAGTTCAGAAATTTGTAGGGTACTAAATTGAAGTCTAATACACATAGGCACTAGGGTGAATTATGCAGTTGAGAAAAAAGCAATAAAAGTATTTTATGCGGAAAAGAAATCACCCAATATGAATATGGAGATAGAGATTAATAATTCCACTTTATGTATGCCGACTTCTGTTTTATGTTTGCATCGTGCAGTATAAAATTTGAACTTTTTGAAAATTCACAGACAAAAACATGTGCTATTAAATTTCGAATTGAAAGAGAGAAAAGTGAATTTCATATTGAAACGAAATTACGGGTACTGAACCTGATGAATTGGGGGATACATCAAATTCTTGCAAACAGGGCACTCAAGTAGGTCATAGACACCATTCTTTGAATTATTTCCATTCTTTCCATCCGAACAAGTCCTTGACTTTGTGAATGTACCATTACAATTGGCCTCAGATTTAGACTTAGCTGTCTCATAATCCGAAAATATCAGCTGAGCTTCAAGAACTTCTTTGAAGGAACTGCCTCCTAGATCCATCAAAAAATTCAGATATATAGTCTTTCTTTCTCAATGACTAGGACTCAGAATTCTGCTTTCATATCTTTCAACAAGCACCGTATATCTGTTAGTGTTCCTGTTTCACATTATCCATGCAAATATTAACTTTTTTAAAACGTTTATCCTTCATTTTTTCAAAGTTCATGAACTCAATAAAATTAAATATTTGAGACCAACATCATACACCATAGTTCTCTAAACTGAACTTTGTAAACAAAATATCTCACTACGAAAACAAGGATAAATTACGCAGTAAACAAACTTCAAAACTACTATGAAATTGTTAAAATTGGATCCAAAACTTTCAAGCTACTTAAACTTAAGGATGAAGAGTTAGAGATATACTAACACAGTCACAACTCACAAAAAAAAAAACCACCACAGTGAGCAGCAATATCATCCCAGAAACACCCTCCCCCATGCCTCATTCTACTCTACATCCCCAATTTCTCGAAAAATCTAGGAAATTTTGGAAAATACTAGGTCAATTTTCTAAATTGTGGATGCAGATACACTGCAATCCTTGATAATGTGGCAAAATGCAGACAATAACAACTCGCAAATTCAACCAAGCAACAACATAGTTCTTGTTGGGTTTACCAGAAACAATACCTACATCTCACCCACCAGAAAAAACCAACAACAAACCTTCAAATTGAACATCTTAAACAAAATCACCAATTTCAACAATTTATAACATGCAAAACAACATTTCCTTCCTTCACCAGCAACAATGCAACAAAAACTAACCACATAACATAACATGCAAAATGAAGACAAACCTGAAAACAAGCATCCAAAACCATTATCAACCAAAGGAATAAAAAAAAAAAAAACAAAGTCACAAGATGTAAAACCATTTTATTTTTAAATTAAATAATTTTAACAAACAAACAAAATTTTGTAATAAAAAAAAAAAACTCGAACATTTCGGTGCACAATAAAATAAGATCAAAAAAATTTAAATAATAATAATAATTGAAATGGAGCAATAAACGATGAAAAATTGGTACCGCGAGTTCCTTAAGGAGATTGAAGGAAAAAAATAAAGTGTCGGTGGTTGGTTATGTTAGGATGCTAAGAATCAAGGTTGTTTTGTTTTGATGTTAATCTTGTTCTTCTTTTTTCTTCTATGTTGATTCGAAATCGCAGGATTTGTTTTCGTTCCTTGTATTGTGCTCTGTTTTTTGTTATTATTTGTTTATTTATTTATTTGTTTCTGACAAGAATTAAATTTTCTTGGGAAGTTAATTAAAATATTTTGTCTTTGTGTGTCGTTACGTACTGCGCTACGCTCCTAAGAAGGGTGGATGGACCAGTATACAAATGCCATTGCCACCTCCCCATAAATAACAAACAACTTTTTTCCACTTTAACATACTAGTTTATTCAATAATACCATCAAAGTATCACATTTCTCTTATTACAGATTTTTTGTTATTATTTTAAGTAATTTCTTACACGAATCATTTTTTTATAACTGATCTTTAAAATAAAATAATATTTCCATTACAGTGGATAAAAACGAAATAATATTTTTACTTTTTTAAAAAAATAATTTCTAAATTATTTAATAAAAAAATTATTATTTTTAAATAATTTATTACAAACAAGCTCCAATGCGGTTGTTTAAAAGTAAACTACCAAATTCGTCATTGACTTTGTAGTTATTCTCAAATAAGTATATAAGATTATAAATATTTTAAAAAAGTAACAGATTCTATTAAATTGTCAAATTGATCATTATATTTAACCATCTACTATAAATGATGTCATTTATTTTAACAATCTACAAAATTAATGGCGAATTTGATAGTTTACTCAGTTGTTTAAGTATGGAAAATTATCAAAATGGGTTTCGGAATATGCATACAGTTCCTCTGTTATATATTATAAAACAAAATGATTTTCTCATCCAGTCATTTAGATATTTTGTTTTAAAAAATATCAAAAGTTATTTTGTGCTTGTTTACCATGATAAAAATAACATTTGTTTTTAAAAAAATAGTCGGTGATCAAAAATGATTTTTGTGACCAATTATACTATTAACAATGCTAGATTTATATGAATTTTTATTTGTTCTCTCAATTATCAATCTATCTTCTAAAACTATTAATAAAATGTAATATTATTTTTCTTAAATTAATTCTTTGATTAACCGTACAAAAAATATAATTAAGAGAAACATAAAGAACCAACATGTGTTGAATTATTAAAAGATTAGTATCTATGTTTCATCGTATATTGTC
>JBBPBP010000001.1:27141271-27228537 GCA_037974735.1 Cicer chorassanicum
ATTTTTAAATTATTTTCAAGTTTTGATTTTTTTTTTCAAAAACTGTAACAAACGAATGAAAACTCCTAAAAAGTAATATTTTAAAAATAAACTCTAACAAACATGTTTCTAGTTTATGATTTTAATCTTTGCGGTCAAGATATAACGGATTTTTAAAAAATTAAAATAATACATTTAATATAGTTTAATTGCTTAATATTTTTATATATTTTAAAGATTAAGTTAGAGAGAGAATGATAATTAAGAAACTAATTAAAAGTTTATTTCTCATCTACCTTAATTACTAGTATAATTAAAATTTTAAACACTTGAGTGAAATTTCAATCTAATTCATCAAAGTAACCGAGAAACTCAATTAAGTCTCAACAAAAAAATTCAACTTAGTCTTCACAAAAAAAAAAACAAACTAAGACAAGTTTGTAGCTAAACAAAAATATATCAACAAGCATAAATACATGACACTAAAGCAAATAGCTTTGAGACAATGTGACAACTTCTCTTAAAAGCTCTATAATTATCTTTATGAGTCAAAGTACAATTTAGAGTTAACAAATCTATTTCTTACTCACTAAATCTGTTATTTAACTCTTATAATTGTTGGTCAATGGCAGTAAAAACTATTTCAACTCTAAAATAATGCTCTATTGTAACTTGACCTTGTTGAAGACGAGAGCGTCTAAATCTTGTTGTTGAATGAACATCGTTGAGATCAGGAATCTCAATATCATGTTTTTCACAAAAGGTCTTCACTTCAGTAAATAATGCATCCCAACCATCTTCTCTCAAGGCTTGAATAAGAGACTTTGTTGTTCCAACCAAACACATGACATTAACTATATCCTGAGATTGTTGTTGTAAGGCTTGACAAAGTATACCAGTTATCCCCATAATGTCTTTCATCAAATTCAAGATAAATATAAAATCAAACGCCTTCAAATAATTATACGCACTATCAGCATCCCCGTGTGTAGAATAATTTGCTCTTTCATTTGTAATATTTTTTTTTTAAAACAATACAAGTTGCCTCATACATATTTATCAAGCTACAAATAGAAGAGAAATGTGATCCCCAACTTGTTTCAAAGTACCAATTTAATTTGTACCTTTACTAGTTACAATCTCATTAATTTCTAGCAAATGTGCAATTTCCTCTAATTGAGCAGCTTGTAACTCATCAAGACGCTTAGTAGAAAAACAAACAACATTAACAACAAAAGTTAGCTTCTAAAACAATTTATGAATTGGAACATTTTCTCTTGATGCAATAACCAAAGCAAGTTGCAATCGATGAGCAAAACAATGGACATAGTATGCATAAGGACAATATTTCATAAATAGTGCTTGTAAACCGTTCCATTCTCCTCTCATATTACTAGCACCATCATACCCTTGACCTTGCATGTTAGAAACATCAAGATTATGTCGAGAAAGTATATCACATACTTCTTCTTTCAGAGTTAAAGTTGTAGTGTCTTTAACATGTGCCACAAAAAAAAATATTGCTCTTGTATTAAACTAACATTGTCAACAAATCTTAACAGAAGAGACATTTGTTCCTTTTTTGATTCATCACGAGCTTCATCTACAACGATGCCAAATTTGGAATTACCAATTTCTTCATAGATATGTTTTCTCACCCTACTAGAAAGAATACGCAAGAGCTATTTTTGAATTTGATGTTAAGTATACTTGGAATTATATGGAGCATTTTTCAACACAACTTTTGCGACTTCATCATTGTAAGTTGCCAAGAGTTTTATCAATTGAAGAAAATTGCCTTGATTTCTTGACCCGCTAGTTTAATCATGTCCCCTAAAAGCACAAGCTTGAAGTGTTAACCTACGAACAATGTTAATTAATATCTTGAGACGTATTCGATTCTTCAAAATTTGTTTCGAGCTTTGCACTTTAATAGTATTCCTAATATGTCCAACTTGATTCAACAAGTCTAGACAAGCTTTCATTGCATTGTTGTGTGGTGAGCAATGATCCATCCCTATGTGTTTGAGAAAGACACAATAGTTTCCATTTTTAATTTACTTCCAATTTCTAAAACCCGTACCAATGAAGACATTTGATCCGGGACGCCCATTTGGTCTTTTGCTAAATAGATAGCATGGTAAGCAATATGCAACATCTTTAGAAGGTGAATATTCTAGCCATGAAGAAAAGATGCTAAACCAAGCATATTGAAACCGTCTTGGATGAACCTTGTTGCCAGATAAAGGATATTCTTCTAAATTTATTTGATAATGACCAAATTTTAGATAAGGTCTTCGTATTGCATCCAATTGATTTTGTGGATATTGCCAAATTTGAGGTGCTTTCCGGGGTCACGTTCTAAACATTTCTCAAAGTCATCTTCGAAAACTCTAGGAACCTTGGAAAGATGATTCTCATTTTCTTCAATTCTTGGATTCTCATAGATAGTTTCAGATGTAGAAGTTATAATTTCTTCATCTCTTTCACTCTCACAAATTTTCCTCTTGAAAAAAGAATAAATTCTTTTACTTTTCTTCATTCTCACAAACTTCTCTAATACAAATAAAAGTTAAATAAATCAACAAATAGAACCACTTAAACTACCACTATGGTTGCATTCTAAGACAAAGAGTTGCATTTTAAAAGAGTTGCATTCTAAAACAGGCAGATGTAGAAAAAATTCAAGGATGCATTCTAAGACAAAGAGTTGCATTTTTCGGATGCCTTTACGGATGCTGCTGAAGATCGAGGTTGTTAAAATGGGGTGTAGTTAAAATGGGTTTGAATGTGTTTATGGGTATGGATTTTCTTCTCTTTTGATTTTTTGTGTGACTGTAATACTTTGTTGAAAAAAAAACTCTCCCTTCTATAACTCTTGAATTTTCTCTCCCAAAAAATCCTCTCCTTTACTAGATTTTTGTGTCAATTTATAGATTAAAAGATTAATCCTTGTGTCCACAAGATAAACTCAAGCTCTGGTTTGTAGGATGTAGTGATTTTGAAAGAGGCGTGTTGTTGAACTGGTTGCGTGTTGGAAGTGATATTGAAATGCAAATGGGTAGGGCGTGTTGCAGAAAAGAGACATGGTATTGAAATGAAACGGACAGGGCGTGGTATTGAAATGAAAACGAGCAAGAAAAATCATGAAAATAAAATGATTTTAAATACAATGAAAAACAATAAAATGAAAATAAAATTAAATTAAATAAAAAATAAAATGAAATTTAATGAAAGTAAAATGAATGAAATAAAATAAAATGAAGTTAAACAGTACAATAAAATAAAAATAAAAATTATATGCATATTTTTAGAGTTATTTTTAGTTAATCGGACAAAATTGAGGTATTACAGCTGCCCCTATTTAATTATTTTTACTAGTAAAAGATAATTAAATATAAAGACCTAAATTTTGTATTATAAAAGTAAATTAATTTCGAAAACAGAAAATAATTTGATATATAAGGTAAAAAAGTTGGTGATTGGCAAAATGAAGTTTCCGATGGACATAAATAAAAACATGATCGTCTTGGATTGGACACGGATGCGTAGATCGATGTAAATAAAATGATCGTCTTCGGATTGGTTACGATGCGTAGATCGACATAAATAAAATGATGATGTAAATAAAATGATCGTAACACCGATGCGTAGATCGACATTAATAAAATGATGATAAAATGATCGTCTTCGGATTGGTTATCGATGCGTAGATCGACATTAATAAAATGATGATGTAAATAAAATGATCAAAGAGAGATAAATTTGTTTTTTTTTGTTATATATATAAATTAAATAAATAAATAAATAAAATAAAAAAATAAAAGAGAAACATGTTTTGGTAATTGCAACACAAACTTATAATGAACAATGTGACACAAAAGTTGTTGAGTATAAATAAAATATAAATATAAGATATGCATGACTCATTCATTATGCATTGCACAAGGTTCTTGAGTATATTTAAAATATGAATGAAGATGCATAGATCATGTGTGACTACATGGAAAACGTAAGATGCATGCAATGTAAGTAAATTCTTTTATTTTTATGGTTCCCCGATCCTTACGCGACTTTATACGCCTACAAGATTCAATAGATCAATGGAGATAACAATCATTCTTTGTGTGATGACTCTAGTATATCTTGTATGACTTCCCCCTTATTCGAGGCGAATGTATTGTTTAAAATAATTACTTTTTTTTTTGATACCCCATATATGTTAAGAATCTATCGAGTTCTCGTGTATATATTTTTCAAGTGTCAAAATAATTAAAATGTTTTTTTTTTATATTTACACACATTTCAGATTCCAAAAATTTATTATCATTGTCAAAATCCTGTTTCTATTTAATATCCCTCAAGTATAGGGATTCAGTTGAATAGGAGTAATAGTAGGAGTAATAGTAGGGATTTAGAGGGAGAGTGTTAGAATATTAGAAAATATCTTATAATATCTATTATATTATATTAGAGTATCTTGAGTTATTTCCTAGGATCAATTTATATTTATAGAGTATATTAGAATATCTCTCATTATTATTATGATTTGTTCCTAATTTAGGATTTAGTCTATGTTTCTCTATAAATAGATATTAGTATTGAGTCTTTTGTAATCAAGTCAGCATTATGCTATATCAATAATATTCAAACCCTAATTATTTTCTCTCCTCCTTTTCTCTAAAATCCCACAACTTCAACATGTATTGCCAATTATTCAATTCCAATAAATATAATTTTATTCTAATTCTTGAGATGATATATTTCAATAAATATATTTTTACTCTAATTTCCAACAATCATAAAATAACATTTTTTTTAAAATACTAGAACCAAAAAAACATGAGGCTGAATCAACTTAGAAAGAGGGTAATGTATTGCATCGAATGACATACATTCATTACTTTGAGAATAATACAATTGAACTAAAGGTTACAATGTAGATATGAATGTGTTTAGCTTTAGTTGGAGAGATAACAACGCTAGTCATTCCTGTAATTTAGGACTTCTAAGAATAATAAAATGCCCCAGTTTGAACCACTTGATCTTTTTGTTATCCCTAACTTTTGCATGGACCGCTCTTTCAAGTTTTCAATCCATCGGGATGCTCTAATTTTTGTCTAGGTTGCCTTTTTAGGTTTTCAACCTAGCGAGCCCATTTTTTCAATTGTTTTTTATTTTTATTTTTTCAAGCATAATACTTTTTGAATGTATCTGAGTTTACTGGAAGTGGAAGCTCATCTCCATCCATTTTTGCAAGTATTAGAGCTCCCCCAGAGAAAGCTTTTTTCACAACATATGGTCCCTCGTAGTTCGGGGTCCATTTTCCACGAGAATCCCTTTTGATGGGCAATATTTTCTTTAACACTAAGTCTCCTTCTTGAAACTCTCGAGGACGAACTTTTTTCTCATATGCTTTTTTAAGTCTTCTTTGATATAGCTGACCATGGCACAGAGCTATCATTCTCTTCTCTTCTATGAGATTCAATTGGTCATATCTTGATTGAACCCACTCTGCCTCTTCTAGTTTTGTTTCCATCAGGACTTTGATCTAGGGAATTTCAACTTCAATGGGAAGTACCGCTTCCATTCCATACACCAATGAGAAAGTAGTTTCCCCTGTCGAGGTGCGAACAGAGGTTCTATAACCATGTAATGCAAAGGGAAGCATTTCATGCCAATCCCTATATGTCTCCACCATCTTTTGTATGATCTTTTTGATATTTTTATTTGCCGCTTCTATAGCCCCATTCATTTTTGGATGATATGGAGAAGAATTATGGTGCTGAATTTTGAAATTATCACACAACTCCATCATCATTTTGTTATTCAGATTGGTCGCATTGTCAGTGATTATCTTATTTGGCAAGCCATATCGACAAATCAATTCTCTTTTGATGAATCTGACAACCACACTTCTCGTCACATTGGCATAAGAAGCGGCTTCAACCCATTTTGTGAAGTAATCAATAGCTACTAGGATAAATCGGTGCCCATTTGAAGCTTTAGGCTCGATGAGTCCAATAACATCCATCCCCCACATTGAAAATGGCCATGGTGATGTTAAAACGTCCAGAGAAGTGGGCGGTACATGTACTTTGTCTGCATAGATTTGACATTTATGACATTTCTTTACGTAACTAAAGCAATCGGACTCCATGGTTAACCAATAGTAGCCAGCCCTTAAGATTTTTCTCGCCATAGCGTGCCCATTTGCATGAGTTCCGAAAGAACCTTTGTGAACCTCTTGAATGATTTTCTCAGCTTCCGCTTGATCCACGCATCTGAGGAGAACCATATCATGATTTCTCTTATAAAGCACCTCACCATTTAAGAAGAAGTTCATTGACAACCTCCTTAAAACCCTTTTGTCGTTCTCTGAAATACCCAATGGATATTCCTTATTCTTGACATATGATTTGATATCATAAAACCATGGCTTGCCGTCAGACCCTTCTTCTATTGATAAACAATATGCAGGTTTATCCGTTTGTTGAATTTTTATGACCGGGACGTCATGACCGGTGCTTATTTTGAACATTGACGACAATGTGGCTAGGGCGTCAGCTAATTGGTTTCCTTCTCGAGGGATATGGTGAAAAGTAATTTTCTCGAATTATTCTGTTAGTTCTTTGATATGGGTATGATGGATGACCAACAATGAGTCTCCATATACCTCGAGAATTTTTGCTTTTGATTCAATAGCAGCTTTAATGCCCATAACACATGCCTCGTATTCTGCAATATTGTTTGTGCAATCAAAACACAACCTAGCAGTAAATGGAGTTAACTGGTTCTCTGGGGAAATCAAAATGGCTCCAATTCCATGTCCTAACGCGTTAGAAGCACCATCAAACACCAATGTTCATTTTTCTCTATCAGATGATTCAGTCGCTTCAAATAAAGTCATTATGCCTTCATCGGGGAATTCACACTGCATTGATTGATAATCTTCTATAGGTTGTTCGGCCAAGTACTCTGCCAGGGCGCTTCCTTTGATAGCTTTTTGTGTAACGTATACCAAATCATATTCTGATAACAACATCTGCCACCGGGCAATTCTCCCAGTAAGAGCAGGTTTCAAAAAGATGTATTTAATTGAGTCCATTTTAGACACCAACCAAGTTGTATGACACATCATGTATTGCCTCAACCGACAAGCAGCCCATGCTAACGCACAACATGTTCGTTCAAGCAGTGAATACCGTGTTTCACAACTGGTGAACTTTTTGCTCAAATAATAAATAGCATGTTCTTTCTTACCAGATTCGTCATGCTGCCCCAATACACAACCCATTGACTCGTCAAGTACTGTTAAGTACATAATAAGTGGTTTCTCAGGGACAGGAGGCACTAAGATTGGAGGTTTTGACAAGTGGTGTTTAATCTTTTCAAAAGCTTTTTGACAATTCTCATTCCATTCAACCTTTTGGTTTTTACGCAACAACTTGAAAATAGGCTCGCATGTAGATGTGAGATGTGATATGAACCTGGCAATGTAATTCAATCTACCCAAAAATCCACGAACTTCTTTTTCTGTGCGTGGAGCGGGCATTTCCTGTATTTCTCTTACTTTATCTGGGTCCACTTCTATCCCTTTTTGACTAACGATAAAATCGAGTAACTTGCCTGATCTTACACCAAAAGTGCATTTAGCAGGGTTTAAACGGAGTCTGAACTTCCTTAGTTGCACAAATAACTTTTGAAGGTTAACAACATGGTCTTCTTCGGTTCGAGATTTGGCAATCATATCATCCACGTAAACCTCTATTTCCTTATGCATCATGTCATGAAACAAAGTTACCATTGCTCTTTGATAGGTTGCCCCAGCATTCTTTAATCCAAATGGCATCACTTTATAACAGAAAGTTCCCCATTGTGTGATGAATGTGGTTTTTTCCATATCCTCGGGAGCCATCTTAATTTGATTGTAACCTGAGAAACCATCCATGAAGGAGAAAAGAGAATATTGAGCAGTGTTATCCACTAGGACATCAATATGAGGCAAAGGAAAATCGTCTTTAGGACTAGCTTTATTTAAATCCCGATAATCAACGGACATTCGAACCTTTCCGTCCTTCTTTGGAACTGGGACAATATTAGCAACCCATTGAGGATATTTTGCTACTACCAAGAAACCAGCATCAAATTGCTTCTTGACCTCTTCTCTAATTTTAAGTGACATATCAGGCCTCATCCTCCTCAATTTTTGTTTAATTGGAGCACATTCGGGCTTGAGTGCTAGCTTGTGTTCAACTATGTTAGTATCTCGCCCAGGCATATCTTGGTATGACCACGCAAAGACATCCACATAATCAAATAAAAGTTGAACCAACTTTTCTCTTTCAGTTTCTTTCGTAGACATTCCAATTTTAATTTCTTTCTTATCATGCTCAGTCCCTAAATTGATCACTTCAACAAGTTCTTGATGGGGTTGGATTATCTTGGCTTCTTGTTCGATTAAACTTTCTAGTTCTGGGGGAGGCTCATAATCGTCTTCACAATCCTTATCAGTGTGATTAATTGGGCGTTCAAAATTACAAGAATGGGTTCTAGCGCTGCTATTTTCAACATATTCGTTTTCGACTCTGCATTATTTAAATTAAGAAGAAAAAGGAAAAAGAAAATATGAATAAAGATTGCCAAAAAAGAAGAGAGAAAAACAAAAGCAGTTGAAGATTTCAAAAATGCATTTATTGATAATAAGTACGAAATTGAAATACATGCGCCCTAATTAGTTATCCTTATAGCCTTGGGCAGAGCAAAAGGAGTTAAAGTACACAATTACTTTGAACATGAATTAACAAACACGGGAAACTCGATGATCTTCCAATTGTTGAGACTGGTGTTTGGAGGACAAGGGTACACCAATTTGAGGGTATCATCATCAACATGGTCCTCTTCTTCCGCAGCAGCCACATGGTCAGCATATATTATTCCCGCGCTCTGAAATGTTTGGCGAATGTCACAAATAGAAATTCTCTGTGAATTCAGTGTCTGATTTTCCAAACGAGCCATCCTGCTTTCCCTTTTTTCTCTTACAATATTTTCTTTGTCAGCTTTAGTAGGTACATATCCCAAACCGTACCTATCATTCTTTTCAGGTATCTCTAACAATTTTCCCAATTTAGCAAAAACTCCTCCTTCCAACATCGATTTGGTAGACTTTAAGGATGTGGTAGGCAACTTTGGTTCTTTTAAAGGAGATCCTTCACCCATGAAGACAGCATTGGCGATTTCTAATGCTTGAAAGGAAGTCTCTATGGCTTCCTCCGTGTCCTCAATGTAACCTGTAGAAGAAAGATGACTAACTATCATATCTTCTTCCCCAGATATTATCACCAGCTTATTGTTCACTATGAATTTTAGCTTTTGATGGAGAGTGGATGTTACTGCTCCAGCAGCGTGAATCCACGGTCTCCCTAAAAGGCAACTGTACGCTGGTTTAATATCCATCACTTGGAAGGTTATTCCAAAGTTATGGGGTCCGATTTGAATTGGCAGGTCAATCTCACCAACAACTTGTCTTCTGGATCCATCAAACGCTTTCACCACCAAAGCACTCGGCTGCAAACAAGCTCCATCAACCAATAGTTTTGATAGCGTTGATTTCGGCATGACATTCAACGATGAACCATTATCAACAAGCACTCGTGCAAGAATATAATCATGACACTTCACAGAGATGTGTAGTGCTTTATTATGCTCTATCCCCTCAGCCGGTAACTCACCATTCTAAAACTCAAACCGCTACTAGCGGTAATATTACCGACAACTCCATCAAACTGGTCGATAGTGATATCATGAGTAACATGGGCCTCGTTTAAAACTTTCAGCTGTGCCCTTCTATGCGCTTCAGAGTTTAATAACAAATCAAGAACAAATATCTTGGAAGGGGTTTGATTTAGTTGATCTACCACCTTATACTCATTTTGCTTGATAAACTTCAAAAATTCGTTAGCTTTTTCTTCAAGCACCGTCCTTTTGCTAGTCTCTGGTCCTTTTATAGCATGATTCGTCACTTCTTTGCCTTTTCCTCCATGGCCCTCCTTTTCCTTAGGTTGACCGGGGGCATATACTCGACCACCTCGAGTCATCCCGCCAATCCCTGAAATGTTTGTGACATCAGTACTTTTAGGTTCACAGCTATCACTCGATTGATGATTGGCCAAGTGGGAGGTAATTTCATAATTCCATGGTACCGCCTTGGTATTTTTATAAGGAAAAGGAGTTGGTGCTTGGACAATTATTGCATTGGGCTTGTGAAGAGTTGGTTGGAGATTCTCTTTTCTATAGAGGATTTCCAATGGTCTTTGGAAAGATCTACTATTTTCCATGCACGGCTTTATGGTCAACACATGATCATCTTTTGCACATTGGCCTATCTCATATTCAATGGCATTGACAGAGGTATCCCCATGGCCCGGCAAAGGGTTACTCCCTACGTTGGAACCGTCTTCCTTGAAGGTAAGCCATTTTGCATTGATCAGTTCTTGCACTTTAGATTTTAGAGGTTGACAATCTTCGATGGAATGCCCTACGGCTCCTGCATGGTATTCACATTTGGCATTTGGGTTGTACCATTTTGGGAATGGTGGTTCCAGAGGTTTCATTGGTCTTAGACCTACCATTGAATTATGGAGTAGGTGAGGCAACAATTGGCTATATGTGATGGGAATCGGGTCGAAACGGGTTATCTTCTTTTCTCGATTAACTGGTGGTCTATAGTGATTCGGGGTTGGATTTGGGTTCCATTGATTTTGTTGCGAAAACGCAGCAGGTGGTGGTTGGACCAAAGGTGGTTGATAATAAGGTGGCCTTGAAGGGTGATATTGGGGGTATGGAGTTTGTGAGGTTGCAGCCACATATGGATAAGGATTGTAGGGAATTTAGGGTATCGAAGGCTGAAAATTGGGAGGTCGATAAGAATTCATGGCTGAAGAATAAGAGACCCTTGGGTTTGCCATTACAGCGTTAGCATCCCCTTCTTTCTTTTTTGGGAATCCCATTTGGGGTTTCTTCACACCACTTGTTGCAGATACGATCTTACCATTTCTCATGCCACTTTCAACTCTTTCTCCTATCATGACCATGTTAGAAAAGTTTGATGACATACTCCCAATCATCTTATCATAAAAGGGAGACTGAAGAGTATCCATAAACATACGAACCATTTCCCTTTCAGATAGAGGAGGATCTACTTGCGATGCGAGTTCTCTCCACCGTTGTGCATATTCTTTGAATGTTTCATTGTCCTTTTTCGACGAATTTTGCAATTGCATCCTGTTAGGGGCTATGTCAATGTTATACCTGTATTGTTTCAGGAAGGCATCAGCCAAATCTTTCCATGAACGGATTCGATTTCGCTCAAGATGCATATACCAATTTAATGATGCCCCACTTAAACTGTCTTGAAAAAAATGGATGAGAAGTTTGTCATTATGAGCATCAGAAGCCATTTTTCTACAATACATGGTCAGATGGTTTTTAGGGCATGTGACACCTCTGTATTTTTCAAACTCAGGTATCTTGAATTTTGAAGGGATCACTACATCGGGAACCAAGCACATATCAAAAGCTTCGAGACCATAGACATTACTTCCTTCAATTGCTTTTATTCGTTCTTCTAAAACATGGAATTTTTCTTTCGACTGTGTATCGTCACCAACCTGAGGTTGTTGCCAATTTCCATTAGCATCAAAATGGGGTACTTGGGGTGCACTAAATGGAATATTTTCTAAAGGTATAGTGTTTTGGGGTGGCACGTAGCCCTGAGGATGTGGGATTTGCGGTTGGTTTAGGCTTTGAGAGTTGATATTTGTATGGTTTGGATTATTGTCCATGGGATTGATGACTAAGGGTGGAGTATAACCATGTGGGAGACCATACATAGGAAATTGCATGGCTGGTGCACGAAATTGTTGGGTAGTTGGGGTAAAGCCTGGTGGGTGAGAGCTCGGTGTTCTTCATTTGTAGTGGGAGGATTCTCATCTGTATTATCCTTCGTTGTTAAAGCTTGTATAGCCTCTAGGATTCGATCAACCTTGTCCTTTAATTGGCTAACATCCGCTCTCATCACTTCTTGGTTTTGCTCAAGTTCGTCCATGATCTTGGAGTTTGCACGAGTCCGATAAGGGTGTCGGGGAAACAGCTTTATTGATTTTTTTTCTGAAAGATCATATGATGCTGGTTAAAAAAAAATGAAGATTTATATGTATGCATGTGGGTATTAAGGAACCATTGATTTCGCAACCTAGGCACAAACATCTTTTTAGAAAACTCAAAACAAGTTCTTTCATTGATAATTAAAAAGGGTACAAGTGCAACATTTCTCTCTATATCTGAAATACATTGTTTCTATCGCTCTCGGCGAATTAAACTATTCATTGCTTCTATCAAACTATTACAATGTTGAATGAAAGTAATAATCTCAGCAGGTGTGACAAATGGAACTATGCTTGCTTCTGCTTTCCTTAAGAGTACGGGAACCCTTTTGATGGCTTGGTTGGCTATGGAAGTGAGTTTTTCACAACGATCCATCCACATTATCCCTTCTTGCCCAAGCATCTCTACTGCCTCCACTTGTTCCATCATTCGGTTTCTTAACATATTTGTTTCCTCTTGTTCCTTCAACCACGCATCTCGGTACATAGCAACAACTTCTTGTTTCTCAATTTTTTCTTCTTCTATCCTTGTCTTATATTCTACTACCACTCTCTCCAACTGTTGTTTCAAATCTTCCAAATGTCTCTTCGCATTTCTTTCACTGCTTTTGAATCTTTCAACCATTTTCTCAAATTTTCAACTTCCTCTCGCGCCTGGTCTCTTTCCTGTCTTCTCAAACATAAAGACTCGTCTGAAGCCCTTAAATTGCATTGAAGCTTGAGCTTATAATCCTCCTCTACCTTTGCCCTCTTATTTGATCTTTCAAGAGAAATCGTCTTCTGCTCATTTTCCAATAGGGCGAACTCATATGCTCGACGAACTACCATCAACGCTTCTCGCATATTCTTCTTTTCCTCTTCCGCCTCTAGAATTGATGCTTGCAATTTCTCAATTTCTTCACTAACAATAATGGGTTGCATTGGTGTTTCATCGACCACTTCAGAGGTACGACGAAAAGGCAACTTAATCTTTTGAACCCTATTCTTGACCCACTGTCGGTAGCAATCATCTGCACCACAACTTCTACTTCCTAGTTCCTTCCCTTTTCTGATTATCGTCTTCCAAGATTGACGTACTCTTCTCAAATCTTCAATGTTTTCTAAACCCATGTCATAAAGAATAAAAGGGGTTATTATTTTTTGCATTGGCTCTCCTATGATAGGATACCCAAGTTGCCTCAAGGCCAATACTGGATTATAATTCACACAACCTCTAGTCCCCATAAGTGGCACATTAGGGAATGTTCCACATTGGTATATTACTTCTTTTACCTCTCGCCATCTCGCATACCATCGAACTGTTTTGTCATTAAGATCTACCAACCTCTGAGCCCATTCTCGATCATCCTTTATGTCAACACAACAGTTCTTGAAATCATTGATAGGGCAACGCTTTTGGCACCCACTATCAAACATGTGATTCACCAACCAGATGTACAAAACAGGTAAACAACACAAAATTCGTTTGCCTTTTTTTCATGACAGTAGTTAAGTGTATAGTACACATCAGCGAGGACGACTGTTGTAGGATTTTCTCCTCTATTCTTCAAAGCTAGGAAGACATCGATTGCTGCTAAATCTATAATTTCTTCATCACTCGGGAATAGAACAACTCCATAGATGGTGAGAGCTAGCACCTCCATAAAAGCACTCCAATCTTGGGCTTTAGCTAAATGATGTGCTCTTTTCTCAAAAAAACTTCTTAGGAAACCAAAAGTCCCTTTCTTCTTTTGGCTAATCAATATTTCCTCTTCAACCCTTAGTATCTCAGCTATTTTGGTTGTGGATGGATAATTCCCCATGTAACGATAAGGTTTCCCTTTTTCTAGGGAGTAGCCTAAAATTGGTCCAAACTCTTCCAAAGTAGGCGCAAGTTGGAAGTCTTGAAAAGTGAAGCATCTCAAAGGAGAGTCGTAGAATTGAGACAAAGCGGTAATAGCCCCTATTTGTACATCCACATCCAATAAATCAAGAATCTTTCCATATTTCTTAGTAAATGTTGACCGGTGATTAAGTTCCAACAAGCTACGAAGTTCTTTTAAACTGTCAACCTGAGGCTTTTTGGCTTTCACATTCATAGTTTTCTTTAGCATTGGGGTTGCAGTTTCATTGTTGGATCCCATTTTTAATCAAAGATATCCACACCCTAGCTTTGAATTCAATGGTTCTCTAATGGACCTATATAAAAATGAATGATTATGAATAATGTATGGTATGGTGTTGAAAATAATTTTTAATGCATGAAAGGAATGCATGGTACTAAAAAATTTAACTTTAACATTAACGATGAAAGCTACTTGCATTGATGCAATAAAAAAATTGAGAGGTATACTAACGTCGGATGGTGGAGAAAAAAAAACAAAAAATAAAATATAAATAATAAATAAAATAAGATAAAAATAATAAAAATAAAACATAAAAAATAAAAATAAAAATCTGCCATTTAAAAGCAAGAAAGCTAGGATATGACTTAGATGCATTCTAACCAAAATTAGAGAAATTTTAAAGTCTATAAGCTTCTAAATTCGTGAATTCTTTCCTGGGCGGGTTCTATAGTCCTAAAATTCATTGGTCTCTAGAGCCAAGTACTCGTATTGAAACATCACTACAAATAGGAAGTACATCCAAAATGTAGGTATTTTCAATAGAGTCACACTCTAGACGAGATTTTCGCAATAACCAAATAGGATGTACATCCAATATGATTACCACTAAACCCCTAACTAAACTTAAGCTTCACTCAGGCCCGGGTATAGGGTCTCACTCTTAAGTGTGTGTGTAAGTGAATGTGTAGTGTGTGAAGAGAATCACAATCCAATAAACGATGTAAAATACTCAACACACATATAAATATCTATATATATATATATATATATATATATATATATATATATATATATATATATATATATATAAAGATAATGACTACAAGAAAATAACTAATACACAATAAAGGCATAAAGTAAAGAAGATGAAAGGAGAAGTAAATATAAAAGAAGTCAAAAAAAAAAAATTTGCACAATTAATTATGTTAGGCTTGACTCTCTAACAGTCACCAGTGGAGTCGCCAGCTGTCGCGGCCTAAAATTTCGAGTGTTTCTCGAATTCAATGGAGTCGCCATCAAAGTTTATTTTAAAATAGGGAAAATATTGGAAAACCCTTAAAAATGAAAATAAAATAAAATAAAATAAAATAAATGGTCTTTGAAACCAAATTTTGGGTTCAGGAGTCGAATATGCGTAGGGAAGGTATTAGCACCCTACGACATCCGTTAAAAAAAAACGGTTACCTATAATTAATTGTGCAAAATTAATATTAACTTAAATATATTTATTTCTCCTTTTTTTAAAATGCAAATATAATATTTTTATGAAAGTAATCTAATGATAAATATACATGTAAAATATAGAGAGAAAAAAAAAGTTTTCGTTATTATGCTTGACAAGAGTGTGATCTTGCTCCTACGTATCTCCCGGTGCGATGGAGAAATCTAAGCTACGTAGTTCTTGGGTAGAAAATGCGGATGTGTTATTATTTTTAAAGAAAGATTTGTTTTGTTGTTTGATAAAAAAAAAAGTTTTTTTGAAAAAGGAATTTGTTTGATTTGAATAAAATTTTAAAATGCAAATTTTAAGACTATTTAGTCGTACAACTTGTGTCTCGAAAAAATTTAGGAGTAAAAAGATGTCACATCTAATTTAATCATGTTAAGAATATTTTATCATTTTTGGTTTTAAATATTAAGTTTTAAAATTGTCAAGTAGTATAACTTGTATCTCGAAAAATTTAAGGAGTAAAAAGATGTCACATCTAATTTAGTCCTTTTAAGAAAAATTTATCATTTTTCGATTTCAAATATTAAGTTTTAAAAATATCAAATTGTATAAATGGTAACTTGAAAAATTTAAGGAGTAAAAAGATGTCGCATCTAATTTAATCCTTTTAACAATATTTATTATTTTTTGTTTTAAATATTAAGCTTTAAAAATGTCAAATAGTACAATTTGTGTATTAAAATTTTAAGGGGTAAAAAGATGTCACATCTAATTTAACCATTTTAAAAATATTTTATCATTGCTTTCTTTTTTAAGAAAAAAAAATAGATACTAAAGTTTAAGTGATTCTTCTAAATATTTTACAATTCAATAAGTGAGGAAACATAGTTCGTTTTAAAATTAAATAACACAACCCAAAAACGAAAAATATGTGATAATATAAAATAAATGATATTTATCGCTAATTAATTATGTTCATAATTATTTACATTAAACAGAATTATTTATATTAAATGGAATAAATATGATTTATTAGTTAAATAAAATAAACATATGGAACAATAATTATTAGCAAACGTGAATATAGGTACAGCGCAGGAAGTAAGGGATCTGACCAAGCAATTTTTCAATGTGAATATAGAAATGGGAAGAAAGCTATTATACTCTCTGACCAAACAGTTTTACAACGCACAAGAAAACAAAAATCTCAAACAAAAAATCCCACCATACATAACACATTAGCAAAAACCCCAACCAAATCCCAACCAAACCACAGAACCCAACCAAATCCCAACCAAACCACCTTTTACACAAACGCAGACAAAATTTACACAAAGCCAGACAAAATCTCATCTTTCTAGTTTTAAATCTTAGTTTCTAAAGTTTACATACTTCAATAGTGTACAGTTTGAACAAAAGAATGAGAAAATACATGCCTTTCCGGATGCCGATGAAGATCGAAGAGTGGTGTGCAACGTTTTTTCGGATGCCTTTCCGGATGCC
Organism: Cicer chorassanicum; assembly: GCA_037974735.1. Lineage (NCBI taxonomy): Eukaryota > Viridiplantae > Streptophyta > Magnoliopsida > Fabales > Fabaceae > Cicer > Cicer chorassanicum. The sequence continues at coordinate 27,158,194 of JBBPBP010000001.1, forward strand.
GTTGAAGATCGGGACGGTTGTTAAAATGGGGTGTTGTTAAAATGGGTTTGAATGTGTTTATTGGTATGGATTTTATTCTCTTTTGATTTTTTGTGTGACTGTAATACTCTGTTGAAAAAAAAAACTCTCCCTTCTATAACTCTTGAATTTTCTCTCCCAAGAAATCCTCTCCTTTACCAGATTTTTGTGTCAATTTATAGATTAAAAGATTAATCCTTGTGTCCACAAGATAAACTCAAGCTCTGGTTTGTAGGATGTAGTGATTTTGAAAGAGGCGTGTTGTTGAACGGGTTGCATGTTGGGAGTGATATTGAAATGAAAATGGGTAGGGCGTGTTACAGAAAAGAGACGTGGTATTGAAATGAAATGGACAGGGCGTGGTATTGAAATGAAAACGGGCAAGAAAAATCATGAAAATAAAATGATTTTAAATAAAATGAAAAACAATAAAATGAAAATAAAATAAAATTAAATAAAAAATAAAATGAAATTAAATGAAAGTAAAATGAGTGAAATAAAATAAAATGAAGTTAAACAGTACAATAAAATATAAATGAAAATTATATGCATATTTTTAGAGTTATTTTTAGTTAATCGGACAAAATTGAGGTATTACATGAGGACCGGACGTAACCCATGTTTGGGTGAACCAAGATATATGCTTGTGTAATCTCTCTATCTCTATTTATTATATGCTTTACAATCAGTTTTTACATTGATAAAATTGATATTGTTGTTTTTCCACTAGCCAAGATCGTTTTTCGTTATAACCAAGATCAATCTTGAGTAAAACTTTTAGTTTTAAACGGGAATTTTTTTAAAAGGGGCAATTATAATTCAAACCCCCTTCCTTATAATTGACATTATTATTTCAATTGGCATCAGAGCCAGTCTCTAAGGATTAAACACCCAAAAAGTGTTAGAGCAAAAGATTCAGGAAAATAATGTCAAAAGCTAAATAGATTGTTGAAGGAGGGTCTTCAAACATACCACCATACTTTGATGGCTCAGATTATTATTTCTGGAAGAGCAAAATGCAATTGTTCCTAAAGTCACAAGATATTGGTATGTGGAGAATCATCACAGATGGAGACTTCATACCAAGAGTGGATCAAAACAATTCAACATCAGTTGAAAAGAAAGAAGCTGAGTGGACAGCAGATGAGAAAACTAAGGTACTTCTAAACTCAAAAGCTCAATTATTTTTATCATATGCCTTAAGCAGGGAAGAAAGTGAAAGAGTAGATGAATGTGATACAACCAAGAAAGTATGGGATACATTGCAAACTCACCATGAGGGAACAAGCCATGTTAAGGAAACAAGAATTGATATTGGCATTCGAAAGTTTGAATTGTTTGAAATGAATGAAGGAGAGACAATCGATGAAATGTACTCAAGATTCACAACTATAGTGAATGAAATGCGCTCCTTTGGCAAAGCTTATTCAGTACAAGACACAGTAAGAAAGATCATGAGATGTCTTCCAATCATGTGGAGACCAATGGTGACAACCATAAGCCAAGCCAAGAATCTTGAAGTACTAGGATTGGAAGAACTGATTAGAACACTAAAGGCGCATGAAGTACTGTTGCTGGAAGATAAACCTATAAAGAAAGGCAAAGTAATAGCCTTAAAAGCATCTCAAAGCTCACCAAGTATTCAACAAACAAATGAGAAAAGTGATTCAGAAGATGGCCAAGAAGATGCTGATGAAGAGATTGCTCTCCTCACAAGAAAGATACAAAGAATGATGAGGAGAAGAGATCAGATCAAAAGAGGATCCCCATATAAAAAAGATTTCAAGGCTGAAATAGATAAAAGCAAAATCACTTGCTTTGGATGCAACAAACAAGGACATTACAAAACTGAATGTCCATTAAACAAAAAGGTGCCAAAGAAATTTCCCTTCAAGAAGAAATCAATGATTGAAACATGGGATGATTCTAATGAATCAGCAACAGATGAACCTGAAGAAGCAAACCTGTGTTTGATGGCAAACATTGAAGATACAGAGGTAACAAATTCTGAACCATGTCTTGTACGTAAACAAATGGAAACTGAATTTGATAATTTGCTAAATGATTCAAACTTTCTCATTCAAAAATGCAGTTCCTTTGAAGAAAAATTTCATAAGGAAAAAGAAGAGAAAGAGAAAGTTCAGGCTATGAAGGATAAACTTAAAGAGATCATTCAAAATCTAAAAGAGTTTCAACTCAAAAATTTTGAATCTGAAAGTTCTGAAAGTCAAGAACGATCTTCACCTCAAACGGAGAACAATCTTCTCAAGGCTGAAGTTGAAATTCTTAAAAATGATTTAACAAACTTCATTAAAGCTACTGAGACTTTTCAAAAAATCATGGGATCCCAAGTGGGGATATTTGAAACAAAATTGGGAAACTACAAAATCAAATGTTTATACTGTAACAAAATTGGACATTTAGAGTTTGCATTCTATTTTAAAAAAAGGGGTGAAAAGATCAAGAACAAAAAGATTTTCAAAAAGGAAGAACAGTTTAGAGCAAAAGCAAAAATTTCTCAAAATCTGAAAAAACAAGAACTATCTTCAGCTAATGTTAAAAATAATTGGCATCAAAGCAGGTTCAAGGTAACTTACTCCTCGATCAATAATTCATGGCTTCCGCACAACCTGTTTTCAGAGATGGTGGCAGTAGTAACAAACCACCATGCTTCGTTGGCGAGCATTACGATTTTTGGAAGATACGTATGCAAGCGTATCTTGAAGCACAAGGAGACGATATATGGGATGCTGTTGAAAATGGTCCTTACATTCCAACAACAGTCATCAACAACAAAGAAGAAATTAAGATAAAGAATTCTTGGACCGATGACAATAAAAGAAAAGTGTTGTTTGATAAAAAGGCTAAAAACATTCTACAATCAGCACTAGGTATGGATGAATTTTTCCGCATATCTCACTGTAAAACAGCCAAAGAGATATGGGATACATTGGAAGTAACCCATGAAGGCACCGTAGAGGTAAAAAGATCTAAACTAAATGCACTTTCTCAAGAGTATGAATTATTTCATATGCAGCTCGGAGAATCTATATTAGACATACAGAAAAGATTCTCCCACTTAACAAATCACTAGACGGCACTTGGAAAGGTTTTCTCCAACGATGAACTAAATCTGAAAGTATTAAGATCACTAACAAGGGCTTGGCAACCAAAGGTGACAACAATATCAGAAAAAGAAAAGCTTATCCAAGATGTCATTTTCTGCATTATTTGGCAAACTCCAAGAAAATGAAATTGAACTTGGATGATTGGAGCAAAATGAAACTCAAGAAAAGAAGAATAAAAATATTGCTCTAAAGACCGAATCAAAGGAAGTAGTCAAAGACGAAATTTCTGATGAAGACGAAAACATAAATTTCCTTGTTAAGAAATTCGGTAAGTTTCTTAAAAATGACAGAAATTTCAAAAAGAAGAATTTCAGAAAGAAAGACAGTTCTACCTCAAATCAAAATTTCACGTGCTTTGAATGCGGAAAACAAGGACATATCAAAGCAGAATGCCCAAACCATATCAAGAAAAATACCGGTAAAAGAAAAGACTTCAAGAAAGCATACATAGCTTGGGAAGATAACGATATAAGTTCATCATCAGACACAGAAAGTGAGGAATATGCAAATGTTGCACTAATGGCATCACATCAGTCAGATGACGACGAGGTTAGTAACAATAACGCTCTTCATTGTAATAAAACTAATAGCGAATTAATCATAGAATACAATGATGCTCAAAACGCTATAAAGGAACTTCTTATTGAATGTAAAAATTTGTTTAAACAAGTGTCAACACAAAAGAAACAGATTTCAAGTCTTAAAGAAAAAACTGACATGATGGAAAAAGATGTTGAAAAATCAAAACAAAATGTTACATGCAATAAATGTGATTCCCTTTCATTTAAAATTGTTCAATTAAAAAAGTTATCGAACGATATGAAAAAGGACATATAGGATTGGAGAATGTTCTAAACATGCAAAGATATTCAAACGATAAAAGTGGTCTTGGATTTTCTAAATTTGACAAACCAAGTTCAAATAAGACCATTTTTGTAAAATCAAGTACTCAATCCAATCAAAGAAATATTACAATTTTACAAAAAAGTCATCCTTATAAGGAGAAAATTACTAGTAATAAATTTCATACATATGCTAGTAAAAATAAATTTCCTACTTGTTCCTATTGTGGTCTTCATGGACACACACCTAATGTCTGTCATATAAGAAACATTAGCATTCCTAAAAGGCATTGCGTGTGGGTCAAGAAAGGTACTAACCCTCAAGGACCCAAAGCACATTGGGTACCTAATAAAGTTTAATTTCAATTTTGTAGGTATGCACACAAAGTACCTCAAATTTGTGGTACTTAGATAGTGGGTGCTCCAAACACATGACGGGTGACATAACAAAATTTTCAGCATTGACCCTGGAATCAAAAGGATATGTAGTGTATGGAGATAATAATAAAGGAAAAATCTTAGGTATTGGAAAAGTTGGAACAACCCCTTCCCCTTCAATTGAAGATGTCCTATATGTTGAAGGACTAAAGCATAATCTCATAAGCATTAGCCAGCTATGTGACAAAGGACACAAGATAGTCTTCAACAAAGATGAGTGCATCATTCAAAATGCAACAACAAGTGAAATTCAATTTATCGGTAAACGTTTCAAAAATACTTTTATACTTAATCTTGATGATTTATCATTGAAAATGAAATGTCTTTTGGTAAGCGACAACAATTATGCATGGCTATGGCATAAAAGAATTGCACATATCCATATGGATCATTTAAACAAACTAGTCAAGCATGATCTTGTTGTTGGATTACCAAAAATGAAATTTATCAAGGTTAAATTATGTGACGCATGTCAAAAAGGTAAACAAACAAAAACTTCCTTCAAACCTATAAATGTTATATCAACTACAACACCACTTCAATTAATACATATGGATTTGTTTGGTCCATCAAGAACCAAAAGTCTTGGTGGAAATTCATATGGACTAGTGATTGTTGATGATTACTCAAGGTTCACTTGGACCTTATTTTTGGCAAGTAAAAATGAAGCTTTTAAAGCATTTAAAAACTATGCCAAGCTAGTCCAAAATGAACAATCATCCAAAATTGTATCAATTAGAAGTGATCATGGAAGAGAATTTCAAAATACCTTGTTTGAAGAATTCTGTGAAGAAAATGGAATTTTCCACAACTTTTCCGCACCTAGAACTCTTCAACAAAATGGGGTTGTTGAGAGAAAGAACAGATCCTTGGTAGAACTCGCAAGGACCATGCTAAGCGATTCAAATCTACCAAAGTATTTTTGGGCAGATGCTGTAAACACGACATGCTATGTTACTAATAGAGTAAACATTCGGCCGATTCTTAAGAAAACTCCTTATGAACTCTACAAAGGAAGAAAGCCCAATATCTCTCACTTCCACATCTTTGGATGCAAGTGTTTTGTGCTAAACAACGAAAAAGACAACCTTGGAAAATTCGTTGAAAAAGCAGATGAAGGTATCTTTATTGGCTATGCATTATCTAGTAAAGCATTCAGAATTTTCAATAAAAGAACTTTAATTGTTGAAGAATCAATACATGTAACTTTTGATGAAACTAACCCCTTGAAAGAGGACAAAGTTATTTCTTATGATGATGACGACATTGAAAGTAGTGATACAAGCAAAGAACATCAAATTGATCAACTGAGTCAAGAAAGTGAAGTCAACATTGAAAAGGAAAATAATAATCTTCCTAAAGAATGGAGGACCCATAGAGATCACCCAATTGACAACATCATTGGTGATATCAACACAGGAGTTACAACAAGACTTAAATTACAAGATGCATGTTTGAATATGGCATTCGTTTCTCAAATCGAACCCTCCAAAATTGGTGAAGCACTAAAAGATGATCAACGGATACTTGTCGTGCAAGAAGAACTTAACCAATTCGAAAGAAGTAAAGTATGGGAACTTGTTCCAAATCCGGGAAATAAACACATCATTGGTACAAAATGGGTGTTTAAGAATAAACTTGACGAAAACGGTATAGTTGTTCGCAATAAGGCAAGATTGGTCGCCCAAGGATATAATCAAGAAGAAGGGATTGATTTTGATGAAACATTTGCTCCAGTCGCAAGGTTAGAAGCAATCCGTTTACTACTTGCTTATGCTTGCTCTATGAACTCTGAATTATTTCAGATGGATGTAAAAAGTGCCTTCCTCAATGGATACATCAACGAAGAAGTATATGTTAAACAGCCACCCGACTTTGAGGACTTCAAGAACCCTTCACATGTCTTCAAACTAAGAAAAGCTCTTTATGGTCTAAAACAAGCTCCAAGAGCTTGGTACGACAGATTGAGTGCTTTCTTATGTGAAAGAGGATTTGAAAAAGGCGAAGTCGATTCGACATTATTTATTATAAGAAATAATGGTCACACCTTGTTGGTCCAAATCTATGTTGACGATATCATATTCGGATCAACAAACAATGAGATCTGTGAGGAATTCTCGTTGATGATGCAAGGAGAATTTGAAATGTCCATGATGGGAAAATTAAACTACTTTCTTGGCCTTCACATCAAACAACTCAAGCATGGCATCTTCATCAATCAAGCAAAATATTGCAAAGAACTGCTAAAAAGATTTGAAATGGAAAACTGCAAGGAAAGTGCAACTCCCATGGGTTCCAGAACATATGTTGATAAAGATGAAACCGGTGCGTCTATAGACATTTCAAAATATCGAGGTATGATTGGATCTTTATTATATCTAATGGCCAGTCGGCTAGATATTATGTTTAGTGTCTGTCTATGTGCTAGATTTCAGGCAGATTCAAAAGAATCACATCTTGTAGCCGTCAAAAGAATCATGAAATATTTGAAAGGAACAATCAATGTAGGACTATGGTATCCGAAAGGTAGCATATGCGGTCTCGTTGGATATTCTGATTCAGATTATGCAGGATGTAAAACAGACCGTAAAAGCACAAGCGGCAAATGCACTCGTATCATGGTCATGTAAAAAGCAAGCATGTGTTGCACTTAGTACTGCTGAAGCTGAATACATAGCAGCAGGAAGTTGTTGTGCACAAATTCTATGGCTCAAGCAACAACTATGTGATTATGGACTTGATCTCGGATGCAATCCGTTACGATGCGACAACACTAATGCTATTAATATTTCAAAGAATCCAATCATGCACTCACAGAGTAAACACATTGATATACGACATCATTTTCTGCGCGATCATGTGCTTAAAGGAAATGTTGAAGTAACCTTTGTGGATACTCATAACCAACTGGCGAACATCTTTACTAAACCACTTCCTAAGGACTCTTTTTACGAAATTCGACGCGAACTCGACATCTTAAGTGAAAATGATCTTTAAAAAGGTACTTTGTCATCATTATTCAAAAGTTATAAGGTTTCTCTTGTTAACCTGTTGAAATTCAGTGGTTATTATCAAATATGTTTACTTGTCATTATATTTGTGATTATATGTAGTATTTGGTATGCTATACATGATGAATTCATTTCTGGTTCTAAAAATTTGAAGCTGTAGCCGAATACAAAGTCTGGATAGTCGAATACACGTTTCCAGATTTATTTGTATTCGGATACAATCAAACTATAATCGAATACAGTTTTCCAGAACCACTTGTATTCGAATACACTATAAGTGTATTCGACTACATCTTCGCAATATTCTGTCATATATAAAGCTGCGACAGTTTTTCTGCAATTAGGTATTTGAATACAGCATCGAATACACACATCCCTCCCATTCCAAAACATTTTCATTTTTTCTTTCTTCGATTGATTACGAACTTCGTTCCTCTTTTCAACCAAAATCAACTTCTACTCATCCTTGTCAGTTAGATTTCACAAACCCAAACCTTAAACCCCCAAATTTTTCCTCAAAATGTCAAAATCCTCTTCAACCGTCATGGATGCAAGCAAACGAGGGCCAAGAACTAAGCATGCCTCAGTTGGTCGTTCAAAGAAACGAACCAAGAGTACAAATGTCACGGATTTGTCTCGTCTCTTACACACATCGGAAGAAATTGCTCGATTTCGCACACTCTACTCCGACAAGAGGCTCATCATTCCCAAAATCGGTACTTTAGACTCATTTTCTGCCTTTAAATTTCCTGCTTTGCTTAGGGCTCAACGTATTGAGGAATTTATCGGATACAAGGGTCCTATCTATCCCGATTTAGTTAGGGTCTTTTATTGCAATTTGACTAGGGATGGCAAAATGCTGAAATCTGGCGTCAAGGGAAAAACTATTGAACTTGATTCGCATATTATTGGTGACATTTTGAAAATTCCCTGTGAAGGACAGAAAACTAGTCCAACTAACTTGTGTAAATGGTCTGATGTTTCAAAATATGATGCTTATGTGGCTCTTTGTCGTTTTGACAAACAAACTATGGAACGCAAGCGAATTCAGGCAGGCTCAACATTTGCGAAGCAACGATATGGTGTTGGAAATCTTACTGTTGATTATCGTTTGCTTCATTACTTCTTAAGTTACATTTTAGTCCCTAAGGCTGGTAACTACTCCCAGATTTCCGAGTTTGAACTCCAGATTATGTACTACCTGTTCGAAGGCCTTCCCCTCAACTGGGCTTATTTTGTTAAATCAGTCATGTTTACATCCAGAGAGGCTGTTGGTTTGCCTTATGCTAAGGAGGTCACTCGCATTCTTGAACACTTCAGGGTGGACTTCTCTGAGGAAGTTGTGTATACCATTACTAAGGATAATTTACTCGATTTAAGTGTCCTTCCGAGCATGAAAATTGTTTGGAGTGAACCGCTTCAAAAATACATCCACATGAGTGACCTTGGTCAATCATCTGCTGCTGCTCCTGACGACACTTCTGCCCCTGATGCTGCCCCTGCAGATGATGCTGACGAAGATACTGCGTCTGATGATGATCATGTGTCCAATCGCATGATTATGGCTAAACTTGACTCTCTTCAGACTTGCTTCTCCGGATTCACCACTTTTGTCGATGCTCGATTTCAAGCTATCGAATCCACCATCGCCACCAACCATGACAGCATGATCCACGAGATGTGTATCTTAGCCGACAAAATTGATCATCTCCATCTCCCGCCTGGCCATCACTGATTCACTTTTGGTTTACTAGGCATAGTTGGCATTTTGTTGTCTAGCTCGTACTTCTTTTAATATTTTGATGACTTCTTTGAAACTTTATGTTACATTTTGGTTGTGTATTTTGAATACTATGACATTATCTGCGTGCTTGTTTCTTATGTGACGATATTTGGTTTATTATGCCTCTTTTACGTTTCATTACATGTTTGTTCTATCCATTACTGCTTGTCTTCTTCTTTTTGATCATGTCAAAAGGGGGAGAAAATATGGTACTTTGTTGTTTTTTTAAACATAAAAATAGGTCCTCAACATATGTACTCCCTTGATCATCTCACTCACCATCAACAAGGAAATACGCATACATTACAGGGGAGTATTACTGATATGACGCAATCACTCCACAACAACAAAAGGTTTGTCATAATCAAAAAGGGGGAGAATGTAAAAATACATGTTTTTGATGATACAAAAGACCGACAGTGATGATGATCAAAGCAAGAAGATCAAAAAGAAGAAGTCTACAAAAATCTTATTTGATATATTAATAAATAGATGTTTTTATGTAAAGGTAAATGATGGAAACCATAGCTCAAATACAAAGAGAACCTCGCATATTTGCATATGCATAAAAAGTATTTTCGAAAGTCAAAAATTACTTTACAAAGTATTAGAATTAATATTTTTGACAAAATACAAAAGTGTATTCGAATACATATGAAAATTGCTAAGTCAGTAGCAAAAACATCTCATTTGTATTCGACTACAACATAGGTGTATTCGAATACCGATGAAAAATTGCTAAGTCAGTAGCAAAAACATCTCATCTGTATTCGACTACATCCTGATGTATTCGAATACAACCAACAAGTCAGTGGCAAAATTGATCAATCTGTATTCGAATACATCCATTTGTATTTGACTACACAGTGTTAAATTTGAATAAATTTGAATGTTACAAAAAGGTGTATTCGAATACAACCATCATGTATTCGAATACAACTGGAAAGAATGCAATTTTTCAGTTCTGAATCAACTCTAAATCATTGCAATTGTTCCTCAAACCTCTTGGATCAATGGCCACGAATCTGAAGAGATGTTTATGGACTATAAATACACCATAACTTCAGATTCAACTACAACAATCCTACCACACAACTTTAAAGACTTTGAACAAACTTTCTGAATTTTTTTCTCAAAGTCACTTTCATTAATTCAAGTACTTGCATATCATTTTCATATCATTATCTAAGGTTCTTAAAGTACTTGAAGCAATCTTGGATTGTTATCATTCTACCTCTCTTTTATTTTCATATACTTACTTATCAAATCATAAGTGTTTGTAAAAGAAAGTAGTACTTTCTTATAGTAGTCTTGACTAAGGTAGTGGTGTACTATCCTAGTGGCTTTGTTAGAAGTTTGTAGCACAGATCCTAGTGTGGGACTTGTACATATTCTGACAAATAGTGGAGAAATCTCTTGTGGTGTACAAGAGGACTGGATGTACCCTTGGTTATAAGGGGAACTAGGATAATTCTTCTGTGTTCATTTCTTTACTGCCATTTATTCCTTCACTTACTATCCTTAAACACAAAAATCGATCACTTAAATTTTGAAAACAAGGAAAACTCCTAAACACCTAATTCACCCCCCCCCCCTCTTAGGTGCATATCAAAATCAGCTGAAATTCAGTTTTCCAAACCTTTTCAAAAACAGACAACTAGACATTCCTCCTGGTCCAAGATTAGTCACTATGAGACTACTTTTAACACCAAGAAGGAATCAGATTTTAAAACTAACTCCTCAGGACCCAAAACCAAAAGGGTACCTAAAAATAATATAGCACATCATGCAGGATGGATCTCAAGATGTCAAGAAAAGGCCATGGTTTTTGGACAATGGCTGTTCAAGGCATATGACGGGTAACAAGAACTGCTTCATGTCATTTATCAAAAAGGATGGAGGATCCGTAACATTTGGAAACAATGATCAAGCCAAGATCAAAGGCAATGGAACCATAGGTAAAATAATTTCTGCCAAAATCAATGATGTTCAATATGTTGAAGGATTAAAACATAACCTTATCAGCATTAGTCAACACTATGATAATGGCTTTGAAGTTATTTTTAAACCAAACATATGTGAAGTGAGAATGGCATCTTCTAGTGAAATCATATTTTCTGCATCTAGAAAGAAAAACCTATACATTTTATACATTGAAGAATTTCCAGTTGAATCTTGCCTCATGTCCATGAATAAAGACAAATGGATATGGCATTAGAGAACTGGACATGTAAGTAGGAAAACAATTTCAATTTTGTCAAAATTAGATCTTGTTAGAGGACTTCCTAAAATCAACTTTGAAAAAGATAAAATATGTGAAGCATGTGCAAAAGGAAAACAAATTAAAAGTAGTTTTCATTCAAAAGAGTTTATATCAACTAAAAAACCTCTTGAACTACTTCACATTGATCTTTTTGGTCCCATCAAAACCACCAGCTTAAGAGGTATGAAATATGGATTTGTAATTGTTGAAGATTTTTCTAGATACACATGGGTGCTATTTTAGAAAGATGATGCATTTGATGCCTTCAAAAACTTTTGTAAAAAAGTTCAAAATGAAAAAGAATCCAATATCATCACTGTAAGAAGTGATCATGGAGGTGAATTTATAAATGCGTCTTTCAAAACATTTTTTTTGAAGAACTTGGCATCTCTCACAATCTATCTTGTGCAAGAACTCCTCAACAAAATGGAGTTGTTGAAAGAAAGAATAGAACTTCGCAAGAGATGGCAAGAACGATCTTGGATGAATCCAATGTGGAAAAGTATTTTTGGGATGAAGCTATAAATACTTTTGTTACATTTTGAATCGTGTTTCAATTAGAAAAATGATAAACAAAACACCTTATGAAATCGGACAAGACCATATTTTTAGGATACTCAACAGAATCTAAAGGATATCGTATTTTTAATTTGAGAACTAAAATAGTTGAAATCAGTATGCACATTTTATTTGATGAGTTTGATGATCTTGAGTTAAAAAAGAAAGATGAGGATGAGGAGGAACAATCTGGACAAACGCAAAAGATCGTTCTTCAGGAAAACGAGATTGATAAACAATCTCTATTTCAAACTCCTCATAAAAGCTGGAAACTAGTAGATGATCATTCTCCAAATCAAATAATTGGAGATACAACTGATGGCATTAAAACAAGAAGATCATTTAAAGACGACAGCAACATGGCAATGATCTCTCAAGTAGAACCAAAATCCATCAAAGAAGCAATAATTGATCAATCTTGGATCGATGCGATGAAAGAAGAACTTCTTCAATTTGAGAAAAATGAAGTCAGGACTCTTGTCCCTGATCCACAAGATCAAATAATTATTGGAACATGATGGGTCTTCAGAAATAAGCTAGATGAATAAGGAAAAGTGGTAAGAAACAAAGCAAGGTTGGTTGCTCAAGGTTATAATCAACAAGAAGGAATAGATTATGATGAAACCTTTGCTCCAGTTGCAAGGTTAGAAGCCATTCGAATCCTTCTTGGATATGCGTCACATAAAAACATCAAACTTTTTCAAATGGATGTTAAAAGTGCCCTTTTAAATGGATTTTTAAATGAGCTAGTTTATGTTCGTCAACCTCCAGGTTTTGAAGATCAAAAGAAACTAAACCATGTTTTTAAATTTACCAAAGCCTTATATGGTTTAAAACAAGCTCCTAGAGCTTGGTATGAAAGATTGAGTTCATTTTTTATCAAAAATAATTTTTCCCGTGGAAACATTGACACAACACTTTTTAAGAAAACAAGTAAAAATGATTTACTCATTGTTCAAGTGTATGTTGATGATATTATTTTTGGATCAACAAATGAAAAAATGTGTGAGAATTTTTCAAATCTCATGCAAAGAGAATTTGAAACGAGTATGATGAGAGAATTAAGATATTTTCTTGATTTACAAATCAACAATATACAAATGGAATTTTCATTTGTCAAGAAACATATATCAAGGATCTTTTAAAGAAATACAAAATGAGTGAAGCTAAGATCATGACCACTCCCATGCATCCATCATCCGCATTAGATAAAGATGAAAATGGACAATCAATCTCTAAAAAATAATATAGAGGAATGATTGGCTCATTACTTTATCTAACTGCAAGTAGGCCTGACATTGTTTTTACATTAGGCTTATGTGCTAGGTTTCAATCTTCACCTAAAGATTCTCATTTAACAGCAGTCAAAAGAATCTTTCGTTATCTCGTAGGTATTACTGATCTTGGCCTTTGGTATAGCAAAAGTTCTCATTTTGATTTTGTAGCTTAATGTGATGTTGATTATGCTGGTGATAAGATGGAAAGAAAAAGCATAAGTGGTGCGTGTCAGTTCCTAGGAGAAGCCTTAATCAGCTAGTCATGTAGAAAGCAAAACACGATTGCACTATCAAAAATTGAAGCTGAGTATGTCTCAACAGCAAATTGTTGCTCTCAAGTCTTATGGATCAAGAATCAACTTGAAGATTATTCAGTAAGGTACTCTCATATTGTGATAGTACTAGTGCTATTAATCTATCTATGAACCATATTCAGCATTCAAGGTCTAAACATATTAAGATAAAACACCATTTTATTAGGGATCATGTGAGTAAAAAGGAGGTTGAATTGATCTTTGTAGATACAAAGAATTAGTTAGCTGATATTTTTACAAAGCCTCTTGTTGAAGATAGCTTCAATTCCATCAAAGAACGAATAAAAATCATTAAAAATCCTGGTCAAGATTGTTAATTTTGAAATAGGATCAATATGGGCATAACAAAGAACGATCTTCGTTTTTACTTGTTTTGCCAAGACGCTCAAGAACGATCTTCGTTCTTCATCATCACTAACTTTCAAAAACAAACTTTTCATCTGAAACGTCTGCTACCTTTTTAAAAAAGTAACGGTTACCCATGCTTTTGCCCAGCCACATCTTTTCTCTTTTCTCTTTCCCCATGCTCTACTGCCCTATCAGTCCAATCACACGTGTGGCACCCCTTCCACTCCTTAATCAACTGCAAGCACATCAAAAACGGTCACTTTTTATTTCATCACAAAATTGAAAATTCAATTTTTTTTTCCAGCATATTCATCTCTTGCCTTCGTGTTCCTCAAAGCTCTCATTTTCTTTTCTCAAAACAAAAATGGCTCACACAAAAACTACTGCTCATAAACATCCCAGAACATCACAACCAACACCATTTCCTTCACCATCACCATCTCATGTTCGATCACCATCTCCTCCTTCCAGACCAACACCCCTCATTCATCTTCTGAAAGAACGTTCTCCGACTATATGTCTTCATCCCCTAAAACAAGTCCTTAACCAATCACTCTTGCTCCTCTCTCCACTGTGTTTCCTCCTTTATTTCAATCCCCTATTCCTTCTACCAGTCAAGCCCCACCACATCTTCAAAAATCTCAGAATCCTACTTCCAGCACCTCCTCCTCAAGAAGAAGATCAATGTGTATTCTAGCTGGCATTGATACCTCTAAAAACAAAAATATTGATACCAATATTTATACCATATCTGATGATGATGATGATGCTGATGAACCCTCACCATCTCAACCTATTCCCCAACCACAAGTTGCTACCCCTTCACAACCATCCAAACCTAAGTCCCTAGAAATCCCAAAATCTTCCAAAAATTTAAAATCCCCATAAATTCAAAAAACTATGTCAAAATCTCCTTCCAAACGCCTTCAAACCAAAACTAAAACCACTGCTTCTAAACCAAAAAACCCTAAATCTAAATCACCTGCAACACTTTCACAGTTTTTGACCGCCCAAAAACTAAAAAACCCTAAGACACCTCAAAAGAAAAAACTGTAACACCCCAGCCATTACTGTTACCGGCGATGCTACTTCACGACCTTCTCGCCCCCCTATCCACCCAGTGGAAATAACGAGTTTTTGCCTTTCTTGGGATTCGAACCCGGTACTTGGGAGATAAGTACCACCTCCACACACTCCCACTACCAATTGAGCCACTTTCAGACACTTTCAGATTCCACTTTTAACTAAATCCTTTCAACCAAAAATCTCTCGCTGATTTGAAACCTCTCCCAAAATTTTTTAACATAAGCCAACACAATATTTTACCCCATTGTGGCAGTCACGAATTTGTTTCTGATAATGACGCTCTAGTCATCTATCACCTTCTTCATCGAAAGAAAATCAATATGCCTTATCTAATCATCCATTACATGATTGTTGCCAACCAAAAAGAGTATAAGAGGAACACTGTCCCCTATGGCGTGGTCCTCTCAAAAAATTTCAGGCACTTCAGATTCCATTTTTAACTGAATCCTCCAACATCAAAATTTCCAAATTCTCATCGAATAATATATCCCATATGAAACAAATTCCACCACAATCTGTTTTTATTCCATCATCCACCACCAAAAGAAAAAAGTCTGCTAGAACTCCTGCTGAACACCAATCAACGGAACCTCAAGAACATTCTTCACCCCCACCAAATCGTGAAGAACGTTCTCCGTTTCCTGATGATTTCCAAACTATGAATCCTGCAGCTTCTCCAAATCCACCTATCATCCATCCCACTTCTCAAGGTAGTTTATGTCATACACTTCCTTTTAAACATACTTCCATAATGTCTCCAATCTTTGTCTCATCCCAAAAGACTACTACTTCATTATTCTTTGGAATAAGTCAATATTTGGATTTTCCTGATTTAGATAGTGCTGGCCCATCTATTCCCAATTATTTCGCTCCCAACTCTGTCCCTAACACCAGTACTACTTTTGCTACCTTATTCACATTTTGCACATCTACTACTCCCTCTCAAAGCACTCCCATTGATGAAAATCAGCGTCCCTCAAAAAGGACCAAGCTGGAAAGGGAATCCTCAAGGGATTATAAAGACATTCCCATAATTTTTGTTGTTCTCCAATAAATCATTGCAAGACAAGCTCATCAAGACAAGAGCATGCAATTCTGGGGGATTGGATGGCAAATCAGCTTGCCCCCAAGCTTGGAGTCGAACCACCTATGCCAAATCCTCCTCCTATTTTTCCAGAAATTCCTCAGCCTTCATTATCTCCATCATCCGAAGGAACTTCACCCTCCTTGTGCTTTTAATTTTCTATTTTTTGTAGTTGTACTCTCATATGCCTTTTTGCTATGACAAAGGGGGAGAAGTATCTTAGATTTTAAATCGAATCTGTAGTTTTCCTTTTTATGTCTACTTGTATTTTTTTTTGTTTTGAACCACCCTGTAATCATTTAAAGATCTTTTTGTGACATTAATGAAAAATTATTATTCGGTTCAAATACTTAACACATATTGAGGGGGAGTCTTTTATTAAAAAACTCTCTGAATTATTATTAGAATCAAAATTAAAAATCTAAATTAACATGTTTTGTCATCATCAAAAAGGGGGAGATTGTTAAGACAAAATCCCAAATTAAATGTTTTGATAATTAAACAAAAGGTTAGTTAAGAATTATAATTATGATTCTAAGTGTTTTGGTATTTAACATATGTATTTAAGTGTGTTAAAACAAGATAGGTACCAAGCAATTCAAAGCAGATCTCATTAAAATCAAGAAAGCAAAAATAGTAAAACAAAGATCGATCTTGTCATATGTCTGAAAAATGAAGAACGATCTTCACTTCTGTCATAATCAAGAATGATCAGTTTCTTTGTGAAAGATTGCATCCTAGAAGTTTTATTCATCTTCATCAAGAATAAGCAAGGATAAATCTAAGTCATAATGATTCCATAATTCGAAATATCAAAGACATGCTTCATAAAGAAATATAAAATCAAGATCATTCTTCATTTGAGGCAAATGCAAGTACATAGGTACAGGCTGTAAAGTACACTACAGTTGTACTTTCAAATCAAGACCTGCACACTGACTTAAAGTAAGCAAATCATCTAAGAAAACTGACAAGATCGAGTACAAGTCAGATCATCTCCAAATAACTTGAGGAACGATCTTGGATGTCATTAACGTTCTTGGATTCAGCTTGATATCTCTTGCTTTTAGTGTGATTCATTCCACCTATTTTCTCATGACAGCTGGCTCATTTCAACGGATATATGAGCTGTCATAAACTCTCTTTAAGCCTATAAATAAAGCTTCAAGATAAAGAACAAAATACAACTCAAAGTGCCAAGGAAAACATCAATCATACAATCATATTCGAGCTCTCTCAATATCATTCTCTAGCTTGCAGTTCCATTCTTTGTGTTGTGTTAGAATCAGTAACAATTGAGTTCTAACTTATAGAACTTATTTCCCAAATAAGAGTTGAGCAATACTCAGATTCTAACATCCTCAAAATCATTACTTTGTAACTCAAGACTATTGTGTTAACGTAGCTTGAGAAGTGTGTAAAAATCCTTTTATGTTGTAAAAGGTAGTTCGCAAAATCCTTTCTGAAATAGTGTAAGGTAAATCTGTGGAAATCCTTTCTAAAGTAGAAAGGTGGAAATTGTGTAAAGATCAAGATTGAGTAAAACTTTTAGTTTTAAACAAGAATTTTTTTTCAAAGGAGCAATTATAATTCAAACCCCCCATCCTTATAATTGATATTTTTACTTCACAGCCTGGATAGAAATGATAAAGTCGTTGCATCACTGGCACACGTACATAAAAGAAAAGCTTGGCACGCAACAGCTGTCAGAAGTTCAAGATCCAGCAATCACTCAAAACAAAAACGAAGATCGTTCTGGTTTTCATAGCTTTAGTCCAAGAACGTTTTGGTTTACTAAGAACAAAATCTGTTATAATTTAAGATCGATCGGGCCTACGAAAGTACATCTATCTACTCAAGATCATTTTGGACAGATTCTTTCCATAAGATCAACAAAAGGCAAAGCAAAGCATCAAGAACAAACAACAAGATCAATCTCTAGATTGATGGTTAATAAGTACAACAAGGACATAAAAGATAAGACACTAACACTGTAAAAAAGCGGCCCGCGCACAAATCAGAAAAGCATGACACATAATAGCTGTCAAAGATCAAAATCCAGCACTCATACAAAACATAAACGAAAAATGTTTTGGTTTTACAAAAAAAACAATTTAGTTATTCTCTTTTAAATTCAGATTTAAAACAGATAATTTCACAGTCCAAACACATATTAAAGAGTATCAAGACTGCTTAAATCAATGGTGAAGCCGAGAACTCAAGCTGAATGCCCAAAAGAGGAAAACAACCTCAAGATTGATCTCCAAACTGATGAGTTGTGAGCAAGGACACAAGTACATTGTACTTACAATATTCTGCATAAAGCTCTGCATAATTCTGATTGGAAACAGTACCAAACTGATATTTCACAGCTCATTCACTCACTCGTTCACGTTTTCCATCAAACCCAAAAGCAAGAACGTTATTCGATTGTCAAGAACGTTCTGGATAGCAATATAAACACATGTTTAATTGCTTTAAAATATATCTAACACTTGGGAAGTGTGTCCAACGACTATATTCAGTTTAAACAGAATATTCAAAGCCTTTTATCATCTATAAATTGAAGATCAATTGGAAGATGAAGGAAAAAGTTCAATTTACAAATCTACCAACACTTGTTCAAGTAATAACAAGTCAAAAACTCTTCATGAAAACTCCAGCTCTCTTCACTATATCTTTGGATCATCATTTACTGAGTTTTTCTTTATTTATCTCAAACAAGTGTTGAGAAGTTTCAAGATCCCAAACACTTTTATCATACACATCATTTCTAACTCAAGTCTATCTTTTATGTTAGATTGAGTGTGTTTGTAAAAATCCTTTCAAGACTGAAAGGTGATTGTAAAATCCTTTCTAGGTTGAAAGGTGAAGATTGTAATTGATCAAGGTGTGATCAAGAGAAAAGGTGTGAAGGAGAACATTCTTGGTTTTGAAGCACATAGTGAAAATCTCACGGTTGTGAGGACTAGACTAGCCCGAATCTCCTTTTTATTTTTCACCTGCACAACACTAATCACTTTGTGAAGTTTTTATTGTTATATTCTATCGAAGAACGTTCTGCCTTTATAAAACTAAGATCAATCTTGAGTTAATTTAAATTAAGCACAGGAATAAAAAATTTAAAAGGATCACAATTCAAACCCCCCTTTCTTGTGATTGACATTTCTACTTCAGTATTAAAGCAAAATATTATCCCAATTGTCATTTTCTTGAAGCCAAAGTGGGATATAGATCTAACTATGTTTGGTGGAGTATTTTTAAAGCCTCTTGAGTTTTAAAAAATTGTGGTTTTTGTTGTTGATAATGGTCATCAAATTAATATTTGATGGGAAGTTGAATCCCTTTTCATAATGGTATGAAAATTCTAAGTAAAGCTCAACTTAAAGTGTCTTATTTGATTGATTCTAAGAATAAGTATTGGAAATCTTGTTAATAAAGTTTCTTATTTGATTTGATTGATTCTAAGTCTATTCACCTTTGGTGTGGACAATTAGTAACAAGTCACCCCTATGAGAGATAACCTTTTTAAAAGAGGATTCTCGTTTCTTTATTGTGTCCCAAATGTGAGTTTAAGGCGGAGACCTTATATAACATCTTTTAAAGAATGTCTGTGGGCTAAACATATTAGGTTTAGCTCCCCTTTGATTTTAACTTTGACAAGATTCAATGTGGTTTTTCTACTTGGTTGGAAGATAATGTTTTGCAAACATAACAAAAGTATTTTATGAGAACAACATATTTGACTTCAAAAAGTATGAAAGAAGATTCATGTTTTTGAAGAAAATCTAAGATTTGATTTGATTCAAATTTATAATTGAAGAAAATCTAAAATAAGATTTGATTCAAATTTATAATTGAAGAAATTCTTAAATAAAATTTGATTCATATTTATAATTGAAGAAAATTTGATCAAGATTTATCTACAACAAAATATGAACATAATCAATCTGAAGAATTTACAAACGCAATCTGAACAAAATACGAACATAATCAATATGAAGAATTTACAAACTCAATCTAAAAAAAAATAGGAACAAAATCAATCTAAAGAATTTACAAACTCAATCTGAACACTATATAATTCAGAATTAAACAAGGACTAAATTGAAGCCCAAATTTTAACTATAAATAGATACTCAAGGCTGAAAAAGAAGAAGAAAAGCAACGAAAATCGGAAAAGAGTAAAAGAAATCATAAGCCCAAAATTTCAAATTCATCTTGAAGTTCAAAGAGATAAACACTTGTTCAAATTATAAATATTTTGAGTGTTCTTTTCTTAGAGTGTGATAGTTATTATTATTATTATCAGCTTTGTTAGAAGCAAACACTTAAAGTTTCAATCTTTTGTATCCAACTCGATAGGGGTTTAGTTCCTTCTTCAATCGAGGGTTGTTAAGTTGTTAGGAGAATACTTGGCTTGTAGGGTCAATGTGGTTAGTTCCTTCTTCAATCTGGGGTTGTCATGTTAATAGGAGAAGACTTGGCTTGTAGGGTTAAGGTGGTTAGTTCCTCAAAGTTATGAGGTTGTCAGGCTGTTTGGAAAGACTGGCTTGGATGGTCAGGTGTTTTGTAATTCAAGGTAATTGAATTAGTGGATTAAATCCTTTTGAATGAGAAGACTGGGATGTAGCCAAGTTAGTGGTGAACTAGGATAAATATATGTATCAAATTATTTATGCTTTCATTGTTTGCTACCTTTGAATCTGATTGCTTCTTGTCCAAGTAATTCATAAAAACCAACTAGCCTTCAACAAATTAGCAAAAAGTTATCAACTTTGTCAAACACAATTCAATCTCCCCTTCTCGTGTATGCACCTTCATATATCATTCACAATATATGGTGGGCTAGGAATGAATGTTGCTTTAAGTTAAAAATATTTTTCGTGCAATCAACTAGGAAAGCTTTGTCTTGTCCTACCTTAGCTGCTACAAAAATGAACTTAAATGCTTATTTGTTGTCTCTTACACTAATGCCCCTTAAAGTTTTTTTCAAATATCACTGGCACCCCGTCTATTTATTAAATGGACACTTAGCTCCCTTATATATATTTACAATAAATGTATCTTTTACCCCATTTTTCCAACGTCCATTAGTTTGACTTTCCATCTGTATATTCTCTTCCTCTAACCCAAACATTTCATCTTCCTACTAAGTTTCTAGAATCAATCACTTGATAGCCAAATTTTGTCGACACCCCACGTTCATCGATAACTCAAGATCTCATGATTTTATTCCCCAATCAAGTCAATCTCATATAGGAACAATTAAACCATGCTTGATATTTTTATTTAAAAGTATAAGAATACAAGAAATTGAATTGAGAACCTGCTTGAGTGAGATAAAGGAAACGAGTATGAGAATTTCCCAATTTGGGCATTTTCATTCTAGTTTGAAAGGAACTAGCTTTATTGAGTGAAAATAGCCATGAATAATTGTTGGGATTCTAACAAGTTTGGTGGCAGAGTGATTTGTTCTAGCAGTTCACTTGACATGTAGGAGGAAATTGGCGCGAAGAAGATTCATCCATGGCATAGTGAAAATAATTGGAGCAAAAGACTAATCTAATCTAGATTTAAGACTAAGCAAGGTTTTTTTTTTTTTAAATCAAAAGTTTTGTTTTCTTTAACGTTGCCTAAACGGTGTTAGACTATAAGTGAGGACAATGTTTTTTGAAAATTGAGAGGGTGTGACACACATTAAAATAAACCTCAAGGGAGGATTGTGTAATTTTCCCTTAATAATTCTAATGGTTGGGGTGGATGCTCAATTTGAGATGTTGTGGTAGTTCTCTTTACTACAACTTTGTGGTCGAAAAGTTAACTTGTTGGAAATCATGGTGGTGGAAGCTTATGGTGCATTATTGGGTTGCATTTTGCTAGAGAGTTGTGCTTTCGATCGTGTATTCTGAACATGGATTATGAAGGCATTATCTTAGGGTTGGAGAAGAAAAAGGCTTTGGGTGGGTCTGGGATTTCGATCATCAATGAACATTAGAGACTGCGTACTAATTTTAGGATTTTAATGTTCAATTTTTTAAATAGAGAAAGTAATATAGTAGCTTACTTAATTGACAAATTAGTACTTTTGATAGGGGTGCAGATCGAAGAAATCCAACTTTTCTTAGTGTTTGTTAGGAAAATACAAAAATCACAATGAACCAAAAACTACATATAAGTTTCTAAAATCACATTGAAGGTTCTTTAAACTCATGGTGGTGGTTAGGGCTAGACACAAACCCGTAGCCCGAAAATAACCGGACAACCCGCGGCTCAAATTCAATATTAGGCGGGCAAAGACGGGTTGAACGGGTTCGCGGGTCAATTTTCGCGGGTCCATATGGTTTTTAATGAGCGGGTTCGATTTATAATATTTTGACAACGGGTACTGGAACCCGCCCAATCCAATATATTATTAAAAATTAAAAGTTATACTACTTAAACTGAAAAGGCCCAATAACCTCAACTCATTTTTTTCACCCAGACCTCACCCATCAGATTTCAATAACCCTAATTTTCACCCAAACCTCACCCATCAGATTTCAGTAACCCTAATTTTCACCCAGACCTCACTCATCACTCTCTAGTCTCTACTATCTCTTCATTCATTTAGATTTCAGTAACCCTAATTTTCACCCTCATTCATGACTCAACTCAACATTCACTAAGAAACCCTAGCCACCACTATCTTCGCCGCGCAACCACAAATCCTTCACGCGATCTCCATCGTTTCTGTTTTGATCTGAATCGTAGCCACCTCTGTCTTTGTCGCTGTCACTACCATTTTTCGTCACTAAGAACAAAAAGGTTAGTATTTATTGTATAGTGATATTTGGGGTTTTTGATTTTCTTTTGTGTTTTATGAGTTTTTTATATTTTAAATTTGTTGAAGTTTTGTTTTGTTCTTTGTTTGATTTTTGAATTTGTTTTGGGTTTCTGATTTTGTTTTGTATTTTATGATTTTTCTCATATTTTAATTTTTGTTAAAGTTTTGTTTTTGTTATGGGTTTGATTTTTGAATCTGTTTTGGGCCTTTTAGGCTTTTTTTTTTATCGTTAGTATTTATTGTATAATGGGTCAGTTTCTGATTTCGTTTTTGATTTTATGATTTTTGTGACATTTTAAATTTGTTGAACTTTTTTTGTTGTTATGATGTTATTTTTTAATCTATTTTTGTTCTTTTAGGTTTCTATTCTAGGTCTTTTATGGTTTCCTTATTTATGATTAGTATTTATTGTTTAAAGAGTCTTTTAGGGTTTCTGATTTTGTTTTGGGTTTTATGATTTTTCCGACATTTTATTTTTTGTTGAAGTTTTGTTTTCGAATTTATTTTGGGTCTTTTAGGGTTTCTTTTTTTTAGATCTTTTTATGGTTTCTTATTTTATGATTAGTGTTTATTGTATAATAGGTCTTTTAGGGTTTCTGATTTTGTTTTGGGTTTTATGATTTTTCTGACATTTTAAATTTGTTGAATTTTGTTTTCGTTCATGATTTGATTTTTAAATTTGTTTTGGGTTTTTTAGGGTTTATCTTTTGCGTTTTTTATGGTTTTTTTTTTGTTAAGTAGGACTCAGTGTGTTTAACTTAGGGTTGTTTTCAATGTTATATTTTCAATTTATGTGTATATATTTTACCTATTTTAGTTAATTTTGTAATGCTATGTTTTTATGAGTTATTTGTTTTGATTTATTTAATGAGATTTGTTAGGTATTTTTTTTATCTTGAAGGTTATCATTTATACTCATTATTTAGAAATATTTTTCTTACCTTATTTTTTTGTCATATGTTGTTAGACTAAGTTTATGTGTGTTATCTATTAAAAATGTTATGATTGATTTCTAACTTTTCCTTTTGTTATTTTGGCTTGGAAAGATGAATCAAGAAGTGATACCCCCATTAGCAAACAAAGAGGTATAAAGCCAGACATCTGTAAGTGTATACTTAAGTTTCTTCAATTTTTGTTTGTTTATTTGTTTTTGTGATGTATGCTTAATTTTTTTTCCTAAATGCATACTTCTATTTTTTTTAATTAATGTAATGTATACTTATGTTTTTTTTTCTTTTTAATGCATGCTTTTGTTTTATTCAAGCCTAGTCAACATGTACCTGCTCAAAATATCAACAATAATGAATGTGGTGTAGTAGCAACAATAACTGATGCTGCTGGACCTTTATTGGATAATACCCAAGAAACAAAGAAGAAAAAACCTAATGCAAGTGGGCCTAGGCAGTCATCAAATTGCTGGGAACATTTCAACAGAGTACCTGATTGTGACGTCGATACTGCAGCGTGTAAACACTGCCACAAGAGGTATTTGTATGACTCTAAATCTCATGGGACCACTAACATGAACAAACACGTTAATAAATGTCTCAAAAAACAACTTCTTATGTCAAATGACCCTAACCAAACAATTCTTACATTTCCATATGTTGAGGGATCTAGTTTAGTTCCAACTAGTAGTAGATTTAACCTTTAAGCTTGCCGTAGGGCAGTGTCCGTTTTTGTGGTGTTAGATGAACAACCATTTAAGGCAATTTAGGGTGAAGGATTTAAATACTTGTGTAAAACATTGCATCCCCAATTTACCATTCCATCTAGGCGTACAATAGCTAGAGATTGCTTTCAGTTGTATTTGGATGAAAAACTTAAGTTGAAAGTTTTCTTTAAGTCTGATTGCAATAGGGTGGCCCTTACTACTGACTGCTGGACATCAATCCAAAACCTTAATTACTTGACTCTTATAACACATTTTGTGGATAATGAATGGAATTATCAAAAAAGGATAATTAGCTTCACAGTTATCCCTAACCACAAGGGTGTAACCGTAGGTAAAAAGATAGAAGAAGTTTTAAAGGACTGGGGAATTCGAAATGTGTCATCAATAACGGTTGATAATGCATCATCTAATGATGTAGCAGTGACACTTTTGAAGAAAAAAGTTAAAAATATGAATGGGTTGATGGGGGGAGTGAATTTTTTCACATGAGGTGTTGTGCACATATTTTAAATTTGGTTGTAAATGACGGTTTGACAGAGAAACACTTGTCCATCTCTGCCATTAGGAATGTTGTTAGGTTTGTTAAGTCCTCACCTCATAGGGCGGCCAAGTTTAGGGAATGTATAGAATTTGCTAGAATTTCTTGTAAAAAATTGGTTTCTCTTGATGTTTCCACTCGATGGAACTCAACTTACTTGATGATGGAGGCTGCTGAGAAGTTTCAAGTAGCCTTTGAAAAACTTGAAGAAGAAGATTCTAGTTACAAGGAGTTTTTTGGAGACGTCGCTCCCCCAAGTAGTTTTGATTGGGACATTGCTCGAGCTTTTGCAACTTTTTTGAAGTTATTTTATGAGGCAACAAGGGTGTTTTCTACCTCACAACATGTGAGTATTCATACAGCTTTTCACCAAATGTTTGTAATCTATTGTGGGCTAGATTTTGCTTATTTGAATTTAAATACTGTTTTTGCTAATGTGGGTGTGGATATGATGGCAAAATATGAAAAGTATTGGGGATATGTAGAAAAAATAAATCAACTGCTGTATTTTGAGGTAATTTTTTATCTGCGTTATAAGTTAAAATATGTTGAATGGTCTTTTAAGGATATATATGCAACTAAAGAAACATTTGCTAAGGAGTTGTTCACCTCTATAAGAAGGCTTATGACCTAAAAAACAGTTCATTTCAACCAAATCCAAATGCTGGTGAAAATGTTTCTAATGATGAAACATTTGTTGTTGTTGCCTATCTTTCTCAAATGGCAAGGGCACAAGCATTTGAAGTCCATTTAAAAGAAAAAGATGCAATTGACCAACAAAATGAGCTCGTGGGGTATCTTGCTAGTAAGTGTGCAAAAATGAGTGATAAATTTGATATCTTATCTTGGTGGAAACATAATTCATCTCAGTACCCAATTTTATCCTTAATAGCTAAAGATATTCTTGCCTTACCGGTCTCTACGATTGCGTCTGAAAGTGCTTTCAGCACTGGGGGTAGAGTAATAGAAATCTTTAGGTGCTCTCTAAAACCAGAAATGGGAGAGGCATTAATTTGTACTCAAAATTGGTTGAAATCTTCCTTCACCTATTTCAAAGACTTGAATCTCATGGAAGAGGCCGAACTTTCTAAAGAAATTATAGTAGGTAAAATTATTCATGTATATTTAATTAGCTTCAATTCATAAAAATGTATATTTCTAATAAATTGTGATGTTTTTATTTTATAGAGTTCCAAGGTATGTCACTAGGAAATGCAGCTTCATGTGGCTCATCATCACAGCCACAGGCACAACCATCTAGTTGTGCTTGATTAAATCGATGTATGTCATTCTCAACTCTTTACTTGTTTCTAATTTGAAGTTTTTGAAATGAGAATTCAATTTTTGTTTTTGTACTAATTAATTAGTTCCAACTGTTTAAGGTTTGACTTTTTTGAATTTTTTGGATCACACTTTTCACTCACTGCATTTGACTCTATGACATAATGACAACGTTGACGCCATATTTTGCGAAGTGTATGGATTTTTACTTTTAATTTATTCTTTATTTACTATCTATTATTTATGTTTATTTGATACTCACAAAATGCCTTATTTTTTGTCTTTCAATTTATTAATGATGTTGTTGTTTTAGTCTTTGTTAAAGATGTTGTTGGTTTAGCTTGATGATGTTAATTTTTTCTATGCTGGTAAATCCAAATATATTTCAATTTAGTGTCAAATTTTAATGTTGGTGTTGTCTTAGTGTTTTTGTTAGATACTTGAGTCATTTTATTAATCATTTGGTTGGCATGTAGAGAGCAAGAGACATACATACTCTGTCTTCCGATTCTAGACTCATTATTATAGCCAAAGGAAGATCACCTTGTAGATCTGATCAAATACATTACAGGTATACACATAATTATCTGTTGCTTATTTTAAATTTTATGTTGTTTAAAATCAAGTTTTATGATGATTAGATACATTTAGTAAATACTTGTTACTTAGTAATTATTCAATCAAGCAAATATAATTAGTTTGTGGTGTTAATTTTGTGTTAGGTGTTTCTAATTCAAATTAATCTTCATTGTCTTGATGCTTGAGGTGTCATCCATATTACTGATTTCTACTTGATGTGGTAAGAATAATGAACTTCTCTGTTCTGTTTGATGGGGTGCCATTGTTATTACTTTTATTTATTCTGTTTTTCTTAATTTATCCCCTCATTTGTGTTTTACTAAAATCCAATTTTTGTTTATAGCAGGTTCAATTCCAAGCTATTTTAACAATTGTGGTAGCAAGTTGTATAATTATTCATTAAGCATGGAGGAGAAAAGTAAGATGACTATGTTTAGTCTGTTCAATGTTATTTTATATACTCATTATTAGCAATAATTTATATTGACTTGCATTTGTTGTTGATTTCTCAGGGTGTGCATCAAAGATCACAAGCTGATGATAATTATAATTTCATCTCTAAAATTTGTGTTGATTTGTAATATCGTCATTGTCATAGAGTCATTTAAAACAATCAGTGGCCTTTCATGACATGATTCAAATTAAAACTTAAACAGTTCGTTATTGTGTGATTTTTATAACTTGATATTGTGTCTCAACGTACATTTATATTGTTGAGTATTTTTACTAGGACTTGTATGTCATTACATTGATATTTTTAAGCTATTAGTCAGTTGTGTATGCGTAATTTGATATTAGTATGTAACATGAAAATTTGAGTTTGTAGTTGTGACTAAATTGGGCAGGATAGCCTAAATGGCTCTTCAATAGAAAAATACCAAATATGTACAAATGTACCCCAAATTCAAAGTTTATAAAATGTGTCCAATAATTGGGTCAAATAAAAATGTAGTTGGGCCAAATATATTTTATAGTCCACTAATTGACTCAAATTGAATCAATCCAGACATTTTATCCGATAACTCGTTAACCCATAACCCGTAACCCGTTCAAACCGTAGTAATAAACGGACTATATTGGACCTGTGTGTCTCACCTGCGGTTTGAACCGGTTGTTGCTTTTGGGTCCGAACTCGCTCGAACCGACCCAATGTCCAGCCCTAGTGGTGGTGATTCACTCTCATCCAAAGAGACTTAACTTCTTTTACAGTGACTTAGTGTGTGTTCGTCTGTTCGACATTAGTTTTTTCAATTTTCTAAGGTATTTTATAATATTAGGACATTAGCACCTAACTTATTATAATTTAACTTGGACCCCAAAAAACCTAATAATCCCACAATATGGTTAGTCTTGTCTTCTAGATCCTTCGTGGGCCTCCATTGAATTTGGAATCAGGTTGTCCCCAAACCATCAACTTTCTAGACACTTCCAAACTCCACAATCCTACATATAAACCACACTCAAACTTCACACCAACAATATCGTAATTACATTACTACTATTATATTTGAGTTCGCATATTCGCTCCAAATTCGATTCAATGGCGAAATACGGCGAAGGCGACAAGCGTTGGATCGTAGAAGACAGACCAGACGGAACAAACGTCCACAACTGGCACTGGTCCGAAACTAACTGTCTAGAATGGTCAAGAACATTCTTCAACAACCTCTTTAACAACCTCAAAATCCTCGACGGCCAAAATGGCCTCCACGTCACCATCAAGAAAGTCGACAAACTTGACGGCGAAGCCTACGTTAACGTCCGCAAGGGAAAGATCATTCCGGGATACGAAATCAGCGCTTCGATTTCGTGGGAAGGTGAAGCGAGAGATTCCGACGGGAAGTTATTGCATAAAGTCACCGGAACGGTTGAGATCCCTTACATTTCCGATGAGAATGCCGATGAGGATCCTGAAGTTAGGGTTAGTGTTAAAGATGAGGGAAAAATTGGGAAGAATTTTAGGGATGCGGTTGTTGCGAAAGGGAAAGGTTTGATTTTGGAGAAAGTTAGGGTTTGGGTTGAGAGTATGTCGAAAGGCGGACCGGTTAAAGATGAGCTTGAAACTAAGAAAGTTCCGCCGAAGAGTAATTCTTTGGCGTCGGCCGTTGTGGGGAAGAAGAAAGAAGAGGAAGTTGCGGTGAAGGAGAAAGAGAAGGAGAAAGTGAAGAAGGGATGTAAAGTGATTAGTTTGAATGAGAAGTTTAATTGTAGGGCTAAGGATTTGTTTGAGATATTGATGGATGAGAATAGATGGAAGGGTTTTACTCACAGTAATGCTAGGATTAGTAAGGAGGTTGGTGGTGAGTTTAGTATCTTTGATGGATCTGTTACAGGGGCGAATTTGGAATTGCAGGAAGGGAAATTGATTGTTCAGAGATGGAGATTTGGGAGCTGGCCAGATGGAATGCAATCAACGGTAAGTTTTGTTTGTTTGTTTGATTGGAATTAAGGTTTTCTTCTATTTGGAATTATGTTTTAATCACGGTTGTATTGCGGTGTATAATATATAAATTATTGTTATCAGATTGATTTTGGCACATTGTTAGTGTATGTTTGAACCAAACATACTTAGCTTCCGAAAAATCATGATAAATATTCACTGAAATGGGATAATAGTTTTTCCACCGCCCGAACCAAACTATAGCTTAAAATCAACTAATTATAAATCATCTTTTGTGTATACCTTTTAGGAGAAATGTGGTTAAAGTCAAATGTTTTTAGTAATACAATAATGATTAGGCTTGATTGATAGTTAGCAAATGTTTAGACTGTCAATGCATATCAATTAGATTCATATAATACTGGATAGAATTGTGGTCAAATACAGCTTCAATCTGGGGTTAAATAAATGTTCATGACTGCAATCTGGGTTGCGGTACAACGATTATAGATGTTGTTTAAAACTACAATGCAATTGCGTTTTGAGGTTGCATAGTATATGACCTTGATTCTTCACAATAGCAAGAATCATGATGTGACCACAACCCTCTGGTCTCAATCATGGTTGCAAAAATATCATAAACTGTGATTGTTTGTTTCTGAATGGTTGTGAATTTTGTAGGTGAGAATTGTGTTTGAGGAGCCTGAATCTGGAGTTACGGTTGTGAAGCTAACACACACTGATGTTCCTGAAGAAGACAGGTAAGTGTTTGATTATTTTGGTTATGATGGAATGTTTTGTTTTAGATAATTGAGTTATTGATTTGATCGATTTCAAATGCAGATACGGGAATGCAACTGTGGTCGAGAACACCGAGAGGGGATGGAAGGATCTCATTTTCCAGAGGATTCGGTCTGTGTTTGGATTTGGAATGTGAGATTTTCTTGACAATATGTGTTGTAGAATTTGCGTTTTTGTTTTTCATTTTTATATGGTTAGATCATTGGATTGGCATTGGATCATTTTATTGTCAAAGACAGAAAGTGTCTTTTGCAATGGTTTCTGCTGCTACTTATTTCTGGTTTCAGAAATTGTTTCTTGTTTAATACGATGATCCTTGCCCATTGTATTTCTAATATTAGATGTGATCAAAACACTTGGTTCTGTTGCAATTATCAGTATCCTTGGTGACAACATTAACTCTCGTTATACTATTTAACAGTTGAAATTTCAATTTGCCTGTCTATTTTATAAAGTTAAGATTGGATTGTGGATATTTTTCCTGCTTCGTGTATTAACTTGTACTTATCTGACATGCCTATATATTGAGAAAATTGAGACAAATGGGTTAACTTGTTAGTAGTAAGGATGCTTCCAACCTTGAACTTGTAAATATAGAATAATTGTTTTGAACCATGTTGGAAATGATCTTTTGAGTTATTTGCAGTCCTGAGTTTCAATAGTTTTTATTTGGGAATGGGAAAGAATCTGATTTGTTTCTACAGATGCTATATATTTCGATAACGAACATTAGAACTTCTTTCTGTTGAGTTTCTTTTATTTTAGTCAAAACGTTAGGATAGTCATTGTTTGAGTTTTTCAAAAGCTGTAGACCCAATTAATAAGTTTTCTTTCTCTAAGGGCGTTCTTAGGTTGTTCAAGTTCTGTCATCTGGAAATTCATTATTTGTTCGAGTTATTCTAAAAAAGGAATGTTTAATTACTCATTTAGCTGTTTATATGACTTACTCTAGTCATTAAGCGCCAAAAATGGATGACAATTTGAACTCATGGACTACGAAATTTAAATTTGATTTTGTTTGCAAGGTTTGCTATGTGTATTGATAATGAGATCATATTGCAATTGCTCATAACTAATTTTAATGTGTCAAAAATAACAATCTGATAAATTGATAATGATGGCTGGCGCTCTAGAATGTAGCTTACAAAGAGTATTGGTCAATTTGGCACTGAACACTGCTCTGAACTTTGCTGAAACAGAGGCAACACGCTCAATGATTTTGAGCGCCTTGGATGTATGGATTTATTGTAGATAATTGAATTAGTATATGTTAAAGAAACATGGCATTCTTGGACGTAAGAGAGAAAAACTTGTTTTTTTAGGCAGATAGAAAACCTTAAACTCTATTAATGGTGGTAAAGTTGAAAGAAATAAAAATCGAAAGCAGTCTCTGAAGAAACTTAAGCACAAACACGGATCAAGATCAGAGATGGAACACGCTATCCCTCGATTGGCATCCAGCGGCCATGTAGTCCTCGTTTCGTATTGAATCTCCAGGTCACTTCAAATATGATATTCTAGGCTCGAGACCAAGTGCATCATATGTCAATCTCTCAAATCAATATCTAATTAATCATGAATGCATGACAATGAAAATTTTGACCATCACTCTAATTTTCTACGAACACGCCCAAGCAACATTTAGGCGAGTGTCGTGACTTCAAATAGATTCAAGAATTTACAAGTCGATCACATCCAAAAACAAACCAAGATAATCTAAACCTTGCGTCATCGAGTCAAGTGCACTATGTATACTATCCTTGTCGGTATCTAGGCCAGCAATCAAGCTCATGCGTGTATACTATCCTTGTCGGTATCTAGGCCAGCAATCAAGCTCATGCGCTCATACACTGGTAGTGAACTTCACCACAATCAAGTGACACAACTAACTACACAAGTCACTCACTCTATCCATTACAACTTGATCGTTTATTTTATTAATTTCTTTTCAAAACAAAACCCTAGTTGTGTTTCACACCATTCAAGGGTGATGACTACATTGACTACTGATACAACCTTGTCATTTGCTTTTTTTAAATAAAGCAAATCGAACCTCTGCAAAGTGTTATACTATTAAACCTAATCATTTTCGTACCTGTCACCTCACTTATGCACAATCAATATTTTTCTCAATTAGATAATCTACCATAAAGTGTCAACAGGTCGTAACTAACACAGTCATAAATACACATCAAACATCTTAAACATAATCAAATTTACATTTCACATAAAACATGTATATCGTAGCAACAAAGTAACAAACATCCTCGAATTTATTTCACGATTATCCTAAGTGATGGTTAGTTATTATTGAATGAGAAGGGAATATTGAGAGGCATGTTGAATAATTTGTGTATTTCAAATACACAGCGGAAATTCTTTATATAGATTATGAGTAATGGATACACATAATAAAATTTTAATTCCATAGCATATTTTCTTTGTGAAATTACAAGGCCATCCTTGGATTGGGCTACCTCAATACCTAAAAAATAACGAAGTTTACCAAGGTCTTTAGTCATCAATTGATTTGAAAGATGTTATTTCAACTGGAGTATTCCTTGCTAATCACTACTAGTTATGACAATGTCATCCACATAAACAATAAGATAGATGCACCGTTAGGCTGAGTGACGATAAAATACAGAGTGGTCGACTTCACTACGAATCATACCAAACTCTTGTACTACTGTGTTGAATATGCCAAACCAAGCTCTAAGAGACTGTTTAAGACCATAAAGGGACATGTGTAGCCGACAAACCATGGTAGAAGACTCCACCTAAGCAACAAACCCTAGTGGTTGCTCCATATAAACTTCCTCTTCAAGATCACCGTGCAAAAAGGCATTTTTAATGTCAAGTTGATAGAAATACCAACATCGAATTGCTGCAATGAACAAAAATCGTCTAACAGATGCCATTTTGGAAACAGATGAGAAGGTATCGCTGTAATCGAACCCAAAAATCTGAGTATATCCCTTGGCCACCAAGCGAGCCTTAAATCGATCAATCTTACCATCAAGGTCAACTTTCATCGTATAGAGCCAATGACAACCTACTAAAGACTTCCCATGAGGTAAAGGGACCAGTTCTCAAATAACATTGCTTTGTAGAGCACACATCTCATCAAACATTGATTGCATCCACTCAAGGTGGGATAATGCTGAAGTTGCAATGTCAAGTTACAAGGAAGGGGGTTTGAATTGTAATCTTGCCTTTTTTAAAATTTCCTGTTAAAAACTTAAGAAAACAACTCAAGAATGATCTTGGTTATAAAAACAAAAACGGAGAACGTTCTTGGTTTTAAAACAGAAAACGCAGAACGTTCTTGATTAGTTAAAATCACAGTTTTAGTTTCTCTATTTAATTATGATAATAACAATAACTGAATGTAAATAGAGATAAGGAAGAAATACCACACAAGAATATATCCTGGTTAACCCAACGTGGGCTACGTCCAGTCCTCACAACTGTGAGATTTTCACTAAGTGTTCAAAGAAAAAGGGAGAACAATCACAGTTAGAGATCAACCTTGATCTGTAACTACATTTCCTTTCCACCCAGAAAGGATTAATCAGGTCACCTAACTAATCTGTTAGGATTTCGAAATTAACTCTTTTAATTACGCTCAAACTATAAACAATCCTTATAGTTATGAGTTTATACAATAATAATTTGAAAGGTTTGTTTGAATCTAGTTTTGCTCAACTCTTGTTTGAGAAAAGGATTCAGAACAGAGAAAGAAACC
The DNA here is from genome assembly GCA_037974735.1 of Cicer chorassanicum. NCBI lineage: Eukaryota > Viridiplantae > Streptophyta > Magnoliopsida > Fabales > Fabaceae > Cicer > Cicer chorassanicum. The sequence goes on from JBBPBP010000001.1 coordinate 27,192,172, forward strand.
AATAGAATAAAACTGGAAGTATGTATTTGGTTCAGTCTGATTTCTTTTGTGAATGAGATGACTTTAAGGATGCAAGTGAATATGATTTTATGAGAATACTTGACACTTAAAGATCTGGTTGATGCTTGCGAATTTGCCTTCCTTTTATAGATGTTTTGAGCAATTAATTCTGGTCAGAAAGAGCTGTTGGGAGTGCTCTATTTTCCTTCTGACAGAAGCAAGGAATCTGTTGACAAATAGAGCTCCATGTATTTGACAGTTTTGGGCTTTCTGTTTTGGGCCTTTTGCTTGATCTAAAACAGACTTGTTGCGTGCTTTAATGACCCATTAAGCTTTGATAATATTTGATAAGGATTGGGCTTCGATTTGAATGTTTAATTTGATCCAAAACTGTTTGGAAAGGAGTGAATATTTTTCTGCAGAAATGAGAAGTCTTCTTCTGCAGAAACAGAGATTGTTCTTCTCAAAAACGGAGAACGTTGATTATAAGTGGAGAAAGATAATCAATCTTGTCTGATAGACTTTTGAATAATCTGAGGACTTATATTCAATCTTGAGTTTCAGCTTTGTTTAACTTTCTTGACAGTTTCCAAACTAGAGAAAGTTGCAGTCCGTTTTTTGATATGCTTAGATTCGTGATGATTTTTCTTAATGATCCGAGAATCGTTTTGAGTAAAAACGATTCCTATCAGTTCCTTGCCATGTACTGATGAAATTGGTATAAAGATTTCAGCCATAATTAATGTGGAAGTGTTGGAGAAAGATTGATGAAGTGGCTGTAACGATCTTTCTCGATTCTGCTGATCTTTCTCTGTTTTGTATAGTTTATGATCATGACTTATTTCTTTGCTTTGCTTGGTTCCTATCTTTAATAAAAACACTCAAGAGCACATATTAAATTAACATAACATTTAGAATCATAATTAATATCTTTAATTAATCTTTTGTTTATTTTCATCAAAACTTAATTTGAGAGTTTGTCTTAACAATCTCCCCCTTTTTGATGATGACAAACATGTTAATTTAGATTTTAATTCTGATTCTAATTTTAATTTTGAAGAGGGTAAAAACTCCCCCTCAATTGATGCAACATATGTTTTTATTGATATAACTAATGCAATCAGTTTAATTTCAGCAATAAAAGATATTTCATTAATAAAGCGTTTTGCTGAATTACAAAAAGTAAGATCCTGAATTTTAATCAGATCATAAACAGAATAAAAAACTAAACTTAATTCTCCCCCTTTGTCATACAAAAAGGAAGGAGAAAAAGATCCCTATTTAGCTAAAGAAGGAGAAGATCCTTCTGATGATTGAGACTTGGATGGCACAGGGACAGGCTCGGGAGCTGGAGCAGCGTGAAAAGGAGGAGGAGGAGGTACACCGAGCTTGGGTGCAAGTGTATCCGTGAGCCAGGATTGCAGCTGAGTCTGTTGAGCCAAGAGGACTTGTAGAGTGGCCATTATTTCAAAGTTGCTTGGTTCCCTTGGAGGATTCATGATTGGTGGAGGAATAGGAGTAGTGCTGGTTGATGGAGTGGAGACAGCTGGGAGAGAGGCAGGGAGAGGCTGAGCGTTGGATTGATTGGATGAAGTAGCATTGTTGGAAGGTTCGGAGGAAGCCAAAAATTGACTAATGCCATAAATAGATGACGTGGTGGTTTGAGGAGAAATGTACGCTGGTGACATGGCAGAGACATTTTGGTGAGTAAGCAATGTTGTCATGGGGTCAAGTGGAGAACGAAGAATCTGAGAGACAGAGATGAAATCTGTGGATGAAATGGTGGATTGTTGGGGAAAAACAGAGAATGTTGGATTGTTAGGAGGAGGGGTAAGAGAACGTTCTCTGTTTGGAGGAGAACTTTCTTGAGCAGGATTAGAACATTCTGGGTTTGGTGGTGTTTGTTCTGGGTGCTGTGGAGAAAGTTCTGGATTTTGGGAAGAACGTTCTGGGGTATGAGGAGAACGTTTTGGGGTTTTATCATTAGCTCTAGCTGGTGAAGGAGATGATGATGTGGGGACTGTGACAGGAGCTTCTCGTCTGGTAGATCGTTTTCTTTTTAGGGTGGAAGGAAATGAATGAATGAGTGGGGCAGACTGTCGTGTTCTGGGTCTGTTGGTTTGTTGATATCGTGGCTGTGAGTCAGATGGGGGAGAAGGCTGTCTAGTGACGTTGATTTTCATATGGGACATGTTTTTGGTGGAAAATTTGGAGATTTTGATAAGAGATTTTTCATTGGTCAGGGGGATATGAAAATGATTAAAGACTTTTGTAAGAATCATACCATAAGGAACATTATTCTTCTTGTAGTCTTTATTGGCAGCAGCAATCATGTGATGAAGTATCAGATGAGGAAGATTGAGACGCTTGCAGTTGAGTAGATGATATATGACCAGTGCGTCGTTTTCAGAGACATACTCATGACTTCCATAGTGAGGAAGAAGAGTATGTTGACTCATGTTGTTGAAGATCTTAGGGAGAGGGCGCATGAATGTTGACAGATACCTGGTGGAACTTTCTTGAAATAATTCTGAGAGAACTGCAGTCTCTTTAAGATTGAGAGCTGCATACCAGGATTTTCCAAAAACAGCAGGACCTTCAGTAGGGAGATCCAGGATTGAGGCCAAAATGTCAGGAGTTAACCTGATCTCAATTCCCTTGATAGTGGAAATGAATAGAGATTTTTCAGGAAATGTTTTGGCATGACAGTAGAAGGCACGAACAGCATATGGATAGTGTGGTTCAGAAATTTGCATAAATGCAGTCCAGCCTAGGGCATCAGTAAAGTGTTTGACAAAGTTGCCATCGACTATGAGTTTGTCGAAAATGAAAACTCTACCAGTACCAATGGGTCTTTGAGCCCATTTGTATTTGAAAAGTTTGGTGGCAGTGGGAGGAATTAGAGGAGTGGTATTTGGCTTGATCTTTTTGGGGAACGTTCTTGAGATGAGGAAGGGGAAAGACAAAATTTGTTTTTAGGTACAGTGGTTTTGAATCTCTGGCAAATGGGTAAGTTTTTTCTTGCCAGAAATTTTGAGGTTGAAATGGTGGTTTTGGTTTTTAGAGTACGGGTTTTAGGTTGAGATGATTTGGGGGAGGAGAAAAAATCAATCATTGGTCTTTGTTTCTGGGTTGAAGGAAAGGATTGAGAGGTTTCAGAAAATGAAGATTTGGAAGAGGTTGGTATAGAGGTTTTTGATGTAGGAATAGGTTTTGTTGAAGGTGCAGGAGTATCAGATGATTCATCTGAGTCAGTGTCTGAGATGATGAAGTAGGTAGGTTTAGTGTTTGGTGTCCTTGAAGTCCCAATTCCTGCCAGAATTCTCATTGAGCGCCTTTTAGGTGCTGGAGGATTAACAAATTTATGTGGTGGTGGGGTGGGTTTGGAAAAGGATGTTCTTAAATGAGGAGGGACTTGAGTAAAATTTGGGGTTTGACAGGAATGGAGAGGAGGAAGAACAGAGGAGACAGGTTCAGGAATGGAAGTGTTGGGGTTGGATTCAGGAGATGAAGACAAATAATCAGAAAATGAGGAATCTGATGAGTGTTTTGGAGGGGTTGGCCTAGGTGGAGGTGAAGGTGAACGATCATAGACTGGTGAGAAGGATGATGATGGTGATGGAGTTTCAGTGCTTGCATTTTTGCGAGCAGCTTGCTTGGTTCGAGCCATTTTTGATGCTGAGAGAGAGATTGAAGAGAAGCTTTGGAGGAAGATGATAGTTGAGAGAATGAAAAACTGTTTCAAAAGAATTGAACAGTTGTAATAACTGCAATTTGCCTTTGCAGTTTCAAGAGAGAGAGAGAGAGTAATGATGATGAACCTAGGGAAGTGACAAGTGTTTGGGGAAAGGGATGATTTTGACGGCTGAGCAGTGCCTTTTGAAGGACTTGATGCATGCGCATTTAATGCTGAGACATGCCTTGCCTGCGCATGAGGGAGATGACGTCTGGGAAAATGATTTGAAAAACGGAGAAAGATGTTTGAAAAACGGAGATTGATAAACGTTCTCCGTTTTCTGCAGAAGCAGTTTTAACTAGATTTTTCAGGATTTTTCAAAATTCTCAGTTTTTCTTTGATTGAATTAAAACTTTCCTCGACTAAGGGCTTTGTAAAAATATCAGCAAGCTGATTTTGAGTATCAACAAAAATTAATTCAATTTCCTTTTTATTAACGTGATTGCGAATAAAATGATGCTTTATTTCAATATGTTTTGATCGAGAATGCTGAATTGGATTTTTTGACAGATTGATTGCACTAGTATTATCACAGTAAATTGGAATACTAGAGTAACTTACAGAAAAGTCTTCAAGTTGATTTTTAATCCAAAGGACTTGTGAGCAACAATTTGCGGCTGATACGTATTCAGCTTCAGTGGTTGATAAGGCTATAGTATTTTGTTTTCTGCAAGACCAACTTATCAAAGCATCTCCCAGAAATTGACATGCTCCACTGGTGCTTTTTCTTTCAGTTTTATCTCCAGCATAATCAACATCACAATATGCTACAAGATCAAAATGAGAACCTTTTCTATACCAAAGGCCAAGATCAGTAGTTCCAACAAGATATCTAAAAGTTCGTTTTACAGCAGTTAAATGATATTCTTTTGGTGCAGATTGAAATCTAGCGCATAATCCTACTGCAAATACAATATCTGGCCTGCTAGCAGTTAAATATAGCAAGGAACCGATCATGCCTCTATATTCTTTCTCAGAAACAGATTTTCCATGTTCATCTTTGTCTAATGAAGAGGATGGATGCATATGAGTAGACATAATTTTTGCTTCATTCATTTTGTACTTGGTTAACAAATCTTTAATGTATTTTTCTTGACAAATAAAAATACCATTTTCATGTTGTTTAATTTGTAAACCAAGAAAATATCTTAATTCTCCCATCATGCTCATTTTGAATTCACTTTGCATAAGTATTGAGAAACCATTACACATTTTTTCATTTGTTGATCCAAAGATAATATCATCAACATACACTTGTACAATGAGTAAATCATTTTTATCAATTTTCTTAAAGAGTGTAGTGTCAATTTTTCCTCTGGAAAAACCATTATTGATTAAGAATGAACTTAACCTATCATACCAAGCTCTTGGTGCTTGTTTTAAGCCATACAGAGCTTTTGTGAGTTTGAAAACATGATTTGGTTTTGATTGATCTTCAAAACCAGGAGGTTGTTTCACATAAACTTGCTCATTCAGAAAACCGTTTAAAAATGCACTTTTAACATCCATTTGAAATAATTTAATAAGTCTGTGAGATGCATATGCAAGAAGTATACGAATAGCTTATAACCTTGCAACGGGAGCAAAAGTTTCATCATAGTCTATACCTTCTTGTTGATTGTAACCTTGAGCAACCAATCTTGCTTTGTTTCTTACAACCTTACCTTCTTCATCTAATTTGTTTCTGAAAACCCAGCGTGTACCAATAATTGTTTGATCTTGAGGATTTGGTACCAAAGTCCAGACTTCATTTTTATCGAACTGCTGCAGTTCTTCCTTCATGGCTTCAATCCAAGATTGATCAACTATGGATTCTTTAATTGATTTTGGTTCAACTTGAGAAATCATTGCCATGTTGTTTTCATCATTCTTAAATGATTTCCTAGTTCGAATTCCATCTGCTGTATCCCCAATGATTTGAGTTTGAGGATGATCTCCTATTGTTCTCCAGCTTTTAGGTGGAGAATGATACGGAGATTGTTTATCGATCTCTGTTTCCTGTATATCAGTTTTCTGTTGTGTGTCTGGAAATTCTTCATCCTCATTTGATTTTTCAAGTATTAAATCATCAAATTCATCAAATAAATTATGCATGCTGATTTCAACAATTTTAGTTCTTAGATTAAAGACTCTATAACCTTTAGAGTCGGTTGAATAACCCAAAAAGATAGCTTTATCTGATTTAGAATCAAATTTTCCAAGAACTTCTTTGTTGTTTAGAATATAACAGTCGCACCCAAAAATGTGGAAGTATGAAATGTTTGGTTTTCTGTTTTTCCAGATTTCATATGGAGTTTTGTTTATGATTTTTCTAATGGATACACGATTTAGAATATAGCATGATGTATTGACGGCTTCAGCCCAAAAATATTTTTCAACGTTTGATTCTTCCAGGATTGTTCTTGCCATCTCTTGTAAGGTTCTATTTTTTCTTTCAACAACTCCATTTTGTTGTGGAGTTCTTGCACAAGACAAATTATGAGAAATGCCAAGTTCATCTAGAAAGTTTTTGAAGGGGGCATTTATGAATTCTCCTCCATGATCACTTCTTATAGAGATGATGCTGGATTCTTTTTCATTTTGTACCTTTTTACAAAAGATTTTAAAAGCTTCAAATGCATCGTCTTTTTGTTTTAAAAATAGTACCCAAGTGTATCGAGAAAAATCATCAACAATAACGAAACCATATTTCATCCCTCCTAAACTGGTTGTTTTGACAGGACCAAATAAGTCTATGTGAAGTAATTCAAGAATTCTGTTTGTGGAAATAAATTCTTTTGAATGAAAGCTGCTTTTAACTTGCTTTCCTTTTACACATGCTTCACATATTCTGTCTTTTTCAAAATTCAGTTTTGGTAAACCTCTGACAAGTTCTAATTTTGAAATTTTTGAAATGGTTTTCATGCTAACATGCCCTGCTCTTTTATGCCAGATCCATTTATCTTTGTCAATAGATATGAGACAGGATTCATCAGGCAATTCTTCAAGATATAATACATAGAGATTTTTCTTTCTGGTTCCAGAAAACAGTTTTTCACCTGATGATGTTTTTATGATTTCACATATGTTGGGTTTGAAAATAACTTAACAGCCATTGTCACAGAGTTGACTTATGCTTAAGAGATTATGTTTTAGACCTTCAACATATTGAACATCAGTTATTTGAGCAGAGTTTTTCTTACCAATTGTCCTTTTACCTTTGATTCGAGCTTGATTGTCGTTTCCAAAAGTAACAGACCCTCCATCTTTCTTGACAAAGGACATGAAGCAATTTTTATCACCCGTCATGTGTCTTGAACAGCCACTGTCCAAAAACCATGGCTTTTTCTTGACACCTTGAGAGCCAACCTGCAGTTTTGGTTTTATTAACTTTTGGTACCCATTCTGTCTTGGGTCCTTGTGGATTAGTTCTGAATTTTTTTTTCCTGATATTATAGCATGTAGATTCAGAGTGTCCAATCTTAGAGCATGAAGAACATTTAATTATTTGTTTTTGAAAAGATTTTCTAGCTGGTTTTGACAGATTTTTAGAACTTTATCCGTTTTCTGTTTTCTGTTTCAGATTGTTCTTTTTTCTGTTTGCTCTTGATTTTCTCATCTCTTTTTTTAAAATAACACGCAAATTCAAAGTGTCCAGTTTTACTGCAATATGAACATTTGATTTTGCATGATTGTTTTTTTCTTTCTGGAATAAAAAAAATTTCATACATTTTGGTTTTCTGAGTCTGATAGAAACCAAGACCAGCTTTATCAAATATTCCAACTTGAGATCCCATGATTTTCTGAAATGTTCCAGTAGCTTTAATAAAGTTTAACAGATCATTTTTCAAAAGTTGAACTTCAGATTTAAGGAGAACGTTCTCCTTTTGAAGTGCAGAACGTTCTGGACTTTCTTGATTTTCAGTGTGAAAGTTTTTGGTTTGAGATTCTTTCAGATTTTGAATGATCTCCTTCAGCTTATTATTCAGAACCTGAGTTTTTTCTTTTTCTTCTTTTTCTTTATAAAATTTTTCTTTTAAGGAACTACATTTTTGTATGAGTAAGTTTGAATCATTTAATAAGTTATCAAATTCTTTTTCCATTTGTTCACACAAAATGCAGGATTCAGAGTTTGTTACCTCATTTTCTTCAGTGTTTGCCATTAAGCATATGTTGGCTTCTTCATCTTCTTCCTCATCGGATTCATCTGAGTTATCCTATGTGGCCATCATTGATTTCTTTTTGAAAGGAAATCTGTTTGGTGTTCTTTTGTTTAGAGGACATTCAGATTTGTAATATCCCAGCTTATTACATCCAAAGCATGTAATTTGACTTTTATCTTGTTCTGTCTTAGGATTTTCTTTTCTGTTTGGGAATCCCTTCTTCATTTGATATCTTCTTCTCATTATTCTTTGAATTCTTTTAGTGAGAAAAGCTATTTCTTCATCAGCTTCTTCTTGAGTTTCTTCTGGTTCTTCCTCTGTTTGGTCAACCGTGCTTTCTTGAGATGCTTTCAAAGCTATTGTTTTTCCTTTCTTGACAGGTTTATCTTCTTGTAATAATACCTCATGTGCTTTTAAGGTTCCAATTAATTCTTCTAGTGCCAGTACTTCAAGGTTCTTGGCTTGGCTTATGGCTGTTACCATTGGTCTCCATATGACTGGAAGACATCTCATGATCTTTCTTACTCTATCTTGTACTGAGTAAGCCTTTCCTAAGGAACGCATTTCATTTACTATAGTTGTGAACCTTGAATACATTTCATCAATAGTTTCTCCTTCATTCATTTCGAACAGTTCAAATTTTCTTATGCCGATGTCTATTCTTGTTTCTTTGACATGGTTCGTTCCTTCATGATGAATTTGTAGTGTATCCCAGATTTCTTTAGCTGTTGTGCATTCAACAACTCTATCGCTTTCTTCCCTGCTCAAAGCGCACAATAAGAATAATTGAGCTTTAGAGTTTAAGAGTACCTTAGTTTTGTCTTCAGATGTCCAGTCGACTTCTTCCTTCTTGGCAGAGTTTGAATCATTTTGATCAGCTCTTGGAATGAAATCTCCATCTGTAATGATGCGCCACATTCCTGTGTCTTGAGACTTTAGAAACAACTGCATCTTGTTTTTCCAAAAGTAGTAATCAGTTCCATCAAAGTATGGTGGCCTGTTTGAGGATCCTCCTTCAACAATGTATTTTGCTTTTGACATTTTTTCTTCTAGATCTTTTTCTCTAGCACTTGGTTAAAGAGTTTTTTCTAGAGACCTTGCTCTGATGCCAATTGAAGTTGCAATGTCAAGTTACAAGGAAGGGGGTTTGAATTGTAATCTTGCCTTTTTTAAAATTTCCTGTTAAAAACTTAAGAAAACAACTCAAGAATGATCTTGGTTATAAAAACAAAAACGGAGAACGTTCTTGGTTTTAAAACAGAAAACGCAGAACGTTCTTGATTAGTTAAAATCACAGTTTTAGTTTCTCTATTTAATTATGATAATAACAATAACTGAATGTAAATAGAGATAAGGAAGAAATACCACACAAGAATATATCCTGGTTCACCCAATGTGGGCTACGTTCAGTCCTCACAACTGTGAGATTTTCACTAAGTGTTCAAAGAAAAAGGGAGAACAATCACAATTAGACATCAACCTTGATCTGTAACTACACTTCCTTTCCACCCAGAAAGGATTAATCAGGTCACCTAACTAATCTGTTAGAATTTCGAAATTAACTCTTTTAATTACGCTCAAACTATAAACAATCCTTATAGTTATGAGTTTATACAATAATAATTTGAAAGGTTTGTTTGAATCTAGTTTTGCTCAACTCTTGTTTGAGAAAAGGTTTCAGAACAGAGAAAGAAACCAATAGAATAAAACTGGAAGTATGTATTTGGTTCAGCCTGATTTCTTTTGTGAATGAGATGACTTTAAGGATGCAAGTGAATATGATTTTATGAGAATACTTGACACTTAAAGATCTGGTTGATGCTTGCGAATTTGCCTTCCTTTTATAGATGTTTTGAGCAATTAATTCTGGTCAGAAAGAGCTGTTGGGAGTGCTCTGTTTTCCTTCTGACAGAAGCAAGGAATCTGTTGACAAATAGAGCTCCATGTATTTGACAGTTTTGGGCTTTCTGTTTTGGGCCTTTTGCTTGATCTAAAACAGACTTGTTGCGTGCTTTAATGACCCATTAAGCTTTGATAATATTTGATAGGGATTGGGCTTCGATTTGAATGTTTAATTTGATCCAAAACTGTTTGGAAAGGAGTGAATATTTTTCTACAGAAATGAGAAGTCTTCTTCTGCAGAAACAGAGATTGTTCTTCTCAAAAACGGAGAACGTTGATTATAAGTGGAGAAAGATAATCAATCTTGTCTGATAGACTTTTGAATAATCTGAGGACTTATATTCAATCTTGAGTTTCAGCTTTGTTCAACTTTCTTGACAGTTTCCAAACTGGAGAAAGTTGCAGTCCGTTTTTTGATATGCTTAGATTCGTGATGATTTTTCTTAATGATCTGAGAATCGTTTTGAGTAAAAACGATTCCTATCAGCTCCTTGCCATGTACTGATGAAATTGGTATAAAGATTTCAGGCATAATTAATGTGGAAGTGTTGGAGAAAGATTGATGAAGTGGCTGTAACGATCTTTCTCAATTCTGCTGATCTTTCTCTGTTTTGTATAGTTTATGATCATGACTTATTTCTTTGCTTTGCTTGGTTCCTATCTTTAATAAAAACACTCAAGAGCACAAATTAAATTAACATAACATTTAGAATCATAATTAATATCTTTAATTAATCTTTTGTTTATTTTCATCAAAACTTAATTTGAGAGTTTGTCTTAACAAATGCTTCACCTGGAGATTTAGGAATAGAAATAGAAGACAAAGAAGACAAGCAAGTGTAATGCAAGGGAGAAAGACAATGATAACACAAATCAATATAATGAGGATAAGGATTACGTGTTGTGCGAATATCCTTACGAAGAGCAATGGGAAGGTCATGCTCAAGTGGCAAGGTCGGGTCCGTTGGTGGCGTCGGAAAAGAGTCTGCAATGGGAACAGGCACAACGGAGGGTGGGCGACGAAGATGATATGTTTGTACTGGTTGTGGAGTTTGGGGGGCAGACTCGATAGATTCGAGAGGAACAAGAGTGGGCGGAATAGGGGTACTATGTGGGGAGGTTCGAGATTAATGTTCTGAAGGGGCTCAGTAGCTACATGGGTCGGTTCAAAATATGGTACATGCTCAAAAAAGGTAAAATCAGCTGGTGTAACATATCGGTGTAGTGCATGAGAATAACAACGATAGCCCTTTTGGAACCCTGATATCCGAGAAAGACACACTTGAGTGATCAAGCTGACAGTTTGTCGAGATCAGGAGATAAATTATGAACAAAACACACGAACTCAAAGACACGAGGAGGTAGTGGGTGAAGAGGGGTATGAAGAAAGATGACCGAATGAGGGATATTGCCATCAAGGACAGAAGACGACATATGACTAATAAGGTAGTATGTCGTTAAGACTGCATCCCCGAAAAAAAGGAATAAAACATTACCATGGAGAAGTAAGGTTCGGGTGGTTTCAATGACATGCCGATTTTTGCGTTCAGCTACCCTATTATGTTGGGGTGTATGAGGACATGATGTTTGGTGAAGAATACCATTGGAAGCCATAAAATTTTGAAATTGATGGGACAAATATTCTCGAGCATTATTATTTTGTAAAGTACGAATAGAAACACCAAGTTGAGTTTTAATTTCTTGATAAAATTCCTCCAAAATAGAAAACAGTTCAGATATATTTTTCTTTAAAAATAACCACGTCAACGAGAGTAATCATCAATAAAAGTAACAAAATACTTAGACTCTAAAGTAGACACAATACGAGAAGGATCCCAAACGTCACAATGAACTAAAGCAAAGGGGGACGAAACCCTTTTATTGACTCGAATAGGAAAATGATTACGAGTGTATTTCCCTAACCGACACGACTCACAATGTTAAGTGGACAACTTAGACAAATTAAGCACCAATTTTTTGAAGTTTGGTAAGACTTAGGTGTCCTAACTGAGTATGGATATTATAAGGAGAATATGTGGCAGAGCACGTCTTGGATGATAGAGAAAGGTAATAGAGGCCTTGTGACTCACATCCGACGTCAATCGTCCGTCCCGAACTTCGGTTCTGCACGGTAACATTATCATTTGTAAAAGTAATAATATAGTCATAGGACCAAGTTAATCGACTAACTAAAAGTAAATTAAAAGGACATCCAGGTACTTAGAGAACATTTGCAACTAAAATGGAAGGAAGAATTTGGACACTGCCAACCCCTTGAGACTGAGTTTGAGAGCCATTGGCAGAAGTTATAGTAGGTAAAAAAGCAGATGTAGAGAAAGAAGAAGAAAGACCTTTATTATCAATGACATGATCAGACGCACCTGAATCAAGAACTCGAGGGCCGAGAGAATATAAGTAAGAGGTAAACAGATGAATTACTAGTGTGTGCAACCGAAGTAGTAGAAGCAGAGTTTGGATGACTCAAAATCCATCAAAGGAAATCTTCATAACTAGTCAGGGAGCCTTATGGAGAAGGTGTAGTCTGAATAGTGGCAGAAGGATTAAGTTGAGTTGCATTTATCGAAGGCGAAGGCTTACCATGCAACTTCCAACAACGATCAATAGTGTGTCCAAGTCGATTACAATGCTCACATTTGGGATGAGGCTTAGAGTTGGATGGTCCTCCACAAGAGCGACTCTGATTATGGTAGACATATCCAAAATAGTAATAGATCCTAAAATTTGATCACGAGTTGCAGAGTACTCTTAGGGCAAGTCATAAAGTGCAAGAAGCATGAAGAAGGTGATGCGTTGATCCAGCTCCTTTTTTTGTTCAACTAGATTACTTGCATCAGGAAAGAGAAGCTCAATAAAATCATGAAGTGCACTATGAACGTTGCCAAGATATGTAGAAATAGAACCAACTATCATCTTCGGAATAATGATATTCAGCAAGTGGTGACAAACTCCATAGAGACGTTGAGTGTCATTAGTGCAGAGTGCTTTTGCCTGACTCCAAACCAATTCACACGTGCGATGTGGATGGAAAATCGATTTAACGCCTGGATGAAGTGTAAACTTGATGACACTGCACAACTGAGCATTTATCTATTTCCATTTTGAAGTTTCAACTGCAACCACCTTTTCAGGATTTTTAGTGAGATGGTCCTCGTAACTTTGACCAAGCATCCATAATTTGATGTTGGCGGCCCAACCGTCAATATTTGATCCATTCAATTTTTCTATAGAGAGAGGAGAGCTGATGTAGTTGGTAAAGACGCTCTTTGTTTCAGTAGCATACAGAGACGTTATGGTCGGTAAAGAGTGCCATAAAACGCATATGAACTGGGGAAACAGGGGCTGTTTGAATTGCAACGTGTATAACCGTGACTCGAAACTCAAAACTTAGGAGGTGGCAGGAGGTGGTCATGGATCTGACATGCGTGAAGCATTTGGGCGCATGAGAGGTTTGTTGAAGACGCGTGTTGAGGGGTGGGCCAATCTGAGATGTTTGACGCTACTAGAGTCGTCGTTCACCGAAAAGGTCGTCAAAGGGAGTGGCAGCGGCGATGATAGAGCGTGGTGGCTGGGAAAAATGGGAAAACAGTACCACAGACAGGGTAGGGGGAAATCAGAGTTGAGAACACGATTTATAGAAAAAAAATTCTCACTGAAGGCAGTGGGTCCACCGCGTAGTTGAAGATTAGGGTTGCCTCTCAATAAGCTTTGGATACCATATTGAATGAGAATAGAATATTGAGAGACATGTTGAATAGCCCATGTGTTTCAACTACATAGCAGAACTCAAAACGCGTTTGAATAGCCCGTTTGTTTTAGTAGCATACAAAGACGCCATGGTCGGTAAATAGTGCCATAAAATGCGTTTGAACCGGGGAAACAGGGGTTGTTTGAACTATAATGTGTATATCCATGACTCAAAACTCAAAACTCGAGGGCAAATATGGAATCAAAAGGCTAAGGCGAGTGCAAAGAGAGAGGTCGTGTCGTAAACAGTTGTCGAATGCTCTGTCGTGCGTGGTGGCAGGAAATGGCACATGGATCTGACGCGGGTGAAGCTTTTGGGCGCGTGAGAGGTTTGTTGACGGCGCATGTTGAGGGGTGGGCCGATCTGGGGTGTACGATGTTACTAGAGTGGTCATTCACCGGAAAGGTCGTTGAAGGGAGTGGCAGTGGCGACGACAGAGCGTGGGTGGCTCGAAAAAATGGGAAAACATTACCACATATAGGGTGGGGGAAAATCGGAGTTGAGAGCACAGTTTATTGGAAAAAAAAAATCTCTCCAGAGATTGTGGGTTCACCGGGTAGTTGAAGATTAGGGTTGCTTCTCAATAGGCTTTGGATATCATATTGAATGAGAAGAGAATATTGAGATAGACTATGAGTAATAAATACACATAATGATCGAAATACTTACAAATATTCTATTTATTTACATAATAATATTTTATTTTCACCAGATAACAATGATGTAATTAACTCTCATTCAATGTTTCTCTTAATAGGAAATAAATTAGGGTTAGCTATCATTAACTACTCATTCATAGTGAAATCATGGGAACTTCACACCTAATAAATAGTAACTTTATGCTAATTGTCCTGGTGAGCACAAACTTTTCCCCCACATTGAGATGCGACATCAACGATAAAAGTCCATTCTTTATAGCAATCTAACAACCCCTCCTTTAAGGTGTGAGTGTCCACAAGTACTTTCACTCAAACAACCAACACAACATATATATTCTAGCATCACAATTTTTTGCCATAGGCACAACTACACTACCAGAATAAATCTAATGTTTATTAATACACAACCTAAGGTTATTAAGAGAAAATGTATGGTGTTTTTGAGTTATCTTACCACTGTCCCACCAATAAAACAATACTTTCAGTGATTTGAGGATACCCTAATTTATACTAAAATGACCTATCTTTCGGCATGAGTAAAAAAATAACAACATAATTGAGTCATGATAGTCCTCGGATCAACATCCAAGGTAAAAATAAATGGATAGAGAGAAACTTACCCAAACAACAAAATCAGAACCTCCACTCGTGTTGGAATGTTGGCAGCACAACAATATAGTTGATTTGGAGTTATGGTCGAAAATGGTGAGGACACCCACCTATTTATAGTTGTTGGTTATGGCATTTTTACTTAACGAAAATATTTCACTTACCTAGACTGACTGGTATGGCTGACATGCAGCCATACAATAGCTCAATCTGACATGTGGTTCTTACTTTATTTGGGGTCGCTCAAAGTGAATTTCGTGCGCTTAGCAAAATTTAGCACCACTTAGAGCAAACCGGATTTGCTTAACGAAATTAGGTAACTTACACACATTTTTGCTTACTTTCTTAGCAAGCAAGGCTTATTAGAGGCTCTTCTGGGTTTTGGATCTCCTTCGATTCACTAGGAACAATGTTCTAAATTATCATGAAATACAACGGTGTCCTTGATCCTAACATGCAAACAAGTTTCGTGGAAAATGGGTAGTTACACTTAGCATGTTATACAATTGACCAAAAACAATTTATACTTCTTTAGCATAGGAAATGCAGTAAATTTTGTGGAAGTTGCGTAGCACATGTTTAATAAGTGGATACCTTCAAGTACAAATTATTTTGCTTTCTGTAGTCTCTAGGGTGCATTGCAACAAAAACCACCTTAGACAATTATTTGCCATGTTCACTATGTTTCCTGTGAGTACAAATTATTTTGCCTTCTATAGTCTGTCTTTCAATTTGTTTCCTCATTCTATTTTCTCGCTACACGCTGTGTTCCTTATTATATTACAAGTATTTGTGATTCACTTGAAGGAAAATTGAAGATGTGAATTAACTTCTATTTGTATCGAGATACAATTTAATTGTTTGAGGATCTCGTTCAAGATATATAATATTAGGGATAAGAATTAGGTAGACCTAACAATCATGTAAGATTATTTAATGCTTATTTTTAAGGATCTTTTAGGGTATGATTAGGAATTGGAATCTAGAGAGGAAAGTTTTAGAGTTAAGTGTATAGATCAACATACATTTAACATTTTTAAAAAATGGAATGAATGACATGATATTTTGCCATATATTATTTCAATTACCCTTTTAATAGATTTTATAAAGATTTAAAAATTTCTTTATTTTATAAATGAAAAATATAGCATCTCCTCTCTTTTCCTCCAAAACCTAACTCCCAACATGGCCTTAAAAGATTGAAACAAAAATAATTGGTGTACAAACAATTTTCGTGTTCTTAGTAGTATAGCCTTTTTTGGCTTCATTTACATACGACAAAGGCAACTTGGAAAGAATAAATGTTAGGTTAATTATCAGTAATATGATAGCCAACGCCCAAAATAGGACATGAATACATATGCACAAAAAAATGACGTGACCACTACTACTCATGTCATGGGAGATTACATATTTACCGTACAAATTCTATATACAAAACTCCTATTGTCCTTTGGCAGAAGCTAACTGTTTCTTTAGGTTGAGCACCTCTAGTCCTTGCGAAGCCAACATGTCTTTCAACCTCCCTGAAGCTTCTTTGTACTTTATTTTTGATAAAACTGACTCATCGATTGCTTCCTTATATCGACAACGAAAAGCATCTAGCTTCGCTTGTGTTCCACGAAGTCTCATTCTGCGTTTAGCTGTTTCATTGGTGTTTGCAACTTTATCCTGTTCATAAAATTGTATGGTAAATAGATTTTACTGAAGTAGAATAAGAACAAGATGAACCCTTGAATGTTCAAGAATGAAACTAGTCTAGCTAAGTGGAGGAATATTTCTGAGTTCATACAAACACCTACATTGAACCAGATAACCGAATATGATTCACTTACCGCGTGCATTTTGACTTCAATGCACGAAATTTTATGACTCAGCTCCTCAATATGGTCTTTTGCCCTTGACAACTGTAAAAATATTGATGTGGTTAAAAAAAATTATAAGGGCAATTATCATAAGATAATCCTTAGTTTACCTCATCTTGGCAATGTTTTAGCAGGAAATCCACTTCCATAACATGTTTCTTTTGATCTTCCATCTGGGTCGTCAATTTGTCCCTTTCTTCTGTGACAACGGAAAGTTCGCTCTTGAGGTTCTGTTAGATGATCTGAGATGATTAGTAAAACTAATACTGTGCAGATTCTTACACATACATCTTTATTCCTTCATTCCAAGTTATATATAATGGACAATTTTCTTAGACAATTGTACAGGTAGAGGTAGCGAAGGAGAAACCTGAAATTCAGAAAAATCCGACATAGTATTTAATTCTCTTAGATGTGATAGATTATCTCCTTTGTTAAGAACTTGTACTACTCTTTGAATTCCATCTGCATTCTCGGGATAGTCATGCAGCTCATGCTCCAAAGGTAGCAACTCATGTTTGGGTTTTGATATCTGCAATGCATGCCAATACAGTGACAACAATGTTGTGTACTAAAATCAATTACAAAATCATTAGCAATCAATATTCATTACTTCTCGAGATTGTTTGCTCACCACATTGACAGTTTCCGGGTGATCCAACTCTAAAACGTTTTCCCTGTAGCCATGAAATTAGACGATACATAAATAAGCATAGATTGTCAGAAAATAATAAATCATTGCTTTTTTTCCTACATACAGAAGATAATAAAATATATTCTTGTTGCTCACAAAACTCATGAATTCTCACTTAACAGTATTAATATAAATGAACAAAGATCACATCATGCACAGCCTTGTAATACATAAAGTTGGCCCATTCTAAACATATTTGACTAAATTCGACATAGTGGTAGTTGCAGGTGTAATATTAGAATAATATGATGGGCAATTAATAGGTTGCATTGATTTGGTGTGTTTTAGAAAATAATACTGAAAATGTTTTAATTTATCAGATAGATAAATCCTCATTTCTAGATGACTTATTTTATTGGATAGTTGTAAGTAAAAAACTTGAAATACATTGATTAGGCCCAATCATAAAATTTATGGTTTGGATTTCCAGTGAAGTCAATAAAAGGAACGTAGTAAACAATAACTATAGATCTATGCAATTTTATGATATATGTTGACAAAAGGAAAGCTGGTGGAACAGGTACACCATTTTAATCGCTGTACCTCATAGTAGGAGCAAGAGATACTCAGATACCTATTAACAAAAAGGTTAACAAAAACCCTAAACCCTAAATAATCTCAAGTAGAAATAAGAAAGTAATGAGGCGGGTCAGAAGAAGAGGGAAATATAATATGATAAGTTAAACAAACCTGAACTTTTCCTTGACGAGCAAATTTTCATATGAAATAGTCAATCTTTCCTGGACGATCCTGTATTCTTCTCTACAGGATTCCAATTCCTTCTTTACCTAGCATTTGTAAACAAATTTTATAAAATTATCTAGATGATGCAATGAAAATTAGAAAGAAATTTATCAATCATGCTTGAAGATCGGCATGATACATCAAATTATTTTCTGCAGGGTTATATTGTAACAAAATTATACCAAAGGTAGCATTTGGCGGATGCATTGTAGGATAGAAAATGATACGAGTTCCATTTTATATTTGATCCATTTTAAAAATTGAACATAACTGAATGAAACCAAGAATCAAGGCTAAAATATGCTTCCAATCCTTCTTTTACTCAAAATTTATTTTGTTCTTTATCTTCGCAACGTATACAAATTCATCTATTTACCCTTATCTGTTAAATGTGTTCTCATAGTGAGTTGTGCTGATCATGAACTATCTCACTTGATCTTTGATGGCATGTGACATGTAAAACATCTGACACTTCATCCGTGGTCAATTTCATTACAGACCCTTTGTTTCAATGCAAATAATTGATGGGTGCCACCAATTAGGCTGCTTTGGCTTTTGTATTGAACTATGGTTTGAAGGGCAAGGTTATCAGGACCATTTGCTCAAACAACCCAACAATACTTCCACCAAGGAACAATCATGTTCGAAACATTGATGACTCATTGCCAGTCTCCGCAGTGTTCTTTGGTTCTCAATTGATACTAAACTTCAGTATTGCTCCTATAAGATGTGCTACGATGTCTGGACAAAGACGAATAAAACTTATTCTAACGACATCAATCATTTCAACAGCACCATCTCTACTCTTATCTCTGTGAAGAAACTGAAACTCAATAGGAACAATACTATTTCATTGTACCTTCACACCAAATTCTTCCAAAATAATCAGTAATTTTAGAATTACTCTTTGATTATATGGTGTAGAACCTCAAATAAAAAGGGCGGAATTGCAACACTTAAACTAGGACAATCATGACAAAATCAATTCTCAACAGCCAAGCCATTATGTATGAAGAAAGTAAAAGACAAAATACTTTCATGTTTTTTTCATGTTTTATTACAATAGTAATATTGAGTAATAATGACAGAATCAGAAAATAAAAATAAACATAATAATATAAAATAAAAGAGAATCAAATCTGATTTCTCTTGATTCTTCAACAATGTATAATGTATCAGAAAAAAAAAAAAAAAAAACATTTCCAAAATAAAATTAAAACTCGAGCTTACATGCAACTATTCATGTTATAATTCTAAACCATTAAAAAGGGAAGAAAGGATCAATGCATTCCACAAATGAAAGAGACATTGCAAACTAAACAAATAATGGAGCTTCAAGGACCCCATGTTGATACAATATTTGTAAAACAATAAAAGAAACTAATCAAGGTTTCATATGGACAAGTTTAGAATTATATTAGCTTCTTGCTTATAAGAGCTTCTCAAGTGTGATAAGTAATTGATTCTTAAGTTGCAAAATATCCCTTATAAGTTTATAGGTGCATATGGAGAAGGAAATGCAGTTTCTTAAAAAGTTGAGGTACAGAAGCTAATTGCAACTTAAATGAAAAGCTGTTAATTAAAAGATTCATAATCAATGCAAAATCATTTAAACTTTTCTTTTACAACTGTATGCTGAAAAATTTATCCAAACTAGCTTAAATAGTAAAGCTATTAATCTTACTTCTGATAATTCTGCTGATAAAGAGGTAATTTGCTCATTGTTTGACCTTGCTTGCTCTTCTATGGCTAGAAGTGCATCTTTCTCCTTGGCAGACCAAATTGCCTTTTCCTCCTCTATTTCCAATAGGGCATCTGTGAGTTGCTGCAAGATCAAGGAGACACAATAAAACAACCTTAAATTAATCAAAAAGAAAATGCCTATAAAAAGGAAGAATCACAATCAAAAGAAAAGAATA
The DNA here is from genome assembly GCA_037974735.1 of Cicer chorassanicum. Taxonomy (NCBI): domain Eukaryota; kingdom Viridiplantae; phylum Streptophyta; class Magnoliopsida; order Fabales; family Fabaceae; genus Cicer; species Cicer chorassanicum. The sequence continues at coordinate 27,212,208 of JBBPBP010000001.1, forward strand.
GTTGCAATTGCACTACCATTGCCAACTCCTCCTTTTCTTCCACCAATACTTTGATAGAACTTTTGAATTTTTCTTGGTCGAGATCAGATTCTTCCAATCTTTGTTTCTGGATGCACAAGAATAAGATATCAGATTTGGTGGTTGGAATGAGAAAACATACCAGCTATGTAATCTGCCTGTTAAAGTAGTTAGCCCTCTATTATAGAGTAGTTAACTATGTTAAAACTGACAAGTGACAACTGTCAGTTTGAAGTAGTAGAGTCTCCTAGATTAGGAGTTGTGATACTAAGTTGAAAGAAAATGTTCGATGAAATGATTGCTACATCTATATAATGAGAATCATCAATATATAGACTAAAGCTCATAACTATCCCAGAATAAAGCTATATTACAACTGTACTACAGTCAAATAATAATTATAGAACTCTCAACATGAATGTCATCATTGTCACACACAGCTCATCCCACTCAATTCAGCAGCTAATTATAAAGCTCAACTTGGTGTTTGTACTCAGTGTTGTCAAATATCGGTTGATATCCGCGGACTGACAACATAGAGTCAAACATATTATGTAATATATTAGGCACCATGTACTGTGGCTTTCTGTTGCAACCTGTGAATCTTCAACAGCCTCTTATTTTTCAGGCCTATTGTGTTTTTCTTTGGACCTGAGGACCAGATGACCGAAGGTCGATCTCTAGCTCCTGGATATGCCAAAGATCCAACCTTATCTGACAGTGGTCCAAGAAACTCCAGTTGCAACGCCCAACACAAAAGCAAAATAGAGGAGTGCGGAAACTGGAAAATACAACAGCTGAACTGTTGTGGCTTCACACTCTGCTCAAGGATCGAGTACATGGAACAAGATTTCAATAAAATGGTGTAAAATAAAATAAGAGCTCAAATGTGTGTTATATTTCCTCACGATGAATAAGAAAATATTCTGACCAAGGTACTATATACATACAAATTCTGTGAACTGTGACACACTCAGATATTTGATCAATTTTATTTAATACACCGAGTTTGAAGGGAAAATGTTAGTGTACTAAACTGTGTGTTTGTTTCGAATCAGTATGTGCAACTCACTGTGTTAGAGACAAGTAGTTACACTCTGTTATCGAGTAGTTTTTTTTTGTTGAACTGACAACTGTCGATTGGTTAATTATTAACAGTTAGAAGAATACCTCTAATAATCTCAACAGATGTCAATAATCAACTCCACTCGATGCATTCAAATTCAGAATATTTCTCTCTCTAAGTTTTCTTCCACTGACTATTCATTTTCGCTCAGCTCTTTGGCATCATTCTATCAATCGTTAAACATTTGTGTTGAAAGGAGAAACTAAAGAACTTTGCAGAATAACTTACAAGAGCTGAAATATCCTCCTTCAAATCATATATTTCAGAGGTTGATGCACTAAGCTTTTCAGTCAAATCTTCCAGTTCTGAAGTCAAACCTTGATTAATAGATATCACCTCTTCTTTCTCTTTCAGTGCAGCTGTTATTTCTTCTTCCAACGAAGTTATTCTTGTTTCTGATTCAAATGCAAAAACTTCCAGCTTCCTATGCTCTTCCTGATCAGCAATACATATATATTAAGAAAATCGGTTATCCAACTTGGAAATTTTAAAAAACATAAAGACAAATGATCATGTATGAAAAATAATTTCAATCATGATCACGATTCGTCATCATGATTATATCAATATCACAGAAAATTAGTAGCAGGTGAATGTGCTGAAAGCTGTCTGTTGAAGATTATAACGCACTTTAGATTCATAGTTAAAAGCAATAACATTTATTTGTCAACAACAAAAATGTTATGTTTGACATGCAAATAAAGAAGGAGGATGCTTAAGGGGGTAATACCATAATAAGTACCATCGACAAATGATCAATAACACAAGACTGTATTAGCCAATTTTACCATTTTTTTATATAATTCATTTCATGATATAAATCATATATTAAAGGTTTAAATAGCGAAATCCTATCTATAACTCTTAATTGGTGCTGTCAGTTACTGCACATAACCTATTGTTGCCAAAATCCTGAATTAGGAAAGGGTGCTTTTACACACGCATGCATACCGTACAATAACAAGAACATGACAAATTTAAATAAATCATCTCCTACTGTGTATGTAGTCAGTGGTGGATTGCGGGACTTGCGGCCAAACCCCAAAATGCTATTGCGATGAAGCAGGTGGTGGTATGGCCACTACACCAAAGCTTAGGGAAACAAGACAAGCAATTTAGACCATACATGTATAAGAGCTCAAAAATAGGGGGGAGGGGGGACACAATTAAACACATCCATAACTAACAATTAAAGTTCATTATTAATAATTTTCAAGCAAAATAACAAATATGCAAAGGGAAGGGTTCTGTCGCAAAGAGAATAGCAGGCCACTATGTTCTTTTCCCACGCACAAGCGGTATCTTTGGGTTTTCATTTCATCTTCAATTTTGCAGCTGGGGCAGCCACATTGTCCCGCTCTTAGGCCACAATTTGCCTGCTTTGGGGCACTACAGCTGCAACCCTAAAACGCAACGCCTCAATTGCGACCGCTACTGCCACAATTAACTACATAGCCTATTGTTTACAAAAATTCTGATAAAATGTACTTATTTCTTGTTACAAACAGCTGTTGACAAAAGGAGTTAAAGACTTGCTTAAATAAAAAGTAATAACCACAGTTTATGCAAACAGCAAAACATATATCACTTCTTCTACCAGAGAAATCGCAAGACCCTTTGGTCTTTGAGGATCAAACATCTTTGAACTCTTGTCAACAATTGAATCACGTCTTCTACCAGCAAGTGAATCACGTTTATTGATATCCCGTTCAAGACGAGAGTTCTGGCCATGCAACCGTTTGATCTCTCGTTCAGCATAGGCTTTCTCACCCTACATGATATGTTAGGGAATAAAAATTTACAACTTTGATGAGCAATAGGTAACAATGAAACCAAAAAACCCTTAAGTATAACAAAAACAACCTCAAGTTTTGTTTTTTCTTGCATAGCATTCTTAAGCTTAGACTCAGTTTCTTTCAACCTGGTTTTTGCCTTCTCAAGATCTCTTCTTAACGTTTCCTTTTCCTTGGCCACTGAAGATAATGTTAAACATGATACATCTTTCTCAAGAGTTTGGATATAAGAAATCAACTCTCCATTTTCCAATTCTTGTTGTCCTAACTGTTCCTGTAACAAATATAAAAAGTTATCACCCCATTTGCTGCATTGCACAATCAGACAAAAAAAGAGATATTACAGATAACATATCATCAAATAAGGGCCCACCAGCAAAGAGTTATGGGAGTTCTGAGCATCTAATTCTGATTCCTGAAGATGCTTTTGAATATTAGCTAGCTGGTTGTCCAGAAGAATCTGCAGCACAAATATTAGACCAACTAGATAACGCAGATACAGCTATGAATATATCGTAATAGAAAGGTAATTTTACCTTCTCATTCTCAAGCTGGGATATTGTTTGTCTTAAGGAAGAATTCAACTTCTGATAATTACTAAACATTAATTTTTGTCCTGCAGAATTCTGAGATACTGAGGTTTTGAAATCCTGCATCAAATCATGAAATAAAACCAAAACTGATAAGAGTAGCCTGAACATATTTAGATACAACAGTAATAATTAGTTAGACTTAGAAAACAAAAAATAGCCACTCAAGACATTATATAGAAATTTCATCTTCATTATATTTATCTAATATTGCCTCAATAATACTTACGAGGAACAAGTGACAGAGAGTAGAGAAACTTTTAGTAGCATCGTCAACCATCAAAATAACACTTTGAACAGCTTCTTTTGAGTTTTGTATTTCGGACATTATGTCTTGAATTCCCATGGAAACACTAGTTACAAAGTCAACATTCCCATCCTACATGAAGCTTGAAGATTCAGTTTTATAGAATAGGATATAGTATGTATGTATAATAGTTTTATAAAACTGCTAACTTATATAACCATAAGGAAATTATAATTAAGGAACAGTCTAAAAGTTCACACACAGTGCATTAAATACATACATCGATGCTGCACACAGTTTTACTGGAAATGAGTTGTTCCCTAGCCACCCGTGCTGCCTCCTGTGCTTTTGTAAGCTCTTCATTGAGCTAAGAAAATGAAACAAAATTCAGGAATTAGAAATGTGAGTAAAGAAAAAATTTACACAATTTTATACATCAACAAGCAGCTCCATATTTGTGTCTGCAAAAATATAGCTTAGATAAATACTTGTGGGTGACATATTTAGATAAACTATGAATACTTCACAATAATTAAATAAAAGATTCCATAAAACATTTAAATGAGTGCAATCACGGAATCAACAGTGGTAGTTAAATTAAATTTTCAAATTGTACCTATAAATTGTTAATGAGTTGTTAAGTGGAGCCCTGACCTCAGAATAACCAATCCTTACTACCATATTTTGTCACAAAAAAATTTAAAATGGACAAAATACTTAAATTTCTAAACAGGCAAGTGACTTTTACTAATTTCTTTTTTTTTTTCCTTCCTTTTTTTAAACTTTTCATAATTGTGCAAGTGTAATGTAGTTGTTCGGACTTCTGTAGGAGGAAAGCAAAGGCATATGAAGATTCTTTTGGATAGCAAGGACCAGCTACCTAGTGGGAAAGTAAGAGGCAATATAAACAGTGAGGTAAATATATATGTTGAATTTACCTTGATACCTTCAAGTGAATTATTATAACATTAAGAGAGAAAAAAAAATAAAAAACTCTCTATGCTTGACTGAGTTCAAGGGGTAGATCATATTAGGTCCATTACATTGAATTAGTAAAATATCACTTCCTTAAACAACTTTACCGAAGCATGCTTGTCAATGAGTAATCAATATCTTTCAATCAGATTAGAAGGCACGGTAGAAGAATCATTATTAACTAAAACAATGACTACCTCTTCAAATTTCTCCATAGCACACATGTTTTGCTCGGTTGCTAAATTAAAAACATTATCCAGGTTTTGTTGGCTTGATAACTTTTCCATTTCCAAAACCTTAATCTTCAAGGTACAAGGACAACAAATATATAAGTAAGACACATCTAGAAATCACAAATAAATAAAATGATTTCATTACGATATATGAAGAATAGTTTAGGCTTAAATGTAACATCCCCAAATTTTCAGGTTATGTTGGCTTGATAACTTTGCCATTTCCAAAACCTTAATCTTCAAGATACAAGGACAACAAATATATAAGTAAGAGGCATCTAGAAATCACAAAACAAATAAAATGAATTTCATTACGATAATGAAGAATATTTTAGGCTTAAATGTAACATCCCCAAATTTTCAGTTATACTATTATGAGATTGATATATGTATATATATATATATATATATATATATATATATATATATATGTTGTCAGTCTCAGATAGGGGCGCGGAGCGCCAATCCTAAAAATGGGATAGCGGGATGACCGCTATTGTGAAGACCAAAAAACAGTATATAAACTAAATATAAAATACAAATAGTATACAAAAATACAAAAAAAAAAATAGCAACATATACAAAATTAAAGGGGTAATCATACTTAATAACCAAAATCCAACATCAAAATCAAGTTCTAATAGTAATTGCAATCAACAAAATAGAGAACAAAGCAGACAAGTCAAAAAAAGAACGACAACAATAGAGCAAGAACATAACGATATTGAACAGAGCAAGAAAAGAACAAAAACGACGGAGCAAGAACAAGAACGAAACAGAGGAAGAATGAAAACGGTTTTTTTTTCATGATGCTGAACCAATCCCTTTGTGGGTTTATAATAATAAAAAATTAAGGCTTAAGTGGGTGCAAAATGACCTAGATACCCTTAATGAAGAATAAAAAATAATAAGACATGTGTTTTTGAAAAAGTCATTGTGCAGGTCCAATAGCGGGTCGGTTTGAGATAGAGGGTCGTGATGATAGCGGGATTCGCGGGCGGGATTGCCGCTACCGGCAAATGCGTTTTCCCATTCGGTGGCGTCGCGGCCAGCCCCTCCACTGCACCATGATAGCGGGCGCCGGGATTGACAACATAGATATATATATATATATATATATAGTTTATTGTAATTTTGTTCAATAATATAAACTAGGGTCTTGAACAAAGGTTGTTAAATAAAGGTGGGATAGGGAGAACAAATACATGGTCTTAAGAAATTGTAAGAAGAGGGAATTGCAAGAGCTCAAGAAAAGCAAGGACTTTTCTGCTATTAGATTTTAATTATGTGAAGGGTTTCATTTAAAAAATAAACAAATTTATAAAGAATACTGGTTACAGGAAGTCCTATTAGTGACGCCCACTGAAAGGTTTTGGGCTCATGCAGGCCTAAATGCCAATGAAAGAGAAGAAAAGAAAGTTAGGTACTTACCCAAGATTCATTGTACAGAAGTTGTACAACGAAAAGATTCCAGAATTGAGAAAGAGTAACTAATAAATGATAGTTCTTCTGCTTCTAAAATGTTATGAGAATATTCAAGTATAACTGTTTTATATGATGATTTACTCACTAAGATTTAATTTCATTAGTTTAAGTTTGTGTTTTACAATTACAAATAACCAGGATTGAAGCTATGGAAGTTGGATTATTGGATAAAAAATTCAAGCATTATTTTGCTATGTTGCCTGTAATTATTATATACATATTACCACGGGAAATGCCCCTTTCGAAGTACCTATGTACTTTTTTTCCTTTGTATCATGTAAACATTCTATAAGTTTAAGTAATGATAAACGATGAATGTTTGTACGGCCTGTATGTATGATGATGTTTAGTTAGCTAAGGTGTACAATAAATAACTTTTTAGTCCCTTTAATTTATCCTTTCTCCAGTTTAGTCCCTAAAATAAATCCTTTTTATTTTAATACTAGAAACATAGGAAATTTGGTTTTGGTCATTGTTGTTTTGGTTTCAGTCCCTATATTATTTGTCCATATTAGTATTAGTCCCTATATAGTTCTTCCAAGGATTATGATCAATATATTATAGGAAAAAGAGTAGACAAATATTATAAGGATTAAAAGCAAAACAATGAGGAAAAAGTAACTTTTCAAATGTTTCAGGGATTTAAACTATAATTTTTTTTATAGGGGACTACGCCAAAATTTATATATATTACAAGGACCAAAAATGTATTTAAGCAAATAATAAAACATTAGGAATCTAGTAGTGATTTTAAATAAAATAGGATTCTAGTAGTTATCATGATTAGTTTCCATATTTGAAGTATTGTATAAGTACAAATAAGAGTCATTGAGTCAATGCTTAGTCATTTGTATCAAATCATTATATCAAACCATAACAATTCAAATTATTTTCTTCATTCTCTTCTCTTCTTCCTTAAACACACTTTCATGCAGCACAAAGCAGGAAATGCTTATCAAAACTTATACTGCCTCTGTCCCTATATACACAAGACCCTCTTGAGTTCTATTTGTGTCCCTTTTCATAAGACCCCTTTCAAATTTTCAATTGCATTATTATTTATTTACCAACATATCCTTAATTATGTTACATCTTTTTCTGTAATACGTAATAAATACTCTAATGAATACATTAACATCTCTCCTAAAGGGTAAACTTGTAAAATCATACCAATTGTCAACAAAATTAATACAACAAAAACTTTCTTAATTCCCGTGATTTACTTAAAGAGATTCTATATTTAGGGACAGAGGTAGTAATAATCAAATAAACTTTTGGAACAAAGAAATAACAGAAAGAATAAGCAAGAAGTGAAAAACCTGCTCTTGAAGTCTCTTGATAACAAGAATAGCCTCTGACTCTCTAAAACACAAATTTTTATCCCCATTAAAATTAACATTATGGGCACTACTATTTAAATATTCAATAGATTCCGTAGAAAGGAGAAAATTTTCCTCAATCAACTGCTTTTTCAATGACTCAATCTTTATCTGACTCATAGTTATCTGCAATAAGAAAAACATGAGCATCTTTAGGGTCTACTAATCGCTGGCTTGCAGGAAATAAACTGGGAATAAAATTAAAACCTGAGTTTCATATTTAAGAAGCAAATTCTCATATTCTGCTTGAAGTTCTAGATATTTGTCGTCATCCTGCTATGTTTGCAAGATATTAGAATAACAACTACTGAGAAATGGAGAAAAGGAAATATTAATAAGCCGTGTGATATGACAAACCATAGATAAGCTTTTCTTCCTTGATGGAGCCTTTTTCCTGTTTGTTACATGCAATAAATCACAGGGATTTGGTAGATTGCAATCATCATTTGCATCACCTTTACTATCATCTTCTTGCTTACAGGAATCATCCACATAAACATCTTCATTTACAAGTTCGTCGAAAGGAAGAAGTGGTCCCATGTCTCGCTTAGGTGGAATAGGTTTTGCAGTTGAAGCATTTATGTGGATGCCAGTGTCGACCTGAAGTGCAGAAAACAAATGAATTTGGGTTATACTAATATGAGATACAATATAAGAAGCAAGATAACCATCATAGCCTAAAATCAACGTCATAATATATCATGCAATCAAGGTTAACAGTGGTACTGTATATAAACTTAATTTCTAACCTATGAATATTAAATTTCTAGCAACTTAGATAAGAAAATAATATATATAAACACAGGAAACTCAATAAATGAAAATTATTTAGTGAATTCTTTAGAGAATTCCAAACAACAAAGTAAATGCAACAAAGAGCTGAATGTCATATAACCACATTGAAGTCATGCTGAGGAATGAGAACTAGCTCAGAAAACTGAACAGTCCAATGTCCTCTCATTCTCTTTTTCTCAGGTATCTTGAGTTACCAAATTGTTTTTCTACAACTAAATACAAAACATATCAGATAATGCTGCTCTTCTTCAGAGTCATAGTAGCATATACCAATTTGTGTACTTTTCCACAACAAACGTTAATAAAAACTTATATATTTTTCCTCAATAAAAGGATAACTGATGTTATTACAACAATAAAAACATTTGAATTAGCATCACAAACAACCACCAAATCATGTTGTCAAAAAAAAAAAAAAACCACCAAATCATAATTCATACAAGACCCATCAGAACTAATACTGAACTACTAGAAAGAAAGTAACATGTTACATCTTTTGGATGCTCCAGTGAAAGATTTCCAGGACACCATGTATCCCGCCTCTTCTCCTGCCAAGAATGCATGAAAAACATAATCAACCAATGGTAGTGAGGACAGGAGGATGCAAGAAAGACAAAAAGATCAGGCTGAAAGCATATTAATTGTAAGGAGTTAGTATAGTGGCCAAAACAAAAATTAAACAAGTATGCTTATCAATGCAGCAATTACTGGAAATTCAGCATGAAAGAGAAAATTAAAAAAAAAAAAAAACAGTTGTTGGTGCAAGCTGCCAAAGCAGTGACGATTACTTTAGAATCAGTCATTCATTTTGATAGCATTCTCTTGAATTGTGATTACCAGTATTTTACATTTGCATGAAACGGCTGCATACAAGGTCTAGTTATATAGCCATATTTATCATTTATATTCTTATGCATAAGGCTATAGGCTTTAGATTATCGGATTTTAAGTTGTCGAGGGCTAAGGACTAGGGCCTTTCCAGGTTGAGTAATGTGAATGACTAAGAATCATTGAGAGTGTGTCACTCCGTTTTCAATTTCTGATATAGTTGTCTCCACATTTCTACTTTTCTACAATTGTCTAGTCGTAACATTCTCCTCATCACATCCTCGTTGCTTCCATAACTCAAGTTTCAAAAGTATACAGAGACCAAAATGCTTTCCTCGTTATTCACAACCCTGACTCTAACACTAATGGATTTGCAGGTATCTGCCACTGTATTCATCTTATTTCGAGCCCCTCTGGTCAAAGCAGAGATAAAAACTAATGGATCCTGTTGTAAATAATAAACTGTAAATAGTAATATTTGTATCCAAATTGAGAGGAATTTCTGAGCTCTAGTCGGTATTTTGAGGATAAGCCATGGATGTAAATTGAATTAAGCTCTTGAAATTATATTAGGTTTCAATTATCAAGGAGAAACTGAGAAAGATAAAAAAAAGAAAATTACAGTAGAAGATTTGGGACAAACTGAAAGAAAGTTATACTAGAATGTTTGTTAGAAAGTTATACTAGAATGTTTGTTAGAAAGTTATATCTAGTGTGAGTGTAAGTGTAACTCTAACTATTTCTAACTGTACCTAAACTGACAGCTGTCAATTTAGAGCAGCAAACACCTAAGCTGAGAGACATGCAGTACCAAGAGCCTAATATAAATCAAGCTATTCCAATGGCATTTAATAGATTTTATTTGTAAATGTATTTCAATTTCAATCCTAAACATAGTAAGTTTAGATTTAATGACCTGGGAAAAAATTAAAGAAAAAAAAGCAAGCATCCCGCTCAAAAAGTATACTTGATTTGAACATGCATTAGTAATACCTTTTTAATATAATTGCGGTTCTCATCCCTATTTGAAAACAAAACCATTGAACTCAAGTTTTCGATTCTCTTGGCTTGCTCATGTACTCTCTTTTCCCATTCAGCTTGAGTTTTCTTTTCCTCCTCTAATTCCAAAGCTATGCGTTCCCTTTCTAGTTCAGTCTGCCAAGAAAAGCATTGTAAGTTCGTAACATGCTGAATAAACAAGAATTTTGTAATGGACCAAATATAACCAAGAAGGAAAATTCATGCACCTGTAACAATGTATTTCGAAGGTTCAGAATCTCATCTTCCAAATGCTCTGAACGAGAACCCTAAAAGACCAAATATAACTTTAGCAATACTTAAGAAAACCAAATTGTGTTCATCTTCAATTAAACAAAAAATATATGAAAACTAGATCAACCATCAATTTGGCACGAAGCTCTTCAATTTCCTTCTTTTGGCGTTTTAATAAAGCAGCATCTGTCAAAATCTGCAACGAAAACAAAGAGGAAAAACATTATACTGAAATATACACTTCAGTGCAAAGCAGAACCAGATCATACAACATATGACAAAAAGCATAATCAGAAAAAAACTTAGATAGTTAGAACATCTTTTCATCAATAACTGAACCAGCCTGCAAAGAAATGATGTGATGAAAATACTCTCTCTTAAGAAAAAGTTTATTAGAGAGAAGGGAAGAGAAAGAATGACCACAGATAATAAGACGCACAACAAACAGAAAAGTAGAACGAAATACCAAAATAAAAACAACATGATCAAAATAAAAGAGCTCTTCAAAATAGGGAAATGTTCAGGAGAAACCTCATTGACTTTAGCACAATTTGTGACACGCAAAGCTCGGCTTGCAAATTGGAGGCTGCTTTTAGTTTCATCTGTATGTATCTGCCACATGAAATAACTAGATGAACAGAAAACTAAAGAAAAGTTGAGATTCCTTCATAAAAATGTCAAATATAATAGAGATGGGTGCTGCATTCAAGAATGGTTGGAACTAGCATCATATTCAATTTTGACTAATGCTGTAATGCACTATATTCGATTAAAGTGTAAATATTTTTCATGTGTAGCAAACTCCTTTACAGACACCTTCCAAACGGCTAATTGTTCGGGAGGAGGAACAAAGAAAATTTGGAACTAAATCAAATCCATGTCACATATGGAGGACAGACATAAATTTACAAGTGTTAGTTATTGAAGTGATATAAAGCTCATAGTAGAGAAACATCTACTTATTAATAAATTTAGAAAAGAAATAGTTTACAATGGTCAGAAAAAGAGTTAAACTTGTATATTCCTGATAAAATAGTGTGGATGAAGCATAAGACAAAATGTATGGATATATCTTACCTGAGCAAGTGTTATATTACAAATAATAGCTGTGTTAGCATTTCCCCCTAATGCAGGTTGCAAAATTCGTGTAAGCTTGCTATCTCGATAAGGAACGTGACCTCTGCATCAAATATAACATTTTCAATTTTTCTCATTGAAACGCAAAAGGCTAAAATAAAAATCATTTAAACTTACCCTTGACTCTCAACACCTTCACTCAATTTTTTAATCACGGTTCCCAAAGTCATTAAGCTTTTGTTTATGTGAGAACCCTCTTTTAGCCGTACACCTTCAGCTCCAGTTTTTGCAGCACGCTCTGAACCAGCAAGATCCACTAAATTCTATAAATTAGAAGATGATAATTAAAATGTGAAAATTTACACAAAAATATTCATTTTAACAACAAAAGAAGATACATGTGTGATGTAGGTGAATGGCTAAATGCCCACACACAATAAATAAAGACTTTTCAGATAAGAGAGATAAATTTCGAGTTGAAATAGTGACATACCAACACTGATACACGAACAGCATCGCAAGAGCTACCAGTGCTTTCATCTCCGTTTCTATCTCTGCTTTCAATTATCTATTACACACAAGATATTAATGGGTGGGAGGGGCAAGCATCAGCAAGTTTTTTAAAGAAAGGGGTCAAATCTGAAAGAAAACTGATTACCATGCGGAAAATAGTATGGGATCTACTACTGTACAAATTCATATTTGTCTCTCCGATATGCCTATGAGCTGATACAAATTCAAAGAATGCAACGAAAAAATTAGTTGTCTTGTAGGAGTAGCATAAGATAAACCAAACAGTAAGTTAAATATAAAGTAATAGATATGCAGGTGATTATTCAGAAGATGGGACAAAATGAGACTAAAAGATACTCCACAAATATAGATAAACTTGAAACAAAGGAACTGAGAAATCAACTATCCTGAATTATCTTGAATCACACAAAAACAACTTGAAACAAAGAAACTGAGAAAACAATTAGAAATTTAAGCTCATTTTCATCTCCACATTTAGTATGCCCTGGTCCAAATATACAAGAATGAAAATTTAAGCAGAGATAAAAGTAACAATCAATCAAAATTCAAAAAGTGAAATTACATTCTCCAAACTCCATGAGGTCAAGGACTTGCTCAGGAGAGGCAACAATTTCTTCTCGCAGCCCCGCAACATATATACCCCGCTGTGATTTCAAAGAAAATTATATAAAATATCAAAGAGTACAAATATAACACCACAATTGAGCAAATTTCGCCCAGAAAAATAAAATATAATAAAAAATAACCTCTATATTTTCATGAATCTGCAGTTTTCGATGTTCGGGAGCCAATAAATCATTTATCTCTTCATTGTAAATCTCCATGTATGACATTCTAAGAAGAAACTCTCGATCAACATCCTAAAATAAAAAGCACCATGAATGAGAGTCAATTAGAGAAACTGCAGACTTGGAAAAATTTGACAATATCATGATGATAGAACAACATAGATGGTCAGACTTTAAGATCATCTCTAGTTGCCCGAAGGATAAAATCTCACTAATAAAAATAGTTATCACATCCAGTTGTTAGTACTTAGTAGTTCTCACTTCTCGGTAGTTATAAGGTGGTTTGGTGGTATTGGGTGAGGGACAAAGGGATTGGGAGGTATAAAATGTTGGGTTCGATCCCCCACCCACTACTTTATAACAATTACTAACTATGAACTTTGGTCATTCCAAAAAAAAAGTTCTCACTTCACAAATTACAACTAGTAGTTGCAAATCTACGTATATTCCCATCAACTCCGGTAGCTTTGATTAAAAGGAGGCGCCACAAGACTAAACTTATTATAAATATCAAATAATAACCTTGTAAAAATACAACTCAGTTAATAATATCAAACTTATCAACAATTTTGCTCATTTCATTTTCAAGCTTCAGCCTCTCAGTCAAATATATGAAATAAAAAACATTTAATCTGGACACTTAAATGGGTGTTTAGAAATGCTATTTTATGAGAAATAATCCATCAGTGCTGAACTGAAATATCATATCTTAACTACCCTGTCCAGCTACACAAGATTTGGAAAGATGAATATTTATTCTACGCCTGCAATACATTATTCATCTTTTGTAGACTGGTTAATTATGAGTAACTTATAAGTAATTGTGTATCAATTGGTTTTCTAACAAGTACTATAATTGGTTATTGTAAAGCTGGGACAAACTACTAATTCAATAACAAATCAATACACATTGCTAACCAATAACTTATTCATCACCAGCCAGTGTAGATAAATGTGGAACCTCAAGTATAGGAATAACAGAACGGTTCTAGAAAGAAACGGCCTCTAAATCGGCCTTTCAAAGATAATGATGTTACCATAGTAGCCTTTGAAAGATTTTTATGACTAAATCAATCCCTTACCATTCTAAAATGCCATATCCATCCTAATAAAGGACTAAATTAAGGAACCAAAATGACAATATCTGTAAATATTTGTATCTTTGCACCTAATTTGCGGACAAAATAATCATTTAATGAACATATTAAGAGTGTTAGATACAAAACTATTTACATGTTTTACCCAATAGCTCAAGCTCTTGAAATAGTTAGTTCACGACATAATATCAAAGTCTTTAGTAAATTCTAACTATGTATTGTATAGAATTCAACCCTTATTTCTCTAGTTCTTCACTTCTTTTAAAAAAGAGAAAAAGGAATGTGCATTGTCACTGTAAATTAATAAGAACTATTGGTTTTGGCATTTCACCACACGGTTATAACAAACATCATAAAATAACTACATAATCAATAGTCTGTGTTGGCTATTGGTGTAAAACTGTTTACACGAACATTGCATGTCCATTAAACTCTTAAAAAAAGTTGAATTGCAGCTCAAAATAAGATGAGTATATGCATTGTCAACACTTCAATTCCATCCTAAAGTACTCTTGTTGTGTGAAGAGACATGTTCAACATAAAAACAATTATTAAGCGTTTACCCAACAGTATAATTAGTTCACAACAACAACTTCACTCATTCCAGAAAAAAATCACAAAATTGAACAATAGAGGACACAATGTGGTTACTTGTTGAAGAATTTGAAACAAATCATTCACGGCACGAGGAATTACTCCAGGCTCGGCTTTCGATCCACGCATTGTATGAGTCTTCCCACTATTAGTTTGTCCATAAGCGAAAACAGTACCTTCAATTCAAAATCCCTTACAGCTCAAAGCAAAGCACCAAAATAACAACGAAAAAATCTATTTAAAAAAACAACAAAAAAACAAAAAAGAAAAAGTTCAAACCGTTGAATCCACGAACTGCAGCAGCAACAATATCTTTGGTTCGAGCTTCGTAAACTTCGGAGGTTTTACAATTCTCATTGAATATTTGATCTACAAAGCATAATTTGAAATTTGAAAAATAAAATTGAAGTGAAATTGAAATTGAAATGAAAATGAAGAGAAAATGGAGAGTACCGAATTGGAAGTTAGAGGAGTGATTTGGAATGAAGATGGAGTTGCCGGAGATTTTCCAGAGGCTAGTTTTGGCGTCGTCCAGCGAGAGAGGTCTTGCACGGACGGTGACGTGAATTCTCTCCATGATTGATGACTCAAACGAGAAAATAAAATGTGAGAGAGAACGAAGAAAGTGGTTTTCGTTTGAAATTTATATTTAAGCGAGTGTTGTTGGAAGGTTGAAGTGAACGAATGAAGTTGATTTGATTAAACTTTGCTCAAATTTGTATTTTCCCGCGCTGTGTGACGAATTAGGGCCAGAACCGAAGACTTGTTTGTTCCTCCTTCTGCGTGGTGCTGAATTACTGATTGTGTTTCTTTGAGTGTAAATGAATGCTACTCCACTGCTAGTTTCAAATGCTTCAAATTTCTCCGCTTGCCTTGTGCCTTTCTGCCTTGAGTCAGTGTAAAGGTTGGGATAGTGGAATTGATTAGTGAGTTGTATATACTTTGAATTAAAATCAAAACTTAATTATTATTTTTTTTGTTTAAATATGTTTTTGGTCTATGTAAATTTAATCTTTTTTTTATGTTCGTCTTCGTAATTTTTTTTTAGTTTACATCCCTATAATATCAAAAAATAATTATTTTTGGTTTAAGTGGACGTTACAAAAAGACAAATGAAAACAGTTTTTGGTCCATGTAAATATAACAATTTTCAGCTTTAATCCCTTAAAAATATTTTTTTGAATTTCATCCCTGCAATATTCAAAAATCTCCTTAAATATAAAATAACATACAAATTGATCTTTATTAATAATAAACTTATACCAAGTAATGTTTAAAATATTTTCACTTCAATAATTTAAAATTTATTAATCTTCTATTTTATTTATTATTATTAAATTAATTTTCATTTTCTATTTCAAAAAAATCACTAAAATCTTCTATTTTATTTAATTATTATTATTAAATTAATTATATTAATATAAAATAATGATTAAAATAACTTTAAATTTAAGCTTTATAATTTTAACTAAAATCTCCTTTTACGCTTTAAATTTGTT
>JBBPBP010000001.1:27233020-27243661 GCA_037974735.1 Cicer chorassanicum
TTTTGCTTTTTGGCTTGCACGAGCCATTGTTGTTCCTTGTTGTTTGTTTCCTTCACAAGCTTTGAATGACGATTTTGTCATAATATGCAATTTATGTATTACATTGGATGAGTTTTTTACTATTATGGAGTTGATATCTGAACCTCTTCAGTAGACAAATGGAGTTGATATCTGAACCTCTTCAGTAGACAATGTGTGAACTTGATGGTTAGCTGATTGATTCTTGTTTTTTCTTTGTGGAAATTAGATATTGTCCCCTCTCTATTCATCTTCTTGTTGTTGGTGTTATTGTTCATTGTCTTGCATAGAGGAGATTGTATTTGTTCAAAAGAAAATAATATAATTTTTGAAATAGACTAATACAAGTTTAAAACTATATATCTGTTTGATTTGTTGTTAGAGAGCATGATGTTGGTAAATATTGCTTGGTATAAATGCACGTCTGACCATGTAGTTTTGAGACCCTTCTTTCAAATTGTAATTTGAAGAGGTTTTGAGCATATATGTTACATAATGTAAGTGTTGTCGTAGCAGTTTCATTTAACACTTGTAAAGGAATTTTGAACGTAGCATATAACCATCTATAGGCTAATGATATGGTGAACAAATGGTAGGGTTGGACAAGCCAAGCCCAAGCGATCGTACCCGATCGACCCCCAAACAGAAAAGGGAAATGGATAGGTCAAACGGGTCATCGGGTTGGAAGATCGGGTATGTATGAGTGTAGGCGAGCTGGTTTGGGTTTGTAAACAACAACTATTTGTTGGGAAAAAAACCAGAGATAATTAGAAATAACTATCTCAATAATGCGGAATATTTTCCCCCACCTGTGCAGATAAATGGCCAAACAGAAAGTAATAATTGGCAGAAAATTAAATGAGACAAACACAATTTTTAACGTGGAAAACTTCCCTCAAATTGAGAGAATAAAAACCACGGGACCTTGTCCAGTAAAAACTTCCACTATAATAATTAATGGGTACACCAGAGTCTTCCTAATAACAATAGGGAATATCAATCAACCTTCCTAATAACAATAGGGAATATCAATCAACAACAATAGCCTTATAATAACCTTCCACTAAAGTGGGTATACCAAAATAACTCTCAGAGAAAGTAAAACTATTACCACCACCGGAACTGAATTCCTTTCCTTTTCTCTGGTTGCCGTGCGTGCGGTTACTGTTGTTTGCCTTTTCGTTAGCCTTTGCCCTTTGGGATTTGAGATCCCGTTCCTTCCTTTTATTTTCCTTTACATGGGTCAAGCCCAATAAACCATATATTCCTTTTTTTTTCTTTTTCTTTCATTTTAATAATAATAATTATAATATTAATAAACTTGGTGGGTTCCACTTGGGGAGTGATCCCACCCAACAAATCTCCCCCTCACGACTCAAGTGGGAAGGTACTGCTCAACCATGCCTGCATTCTTTCTACAGTATATCATCTTTGACACAGGTAAGGTCTTCGTCATCATATCTGAACCATTCTCATCAGTATGAATCTTCTCAATTAGAAATGATTTCATTTCCAGTGCGTCTCGTATCCAATGATACCGCACCTCAATATGCTTCGACTTTGCATGAAAAGTCGGATTCTTGCTAAGATGGATTGCACTCTGACTGTCGCAGAATAACACAAACTTATCTTGCTTGAGGCCTAACTCATGCAGGAATTTCTTCATCCACAAGAGTTCTTTGGAAGCTTCAGTTGCTGCAATGTACTCAGCTTCAGTAGTAGATAAAGCAACGCACTTTTGTAATCTTGATTGCCAAGACACAGCTCCGCCTGCAAACGTCATCATATAACCAGAAGTAGATTTTCTAGAATCAATATCACCTGCCATATCTGCATCTGTGTAGCCATCCAACACAGGTTCACCACCTCCATAACATAAACACACTTTGGAAGTGCCTCTAAGGTATCTGAGAATCCACTTCACTGCTTGCCAATGATCTTTACCAGGATTAGAGAGAAACCGACTAACAACTCCAACTGCATGAGCAATATCTGGCCTTGTGCATACCATAGCATACATCAAACTACCAACTGCGGATGCATAAGGAACCTTCTTCATCTCTTCTTTGTCTTTCTCACTTGTAGGACATTGATTAGAATTCAATTTAAAATGAGTAGCAAGTGGAGTACTGACAGGTTTACAATTGCTCATGTTAAACCTCTCTAACACCTTCTCAATGTAATTGTGTTGAGATAACCACAATTTATTATTCTTCCTATCACGAGTAATTCTCATGCCCAAAATTTGCTTTGCAGGACCCAAGTCTTTCATTGCAAAAGACTTGTTCAAATCTTTCTTTAAAGATTGAATCTTTTTAGTGTCATGACCAACAATCAACATGTCATCCACATATAATAAGAGAATAATATAATCACCATCAGAGAATTTCTTGACAAACACACAATGGTCAGAAGTAGTTTTACCGTACCCATGTTTCTCCATGAAAGAATCAAATTTCTTGTACCATTGTCGGGGTGCTTGCTTGAGCCCATACAAGCTTTTCTTCAATTTACACACAAGTTTCTCTTTACCTTTGACTTCGAAACCCTCTGGTTGCTCCATATAGATCTCTTCCTCCAAATCACCATGAAGGAATGCAGTTTTCACATCAAGTTGTTCAACTTCTAGGTTTAAGTTAGCTGCTAACCCAAGCACAACTCGGATAGAGGACATCTTCACCACAGGTGAAAAAATTTCATCAAAGTCAATACCTTTTCTTTGATTAAAACCTTTCACAACCAATCTTGCTTTGTATCTTGGTTGAGAACTATTCTCTTCTGCCTTTATCTTGTATACCCATTTGTTCTTGAGTGTTTTTCTGCCATTAGGCAACTTAACCAAATCAAATGTGTGATTCTCATGCAAGGAATTCATCTCTTCCTGCATGGCCTTCAACCACTTTTCTTTATCAACATTTGTAATAGCTTCTTGATAGTACTCTGGCTCTCCACTATCAGTGATCATCACATACTCGTGTGGAGGATATCTTTGAGAAGGTTGACGTTCTCTAGTAGATCTTCTCAACTCAAACTCGTCTAGTGGCTCAGCTGGTACCTGCTCATCTTGGTGAGGCACATGATCATCAGTTACATTCTCATCATCTACCTGTATATCTCCCCCATCAACAAAAGTTTCTGCAGGGGGCATAGGCGCAACATCAATGTAACTTCTGGAATTTGGTTTCTGTTTCTCAGTTTTATCAAAATCTTTAATAGTTTGGTCTTCAAGAAATATCACATCTCGACTTCTAATAATTTTCTTGTCAACCGGATCCCACAATCTATAACCAAATTCTTCATCACCATAACCGACGAATATACACTGTTTGGATTTACTATCAAGTTTGGACCTCTCATCTCTTGGAACGTGAACAAAACATCTGCAGCCAAACACTTTCAAATGACGGTAAAAGACATTTTTCCCCGTCCAAACTCTATTTGGAACATCACCATCAAGTGGAATAGAAGGAGAAAGATTGATCAAATCCACTGCAGTTTTCATTGCTTCACCCCAAAAGGATTTCGATAATTTTGCATGAGAGAGGATACATCTGATTCTGTCATTAATAGTACGATTCATTCTCTCTGCAACACCATTATGTTGAGGTGTCTTTGGAACCGTTTTCTCAAACCTGATTCCATGTTCTCTACAATACTCTTCAAACGGACCTCTGTATTCACCACCGTTATCTGACCGAACACATTTCAATTTTCTTCCCTTTTCTCTTTCAACACTTGCATGAAAATGCTTGAAGACTCCAAGTACCTGGTCTTTAGATTTCAAAGGAAATGCCCACACTTTTCTAGAGTGGTCGTCAATAAAAGTAACAAAATACGATGCACCACCAAGAGATTTACTATCCATCATACAAACATCAGTATGAACTAAATCAAGAATATTTTGCCTCCTATGAGGACCAATATTATGAAAGGAAACTCTATGTTGTTTTCCAGCAAAACAATGAGTGCAAGTTTTTAGAGACGTACCTTTCACAGGAAGAAAATTTTTCTTCGCAAGTATATTGAGTCCTTTCTCACTCAAGTGACCAAGGCGCATATGCCATAAATCAGAAGAGGCGTCTTCAATTGCATTCACTTCTTCATTGTATAGCTTTGTAGGCATCCTATAAAGAGAAGTGGAACTTTGATCCTTTGCAACCACTAGGGACCCTTTGGTGATTTTACATATACCACCACCACCAAAGTAAGTGTGATAACCCTCAATATCCAAGGCTTTCACTGAAATCAAATTGAGACGAATATCAGGAACATGTCTAACATTCTTCAACTGAAGCTTGCAACCAATCCCTGTTTCAACCCAAACATCTCCCATACCAATAATTTTACATACTCCTTCATCTCCCATTTTTACCATGCCAAAATCACCAACACTGTAAGATGAGAAGAAATCACGCCTAGGAGTAACATGATATGAGGCACCCGAATCAATAATCCAAGTTGAATCCTGACATGCAAGGTTTATGGAATTATCATCACAAACAATGTAGACATTACTAACAGATGCAACTGCTGTTGTATCTTTATCATTTTTCTTCTCTTTGTCTTCATCTCTTTCCCTTGATTGATCTCTCTTAAGGAACCTGCAATTTCTTTTTATGTGACCTGCTTTGCCACAATGATAGCATATCACTTCTTTTCTAGTCCTCGACTTGCTTCTTGACTTGCTACGACTTTCAGAGTTGTCGCCTCTATGGAAGTTTCTAGATTGACTTCTCCCCCGTGACTCTGTAACTAGTGCTTCTGACTTTGAGGAAGAACCAATCAAACCACGTTCCTTTCTTCGAGCTTCTTCATTCAACACACTTTCTTTAACTGTTGACATTTTTAGCTTTCCACTTGGAGCTGAATTGGTCAATGTCACAACAAGGACTTCCCAATTATCAGGCAAGGAACTCAACAATAACAATGCTTGCAACTCATCATCTAATTTAATTTCAGCGGTTGTCAACTGATTCACCGTATTCTGAAAAATACTCATATGTTCTGCCATTGAATCCCCATCTTTGTATTTCATATTCACCAGCTTCCGAATCAAGAATGCTTTATTTTGCACATTCTTTCGTTCATACAACTCTTTTAATTTTTCCCACATCTTGTTAGCATCTATTTCAGTTTCAACATGTGGATATACACTCAGATCTAACCATTGTCTAATCAACGCCACTGCCTTTCTATTCATCTTCTTCCAATCAGCATCAGATTTATCTGTGGGTTTAGCAGTGTCACCCTCAATAGGATCATACAGATCTTTACTGTATAGCATGTCTTCCATGAGAGTCTTCCAAAGTGTATAATTAGAAGAATTGAGCTTAATCATATTCGGACCTTTATTTTCCTCTTCTTTAAATGCACAAATCAAATCAACCAAGCTCTGATACCACTTTGTTGGGAAAAAAACCAGAGATAATTAGAAATAACTATCTCAATAATGTGGAATATTTTCCCCCACCTGTGCAGATAAATGGCCAAACAGAAAGTAATAATTGGCAGAAAATTAAATGAGACAAACACAATTTTTAACGTGGAAAACTTCCCTCAAATTGAGAGAATAAAAACCACGGGACCTTGTCCAGTAAAAACTTCCACTATAATAATTAATGGGTACACCAGAGTCTTCCTAATAACAATAGGGAATATCAATCAACCTTCCTAATAACAATAGGGAATATCAATCAACAACAATAGCCTTATAATAACCTTCCACTAAAGTGGGTATACCAAAATAACTCTCAGAGAAAGTAAAACTATTACCACCACCGGAACTGAATTCCTTTCCTTTTCTCTGGTTGTCGTGCGTGCGGTTACTGTTGTTTGCCTTTTCGTTAGCCTTTGCCCTTTGGGATTTGAGATCCTGTTCCTTCCTTTTATTTTCCTTTACATGGGTCAAGCCCAATAAACCATATATTCCTTTTTTTTCTTTTTCTTTCATTTTAATAATAATAATTATAATATTAATAAACTTGGTGGGTTCCACTTGGGGAGTGATCCCACCCAACACTATTGGTATCCGAATTCGACCGAGTTAGAAAGCTCATTAACAATCCAATCCAATACTTAAGAAACTCTAAGTATAAAAGCAATTTTTTTTCCATGTGCACCCTAATTCCTCTCCTCTAAGTCATAGATGTTGTTGATCCTCTTTCTCACTCTCGTAAGTTTGCTTCTCTCTTTCTCAATGTCTCACCTATCTCGTTCTCAAAGCTCTACGACTCTATCATTGTCATCTCTCTCAAATTCTCAGTTTCCCTTCAATCTCGTTCTTCCCTTTTCTCTATCAATTTTTTTTTTCTGTTTTAGGATTTTTGTGACACCCTAAACCCCAAAATAATATATAATAATTTATAATAGAATTTTTGACTTTAATTCGCAGCTGGTAAAGCAAATACGTTTTCAAGGGAATAAAAAAACTTATAATTAATTTGAGATATCACATTCCTCAAAATTCAAAATGAACACTTTAACCTTTTTCCTCCTATAAAATAGTGCAATCTCCATTAAATTTGATTTAACTAGAATTTCTTAATTCAATTCCAAAAATTTACTAGTTATAAGGTTTCATACAAAAAGTTGTTTATAATTAAACAAATAAAAATACAACTTATGACTCTCATTCCCGGTATCACCTATCAGAGCGGGGCTTCTCCCAAATTTGAACTCCAAGACTCATTAACCTGTAATAACTGCGATTTCGCAAACGCAGGGCCAAGCCAGTCAAACACAAACAATAAAGGAGGTGAGTTTTGAAATCATGTTGATAGTATAATACAAGTAAGAAAAACACGCAATTAATCATCAATCACCGTATCATTACACAAACACTCTTCAAAGAAAAACATCACGTTATATAGTCAAAACCACTCAAGAAAAGTCAATACATTTCATTATAATATCAAATCATCGTAGAAATTATTATTATCGCACACGACACATGTTAATCACAACAAAACAATCACAAGAAAATGCAATGCTATGCATGAGCTTAGACTCTACTTCACAATGTGGTACCATTCTAACTCTGAAGTACTTGGTTAGGAGGCCATGATACTATGCCACCATTCCGATGGACGGACAATTCAAATTGGTCTTGTCCTCATAGATCCCCTCAACTCAACCCGAGACACATATACGCGACAGTCGAGGTAAACGTGTGTTGCATGATAGCTCCCGACATTTGGAGTGCTACCTCCAAGTCACCTAGGAATTCCCCATCCGAATACCTCCAAGGTCTAACAATCTTGCCTTAAGGATCAACAGTAGACCGCCACAATCAGGCTCAATTCAGTTGCACTTCCCCGGAATCGCTAGGCTTGTCAGGCCCAACCTATATGATGACAAAATAATCTCCAATTCACAAATTCTCAATATTTATTTTCTCCCCTCGTTGGCCTATGATACTCCATTAAGACCGTCATCTCAAACACAAATTAGAATCATCATTATTTCATTAACTATGGGGTTACTTCAATATTGTCATCACAATTTTATGACATCATTAATCATACATAATCATTGTCATTATATAAACTCATCACAAATTTACAACATCACTATCATCAACCAAACATCTTCACATAAACTTAGCACAAATTTATATCATAAATCACACATCATCATCATCAAATAAACTTACATCATACACTGCATTCATATTTTATTATCACTTCACATAAACTCATTTAATCAACATATGCACCAAATTCATTTGAAATCAAATATCACAATAGTATCAAATACCACACATTTAACGAAATTTAATCAATCAACACCTTATAAATATTTCTATTCCCTATTTTAATCTCACAATTTCCATATTTGCACATTAATTAATTTATCATTCAAAGGGCTATTGTCGTACGTAGCAAGCCCCGGATGAATCGTTGGGAAATACGGTTTTCCCGTTCATCTCACAATATATTACACTCATGAATTCAAACGCTCTCTCACCCCTTACCTTATTTCGTCGCTTTCCCCCAAGAATACGATTCCACGAGCAACCAGTCTTTGTTCGTTGACTTTTTGTCCTTCAATCAATCTAACTCGACAATTTATGGGTAAACGTTAAAAATAAATAATGAGGAGGCACTCTAAAATTAATTTCAAAATTCGGTCAAGGAATCTTAACATAAATCAGAAAACCAATCAGTGGATAATATAGCCACTTTTCATACGATCGTTTTGGTGTTGGTTTCACTCAAATCGGACTTACGGTGAAGAAGAACGGTGCAAAATAACGAATTCTACAAGCGGAGAAGTCGAATATTTTAGAGAGAAATTGGGACGCTTAAAAATCTGAAGAAGTATGTTTATTTGACTACCTAAATGAATAAAACAACATACTGAAATTTGGACGAGAACAGAGAAAATTTCTGAAACAATTATCGATCACCGGTATCAATTTTCTTCTATTTTTCCTCCAATTCCTCCTTGGAAGCTGCTGCCTGTCGTGCCCATACCTTTCTCTTCCTCTATTTGTTCTTTTATTCTTTAATTAGGTTTTACTTGGACTTAACCCATGAAATACATTTTACTCTTTTTATTATTATTATTATTATTTTTTAATAAAATCAACAATTACGAAAGTTATTTTTTTAACACTTTTTTTTAACACAATTTAATTACTAATATTTCAAAACTACTACTATATAAAATAAAATAATTAATCTTCTAAAATACATTAGTAACCAAAACTCTTATATTCAAAATTATCACTATAATAATACTTATTTTTTTAAAACACTCAAATTAAAATATTACCATCATTTGAGTACAGTCGAAATTATAAAATAAATAAATATAATATCAAAACTTTATATTAATTACTAAATCATAATAAATATATATAAAATCACCATGTCATAACAAGTATATAAAAATAAAGGAAATCAAACACAATATCACTACTATTCTGAGATAATTATTTATAAAATAAATAACTAAAAATAGAAAATAGTTATAAATAATTGAAATATAACTACGTGCATACTTAATATCAGTCAAACGTACAAAAAAAAATATTACATTAATTTGGTACAAATATATACACGTAAAATCTTCTAAAATCTTATTCTTTAAAATATTACACTAAAATACTATTTAGAAAAATATATAAAATATAATATTAGTTATTTAGATTACTCATGTAGTCCAATATGTATAATAGTAGCACATCATCTAAAGCATCCGTATAACGAAAACTAATCACGAAATTTATCACATGTATTCTAAAATAATTTTAACACCTAATTAATTATTTAAAATCATATTTCATTGTTAAAATAGTTTATTATAAAAATTGGGGTGTTACAATTTTTGTTTCTAACTTTTTTGTGTTTTTCTTTTTATTCTGAATGAGACAACCTTGGCTTGAAGGATTATAGACTAAAGAAAACACTATTAAAAGGTTTGTTCTTTAACTTTCGATTTTGTACTACTTTACTCTGTTTTTATTTTAATTTGATATTAAGTTTGTGATTAAATATTTCGCCTCACGGCTTTATCTATTAAAGTATTAAGGATTGTTTATCATCTTTATTAGAGTTTTGATATTTGAAGTTGTTCAAATTTCTAACATGTTTATTTTTTGTTTTTTCAACCTACTGAATCTACCAAATTAATGGACTGAAAACATGGTTTAACAGAGGAATACATTGTCTTGAAAGGTTAGTTTATTTATCTTGTTCTTTTCAATATATTTTTGTTATTAAGGATTGTTTTTCCTCGGTGTTAGTGGTTTGATTTTCGAACTTATTGATAGGTCTAACATTTTATTGTTTATATATTTTTTTAACCATATGAGCCTTACAAATTGTACTTTTTTTTATCCAGTTTATATTTTTGGTTAGTTTTTTTATTCTTATTGTTTTGTTGTTTGATTTTAATTCTTGTCAAGTTTTTTTTTCTTACTATGTTATGAGAGAGTTTTAACAATGAAACTTTTTCGAGAGTTTTGACAATGAAAGTTTTTCTATCTAGTTTGTTTCGTTTTGATTATTGTCAAGTTTTTTTTTACTTACTGTTTTATTAGGGGGTTTGTCAATGTATTTATTTATTTGTTATGCCTTCATTATTCTATACTTTTAAATTTTTTATTTTTTGTCTTAAAATATATATATGTTTACTGAATAAAGTTTTTTAATAGAGCTAAACTAGGTGTGGGACCAAAGGTTAATCTTTTTATTTATACGCTGTTTTTAGTTTTATTTAGAGTTCAATCTTTTTAATTTTTGTTTATGCCATGCCCTAGGTTTAGGTTGTTTGGGCATCATTTAAGATTTGTTTATTAAAATTTTATGTGTTCTAGTTTTTATTTATTTATTTAAATTTGTTTCCAATTTTAAAAAGTTTTAAGGTTAGGGTTCTTATTTCTAAACTTCAAGCTATTTTGATCTAATTTGTTTTTAACTAACTGTATTTTTTTTTAATCTAGTTTCTGGTTTTAGCTGGTTGTTTTATTCTTATTGTTTTGTTGTTTGATTTTGATTCTTGTCAAGTTTTTTTTTACTTACTATGTTATGAGAGGGGTTTGACAATGAAGCTTTTTCTATCTAGTTAGTTTTATTTTGATTTTTGTCAATTTTTTTTACTTACTATATTATGAGGGCG
>JBBPBP010000001.1:27243855-27283904 GCA_037974735.1 Cicer chorassanicum
GTGTTAGAGTAGTTTTTTTTTTTATTCTTATTATTTTTGTTGTTTTGTTTTAATTCTTGTTAGGTTTTTTAACTTACCTTATTATGATAGTATGTGTTTCTAGACTTCAAAATTTCTTTTTTGTAGTTTGTTTTTAACTAGCTATATTTTTTTATCATCTTTGTGTTTTTTTATTAGTTTTTTTTTTATGTTATGGTTTTTGCTGTTTTGTTTTTATTCTGGTTGGTTATTAATTATGGTTTTTATTCTGAGAGTTTGTGTTTAATTCTCGTTTTTATTATTGTTTTTAATATGTATGTTGTTTGATATTTCTAGCTTTCTAACTTTTCTCTTTTCAGTCTTTGAAGAATTAGTGTGGTTCTAGCTTTAGAAGATGGAGCAAGGAGAAGGTAGCAGTCAAGGAGGATAACAATGAGTAATTGAGCAACATCACTGTAAGTTTATTATGCTTAATTATGTACATTGATGCTTAATATGTATGCTTGTATGTTTATATGTTAAATTTTCAATTATTTTATGCTTAGTATGTATGCTTCATGTTAATTGTTTAATATGCATGCTTGCAACTATTTTATGTTTAATGAATATGTTTCCTTTATGTTTAATTTGTATGTATGTTTCATGTTTAATTAATATCTAGGCTTGCAACTATTTTATGTTTAATGAGTATGTCTCATTTATGTTTAATGAGTATGTCTCCTTTATGTTTAATTTGTATGTATGCTTCATGTTTAATTAGTATTTAGGCTTGCAACTATTTTATACTTAATTAGTATATATCATTTATCCTTAATTTGTATGTATGCATGTTTCATGTTTAATATGTATGCTTGCAACTATTTTATTCTTAATGACCCCACTCAAACAAACCTTTCTTTTGGTGAGGGTGATAGTTTGGTTCCATCAAGCCAAAGGTTCAATGCCCAAACATGTAGGAATGTCATTGTCCTTTTTGTTATCCTTGATGAACATTCCTTTAGAGTGGTTGAAGGTGAGGGTTTTAAGCAATATGTAGACAGTTGCAGCCACAAATGACCATCCATTTATAGAAGACTATTGCTAGGGATTGTATTCAGTTATATCTTGTTGAATTGAAGCTTAAAACCTTTTTCATATCTGATTGCAGTAGTGTAGCTCTTACTGCATGACGTCCGTTCCAAATCTTGATTATATGACCTTTATCGCTCATTTCATTGATAAAGAATGGAACTATCAGAAACGCATTATAAGCTTTAGTTTAATGCCAAATCACAAAGGGGGAGCTATTGGTAGGAAAATTGAAGAGGTGTTGATGGAATGAGGTCTTAAAAATGTGTTTACAATTACCGTTGACAACGCATCATCCAATGATGTGGTTGTATCTTATTTGAATAAGATACTTAAGAAAAAGAATGAACTAATAGGTGAAGGGGATTATTTTTATATGAGGTCTTGTGCCCATATATTGAATCTAGTAGTCCAAGATGGGTTAACATAACAAAATTTATCTATTCATACCATTCGCAATGTAGTTAGGTTTGTTCGGTCTTCTCCATATAGCTTTGAAGTTCAAGGAATGCATTTAAATTTGTAATATAACATGTAAAACCTTCTTAGTCTTGATGTTTCCATGAGGTGGAATTCAACGTACATCATGTTAGAAGCTGCTGAAAAGTATCAAACAACTTTTGATAAATTAGAGGGTGAGGATTTTGGGTATTTGAGTTGGTTTGGAGTTGTTGGTCCTCCTACTTCTAATGATTGGGAAAGAGTTTGAGCATTTGTGGGTATTTTAAAGATTTTCTTTGAAGCAACAAAGGTTTTTTCATCGTCGCAACAAGTGTCCCTGTACACAGTTTTTCATAACTTGGCATCTATTCAATGTGAGCTTGATAAAACATCAATAAACTTAAATATTGTTGTAGATGTAATGGATTCATATATGAAGGGGATATACGATAAATATTGGGGTGACATTGAAAAATCAACCATTTCCTTTATTTTCGAGTGATATATGACCTTCGTTATAAATTGAGGTATATTGAGTGAACCTTTAATGACATGTATGGTGAGGATGTTGGTAACGTGAAGGCTGAAAATGTTAAGGATAGTTTAATGAAGTTGACCAATTGGTACAAATATGCCCATGATTGCAGTGTTGTATCTGTTGTTGTTTGATATGAAAATATTTCCCCTGTTGAACAATCTACCCCCTAAAAATCAATAATTTTTTGCACGGGTAGATGTCTTTTAACAACACTTAAATAAAAAAGATTCTATTGATAACCAAAACGAACTTGAGAGGTACTTAAGTGACACTTGTTCGGTGGATGGTGAGAAATTTGACATTTTGATTTGGTGGAAGCAAAATTGTGCTCGTTACCTTATTTTGGCAGTAATGGTAAGAGAAATTCTAGCCACACCAGTGTCAATTGTAGCTTCAGACAGTGTATTCAGTACAGGTGGAAGGGTTTTAGACACATATAAGAGTTACTTGAGCCCAAAAATGGAGGAAGTCATTTGCACTCAAAACTGGTTGAAGCCATTTTTCTCATACTTTAAAGACCTTAATTTGACTCAAGATTTTTGAGATATCTGAGAGTATTGTGAGAGGTTGTGTAATCTATATGTGTAGTTGTTTAATTAGGCTATATGTTGTTGTTGTTGTAAATTTATTTTCAATTTTAACTATTTATTCGTTGTAGAACTTCAGCAAGGATCAACAACAACTAGTGGTGGAAGAAGGCATAAACATGTTATTGGTGGAGGAGCTCCTCCTGGGTCTGTTTAAGTTTTTTTTTTTTAAGTAAGAAAATTAATACTAATTATATTTTTTTTAGGCTTAATTGAAGTTTTGGTCCCCCTATTTTAGCTGAATCACAAAAATAGTACTCCCATTTTATTTCTCCCCAGTTTTGGTCCCTAAACACAACTTTGGTTCAAAACTTGATGAAGTGTCATTTTTTTAATGATATGTCAAAAAACAAATTATATGAAATATTCCATGTGGATTAATTACATTTTATTATTATTATTATTCCAAATTTGTAAAACACATTTTCAGAAACGGGAACCCTACAAACATAACCCTAATCCAATTCGATCTTGTTCTTTTCCTCTTCACGATTCATATTGTTTCTTCACCTCTTCTTTTAATTTCTCATTCATCGTGTTCTTGTAGATTGTTTATCAGAAACACACAAAGAACATAAAACAGAGGAGGAAGAAGAAGAAGAAGAAGAAGAAGAAGAAGAAGAAGAAGAAGAAGAAGAAGAAGAAGAAGAAGAAGAAGAAGATGAAGAAGAAGAAGAAGAAGAAGAATGGGGAGGAATCAAATTAGGATTAAGGTTTCTAAGCTAGGAAATGTGTAATAAAATAGGAAATTAAATTAAATGATTAAATAAAATAGGAAATGTGTTTTTATAAATTTGGAATAATAATAAAATGTAATTAATTCACATGGAATCTTCCACATCATCTAGGTTTTTGACACATCATTAAAAAAAAAAAAGAAACTTCATCAAATTTTGGATTAGAATTCTGTTTGGGGACCAAAACTGCGGAGAAATAAAATGGGGGAACTATTTTCGTGATTAAGCTAAAATAGGGAATCAAAACTGCATTAAGCCTTTTATTTATATAGTATGTAAGTGAGCTTTAATAATGAATCTAACAATTATGCTAATTCAATTTTATTTAATTACCTCTAGGTTTCAAACTTTTTGAAATTTTTGGAGTCACATATGACTCATACTTGCTCAACATATGCTTGTATTTTGAGGATGATGTTTTAGCTGAAAATTGTGCTTGCTTGGCCTCATTTTGAACATGATTTTTTATGTTTGTTGGGCTGCTTGCTGCCATCAATTTCTACTTGTGAGGTTCATGCTTGATAATTGGTAGACTGACACATATTAATTATATTCACCAGTTTTTAACTGAACATCACTATTGGGAACCACAAAAATCTACTCATGTTTCCACCTGTAAATGGGTAAGTTACTGCCTTTATATTTTATTTTATTTTGTATCATAAAATTTTAGTAGTTAATTTGGAATTGAAACTTGTATTATTATTAACTTAGTACTTAGTATGAACTGAAGGTGCAAACACGAGAAGGGGGTTGAATTGTGTTTGCCATATATTCTTCAAGTACAAATGTTGATCATATATTCTTCAAATCTTCTTCAAAATATTCTTAAAATCTTGACCATATCTTCTTTTCAACTTGGTCAAAGATTTTCTTCAATTATAAATATGAATAAAATCTTATTTTAGATTTTCTTCAATTATAAATTTGAATTGAATCTTATTTTAGATTTTCTTCAATTATGATTTTGAATGAAATCTTATTTTAGATTTTCATCAATTAAAATTTGGAATCTTCTTTCACACTCTTTCACTACGCCAAAAATGACATTTTATAGCGCGTCTTTTACAGCGTTTATTAAATACAAGCGTTGTTGTATAATATTTTAAAAATAACGGAGGATACAACAGCGTTTTTTTGAAAAGCGTTGTTGTAAGGTCATACAGGGTCACATAGCGCTTGCACATAATGTTTACAACTCTTTTACAGCGCTTTTTAGAAAAGCGCTATAAATTGAAGCGCTCTCACATAGCTTTTACAACGCTTTAAACACAAGCGCTGTAAAATGTAGCGCTCCCGCCTTATGTTACATATCTTTTAAAGCGCTTTTTGTAAAAGCGCTGTAAATTACACGCGCTTTCATTTAATTAAATGACCTATTAGAGCGCTTTTTATACAAGTGCTGTAATAAGCTTGCGCTTTCACATAATTAAAGGACCTATTAGACACTTTTTTTACAAGCGCTGTAAAATCATTCACTTTAAATAAATAAAAACAAATTTAAAACAAATTTAATATGTTGTCCTAACCCTACGAACCCTCATCTCCTCTACTCTGTGAACCCTCATTTCCTCTACTGTGCGCCCATCTACTGCTCCTTCTTTAAAACAAATGGGATACGTTGTCTTAGGTACTGTATTTATTAATTTTTTGTTGTCACTAAAACTGATAAATTGTTAAGTAATAAATCATATAAAATCTATTCTTTTTTGAAATTTGTTGATTTGTTCTGTTTTGAAATCAGACTTGGACCTTGGTTTCCATTTTACAATATTAGATATATATGTGTACTATAGATTGGTATAATGTTATCAGTAGCTTATTATTTGTGTAACTGCATTTATATAGGTCATATAAAATGGATCGGAAATGGATGTCTGCCAATTGATTGTCAAAAGAGTATGAAAATGGAGTGAAGGAGTTTGTTGAGTTTGCAGTGAAGAATGCAAAAGATCCAAATAGATTCGTTAGTCCTTGTTTAAAATGTTGTTTTGGAAAACGCGTTAGAGCAGATGAATTGGAAGGAAATTTAGTATGGCATGGAATTGATCAAAGCTATACATGTTGGATAAGACATGGTGAGAAAAAAAAAAAGGAATCATTAATTTTGAGAATGGTTCAACATATGCTTCAACTGATTTCGACACATATACATATGAGCCGGACCGATTGAGGAGATTGCAAAAGCAGTTGAAGAAGATCTTCGGGATTATATAATGGTTGTACTAAATTCACAAGACTATCGGCGATATTAAAGTTGTACAACTTAAAAGCGAGTAATGGATGGTCAGATAAAAGCTTCACAGAATTATTAACACTCTTAAAAGATATGTTTCCAGATGATAATGAACTTCCCAGTTCAACATACGAGGCTAAACGAGTTTTGTGCTCTATTGGCATTAGTTACGAAAGGATTCATGCATGTCCTAACGATTGCATTTTATTTCGAAACGAATATGAATTACTAAAGGCATGTCTGAAATGCAATGTCTTTCGATATAAGAAGAAAGAATCTACTCCAACAAAAGTCGTGTGTTATTTTCCTATAATACCAAGATTTAGGCGCATGTATCGCAGTGAAGAAGATTAAAAACACTTGACATGGCATGCAAATGAAAGAATTAGAGATAAAAAGTTTCGACACCGTGCAGATTCTCCACAATGGGCAAAAATTGATCACGAGTATCCTGAATTTGGGATAGAGTCAAGAAATCTACGACTTGCACTTTCTACTGATGGAATGAATCCACATGGTCTTCAAAGCATCTCACACAGCACGTAACCTGTGATTTTGTTGATTTATAACCTACCTCCATGGTTATGTATGAAGCATAAGTTTATGATGTTGTCTCTGTTAATTTTTGGACCCAAACAACCGGGGAATATATCGACATATACTTGACTCCTTTAATTGAAGATTTAAAAATTATGTGGGAGACAGGTGTGGAAGTTTATGATGGGTATAAGAAAGAATGTTTCCATTTGAGGGATATGTTGTTCGGCACAATTAATGATTTTCCAGCATATGGTAATTTATCAGGATATAGCATTAAAGGTCAGTGTGCATGTCCGATATGTGAAGAGAGTACAAATTGGATGCAATTGAAACATTGTAAGAAGAATATATTTCTTGGACATGGTAGATTTTTACCTTATAGTCATCAGTATCGTGGGTGGAGAAATGCATTCAATGGAAAATCAGAGGAAGATAAAGCTCCTTTAGCACCGACTGGATATCAAATCCTTGAAATAGTACAAGGTTTGACCAATAAATTTGGCAAACCTTTTGCAGGAGAGCTGGTCAAAACTGGGTGGAAGAAAAAGTCAATTTTCTTTGAATTGTCATATTGGAAGTCATTGTATATAAGACATTTCCTCGACGTGATGCATATTGAAAAAAATGTATTTGATAGTGTTATTGGTACGTTACTCAATGTTCCAGGAAAGTCTAAATATGGCATCAAGGCAAGATTGGACTTGGTCGATATGGGAATACGAAATGAATTGGGTCCCGTAAAGAAAGGAAATCGCACATATCTACCTCCAGCCGCTCATACTCTATCTAGAAAGGAAAAAAATTGTTTTGTGTAAATTTCTACACGAAGTTAAATTTCCAGAAGGATACTCTTCAAACATTAAAAATTTTGTTTGTATGAAAGACCTCAAGTTAAAAGGTTTGAAGACCCATGATTGTCATATTCTAATGGAGCATTTGGTACCAATAGGTATACGTTTTATTTTACCTGAAAAAGTTCGACGAGTCATAACTAAATTATGTTTCTTCTTCAAGGAAATTTGTAGTAAAGTGATCGATCATCAGGAATTACCGACATTGTAGAGGGAAATTGTTGTTACTTTGTGTGAGCTTGAAATGTATTCCCCACCCTCGTTTTTTGATATAATGGTTCACCTGACTGGTTCATCTTGTTAAGGAGACACAACTTTGTGGGCCAGCTTATATGAGATGGATGTATTCGATAGAACGATATATGAAAATATTCAAAGGGTATGTAAAAAGTAGAAGTCGACCAGAAGGTTGTATTGCTGAACGGTACATTGTCGAAGAAGCTGCTGAATTTTGTACTAAATATCTATCCAATGTTGAATCCATAGGGCTTCCCATGTCTCGTCATTCGAGAAGAATATTAGGAGAAGGGATAATTGGAAATAGACTAATGACTATATCAAGGATAGAATGGGAGCAGACACAATTGTATGTTCTGCACAATGATGATGAGGTTCAACCGTATGTTACAATACACATGGATCAGTTATCTAGTTTGAACATGAATAGGAATCAAAATTGGATAACTCGAAAGCACAATCGAAGTTTAATAACATGGTTAAAAAATCACATAAAGTCAAAGTTTGATGTAGACCCCAAATCAATTTCACAAAGATTGAGGTGGCTAGCAAATGGTCCGAGTTTACATGTCTTTTCTTACACCGGTTATGTAATTAACGGCTACACATTTTATACCAAAGAACAAGAGATGAAACCACTATGCAAAATAGCAGAGTCACTCTCGTAGCTGAAGCGATGCATATCTCAAGTGCAAAAGACAAAAACCCAATATATGCAAATCTATCATATTTTGGGGTTATCGAGCGCATATGGGAGTTAGACTACACAATGTTTCGTGTTCCCATATTTGGTTGCAAGTGGTTTGATAATAATAATGGCGCTCGGATTGATGAGTCAGGGTTCTTTCTTGTCGATTTTAATAGGGTGGGATACAAAGATGAGCCTTTTATTTTAGCGTCGCAAGGTCAACAAGTGTTTTATGTCACTGATCCTGGTGATGATAAATGGTTCGTAGTCCTATCAACCAATAAAATAAGTGATGATAACAATAATGATGAAGATGTTGGTAATGATCTTTTCTTTGCAACATCACAACCACATGAAATTGATTCAACTAATGATGGTTTATATCTTAGAGATGATCATGATGAGGGAATTTGGATTAATCCATCGTTTCGTATCGTTAATGGACAAAAGAATGTGAATCCCACTAGGAAAAGAAGAAGGGCATCTTAATGTGTTTAATTGTTTTATATAAGCCATGTAATCTGAACTAAGTTCATGTAATTTAATTGTTTGATCTGCCAGAATTGAGCATTTTAGTATTTAGCTTGAACTGTATTTGATTTTCTGCTTATAGTTATTTTCTGCTTATATTAAGCTTGATCTTAGTGTTTTATACTAAGTTCATGTAATTTAAGTGTTTGACCTGACAGAACTGATTTTCTGCTTATATTGAACTTTTGAGTATTGGGAATTTTTCTTGAACTTGAACTGATCATCCCAATATGATCTGATCATGTAATTTAGCATTGATATATATATATATATATATATATATATATATATATATATATATATATATATATATATATATATATATATATATATAGGTTTTTAACTAATTATTTGGAAGGATGTTTGATGTAAACAATTGTTTTAGATAATTGGCCTTTAGATAAATTTTATCTTATGGCCCTGTTTAAATTTTTAGAAGTTTTTTATGAGAAATCTTTACAAATAAAATTTGTTGTTAATTGAGTTGAAAAGTCTTTATTGCCCATAATAAATTTAATTCAGTTAATCCGACTCATAAATCGCCCAAATTGTAACCCTAAAACCGACAAACCCGTTTTAATAAACGGTCGGTAGAAATTGACCCCATAATTATCATTGGATCACTAAATCGTGCACGAGTATTTTTTTGAGGATTATACCATGCACCCCCACATCTAAACCTGTCACCCCTTCAATCAACGTGAAAATACAATTTTGCCCTTTATAAAATCTTCAATTTTTTTAACTTCTCATTTTTTCACCTCTCTTTCCAAAATATTCGAAAGTTTCCAAAGTTCGAAATGAGAATTTCTAGAATTTTCTAAACTTTCAAATAATTCAAAACTTTCGAAATAGGAAAATTTCGGAACTTTCCAAATTTTTGAAATGTAATCCTTATTTCGAAAATTTCCAGATTTGGAAACTTTCGCCATTTTTCAGGTTTGGAAACTTTTGAAACTTTCCAAATTTTTGAAATGTAATCCTTATTTCGAAAATTTGAAACTTCCGAAAGTTTCGAAAATTTAAAACTTCATGCCATTATTGCCGTTTAAATAACAGCTCAATTGGTAGTGGGACTGTGTGGAGGCGGTACTTATCCCCTAGGTACCGGGCTCGAATCCCATGGAAGGCAAAAACTCGTTATTTCCACTGGGTGGTGAGGGGGGACGAGAAGGTCGTGAGGTAGCATCGCCAGTAACGGTAATGGTCGGGGTGTTACACTCGAATTCCGTCATGAGAAATACGGGGGCCTAATCCATTGTTGCTTGCCAATACTATATCTTTGGTTTGTCAAACATATTTTCCAAGACATACATCAGTTAAGAACTAAGAGCAAAAAGGAATGGGCCAACATTCTAAGAAATCTCAACGAAAGAACGGTCGAGTGGTACTCTCGGAGTCAGGATATAAATGAAGTGATTTGTAGATGCGGTATCTTTGTCGATGTTCCCCTCATGGGAACTAAATGGTGTATAAATTATAGTCCCTATATGGTATTGACACAACTGGGTTATCCTATGACGAAACCTTCGATGATGGATGTGACAAAATCTTTTGTCATTCGTGGACGAGACGTTTATGATGCTAGCTTGCTGAGAAGAATACGTAAGTCTTGGGGAGATGTCGTTAGAAGATGTCAAGAATTAGGGCCTAGAAGTTGTGGTATAGGAGAGGAATATCATAATTGGGTAAAAAAGAGGGCATTAGAGATCAAGTTGCCTTTTCACAGCAACACAGTTGCCCCCGAAGTAGTAACAACAAAATCCTTTTTCAGTACTAAAGATTTAGAGGCTGACTTAGTTCTAAAATGACAAGAAATTGAGAAATTACAACTGTGACACCCTAAACCCAAAATACCATTTATAATAATTTATACTAAATTATTTGAAGAAAACTCGCGGCGGATGAAGAAAATCTGTTCAAGAAAATAAAAACTTTTATATCTATTTTAGGATATCACATTTCTCTAAATACATATGTAACAATTCAACTTTGTTCCTCAATTAAAATTCAATGAACTAGATTTAACTAGAATTTCTTGATTTAATTCCCAAAACTTACTCATACTAAGGTTTTTATATAAAAAGTCATTTGTGATTACATAAGTAAAATACACACTACAACTCTTAATTTCCAATATCACCTATCAGAGCGGGGTTCCTCCCAAACTTGAACTTCAAGATTCATTAACCTGTAATGCGATTTCGCAAACGCAGGACCAAGCCAGTCAAACACAAACAACGAAGGAGGTGAGTTTTGAAATCATGTTAATAGTATAATATAAGTAAGGAGAACACGCAATTAATTCTAAATAAACTGTATCATTAGACAAACATTCTTCAAAGAAAAACATAACATTATAAAGTCAAAACCACTCAAGGAAAGTCAATACATTTCACTATAACATCAAATCATCTAAGAAGAATTATTATCGCACACGACACATATTAATTACAACAAAGCAATCACAAGAAAATGCAATGCTATGCATGAGCTTATACTCTACTTCACAATGCGGTACCATTCTAACTTTGAAGTACTTAGTTAGGAGGCCATGATACTATGCCACCATTCCGGTGGACGGACAATTCAAATTGGCCCTGTCCTCATAGATCCCCTCAACTCAACCCGAGACACATATACGCGACAGTCGAGGTAAACGTGTGTTGCATGGTAGCTCCCGACATTTGGAGTGCTACCTCCAAGTCACCTAGGAATTCCCCACCCGAATACCTCCAAGGTCTAACAATCTTTCCTTAAGGCTCAACAGTAGACCGCCACGATCAGGCTTAATTCAGTTGTACTTTCCCGAAATCGCTAGGCTTGTCAGGCCCTACCTATATGATGACAAAATAATCTCCACTACACTAATTCTCAATATTTATTTTCTCCCCTCGTTGGCCTATGATACTCCATTAAGACCGTCATCTCAAACACAAATTGGAATCACAATTATTTCATCAGGGGTTACTTCAATATTTTCATCACAAATTCATAACATTACTATTATAAATCACATATCATCATCATTACATAACTCATCACAAATTTATGAAATCACGATTATTATTCATACATCATCATCATCACATAAAATTATCACAATGCACACATATTTTATTATCACATCACATAAACTCATCTAATCCAACATATGCACCAAATTCATTCGACATCCAATATCACAATAATATCAAATATCACACATTTAACAAAAATAAATCAAATATCACAATAATATCAAATAACACACATTCAATGGAATTAAATCAATCAACACCTTATAAATATTTCTATTCCACATTTTAGTCTCACAATTCCCATATTTGCACATTAATTAATTTATCACTCAAAGGGCTATTGCCGTACGTAGCAAGCTCCGGATGAATCGTTGGGAAATACGGTTTTCCCGTTCATCTCACAATATATTACACTCATGAATTCAAACGCTCTCTCACCCCTTACATTATTTCGATGCTTTCACACACAAATACGATTCCACGAACAAACAACCTTTATTCTCCGACTCTTTGTCCTTCAATCGGTCTAACTCGACAATTTAAGGGTAACCGTTAAAAATAAATTATGAGAAGACACTCTGAAATTAATTTCGAAATTCGGTCAAGGAATCTTACCATAAATCAGAAAACCAATAAGTGGATAACATAGCCACTTTTCACACGATCGTTTTGACGTTGGTTTCACTCAAATCGGACTTACGGTGAAGAAGAACGGTGCAAAATAACGAACTGAAATTAAATAACATACTGAAATTTGAACGAAAACGGATGAAGTTTTTCTGGTCAGTTGTCGATCGTCGTAACCGATTTTCTTCTCTTTTCTCTTAGTGCGGCTGCTGCCTTTTCTCAATTTGCAATGTCACGAACTCTCTCTTTCTAATATCTTTCTACTGTAGCGCTATGGTATATTTGATTTGATTTTATTTTTTTTAACATATTAGTTATTGTTAACCTAACTCATTAAACTCCATTTTATTTTATTTTTTCACAAGGTCCAATTAATTACATACTTATTTTAATTTATTTATTTGCCACTAAAATAATATCTTTTAAAATATCAAATTAAAAGATTATTATATTATGAGAATAGTTAAAATGACAATAAAAAAATATAACATCAAAACTTTATATTAATTACTAAATCGTAATAAATATATATAAAATCACAATGTTATAACAATAAAGGGAATCAAACACAATATTACTACTATTCCGAGATAATTATTTATAAAGTAAATAACTAAAAATAGAAAATAGTTATAAATAATTGAAATATAACTACGTGCATACTTAATATCAATCAAACACACAGAAAAATATTACATTAATTTGGTACAACTATATACACGTAAAATCTTCTAAAATCTTATTCGTTAAAATATTACACTAAAATACTATTTAGAAAAATATATAAAATATAACATTTGTTATTTAGATTACTCATGTAGTCCAATATGTATAATAATAGCACATCATCTAAAGCTTTCATATAACAAAAACTAATCACGAAATTTATCACATGTATTCTAAAATAATTTTAACACCAACTTAATTATTTAAAATCATATTTCATTATTAAAATAGTTTATTATAAAATTTGGGATGATACAACAACAAGAATTAGAGAGGGCTCACTAGGCTTATAGAGATATGGAGTATAAGAATACCCAACAATCCCTTATCCTTGAGAAAGTATAGAAAAGAGCAAGAGAGGAAGAAGAAAGCAAGGATAGAACTCGGATCTATTTGCGGGGTGAGAATGAAGAGTTGAGACTCAGACGTCAAGAAAGGATGATGCAGTGATTGAAGGTCTCAGGCTTAAAGAGTTGCTAAAGAAATCTGGGGAAAAACATGAAGTCATCCGTCAACAAGAAGCAAATCTAAAGAACAAATAGAGAGGGTAAAAGCGGAATGTGAAAGCAAGATTATGGTAGAAAGGCAATGTCAAGAAGAGATCATTGAGGCATACCGAGTTGAACTTGCAAGAAAAGAAGACGAAATGCATACACAAAAAGACACTATCGAGAGACTTGTTCAAGAATGAATGTTTTGGATGGACCGCTTCTCCAAACTAGTTTATTTAACCAACTCTGCTATCGGAGATATTCCACCGTTATTAAGAGATGCTGACGGGACGGTTAATCCTCTCTCTACCCCTCAAAAGTTTAATTGAGCAAATGAAAAAAATGATTGCTCATTATATTTTCAAATTTCGTGTTTATGTTACTACTTTCGTTTTTTTATAAGTTTTGTTTGTTTTCTCATTTGTGGTAAAACTTGTATTTTGCTTTTTCTCAATGAATTAAATTTGGCTCCACTTTTAATCCCATGGTTCTCTATTTATTATAGGTTAAGATATTCACAAACAAGCAATAAATAGGTCTTTAACATTCATGCGTCATTACATTTTCATACATCACGTTGCATACTCATGCCATATTCTCTCATAGAAAAAATCACACAACAAATAAAAAAACTGGTGCTACGACACCGTTATCGGACACGATGCCAGTCAAAAATCATGGATGAGCTAGAGCAAACAGGAATAAGAGAAGACAGGAACCAACTTAAGGGGCAAATGACCAAGATCTTGGAGATTCTACAAGCACTTGGAAATATAAATGATGGGAATCCTTTGGTAGACGAGGGGGTGCCCCAAAACACTCTTGTTCACCCTACGGACATCGCTCCACACCTTCACCCTAATTATCAAGAAGGGAAGGCACAACAATTTCCACCTTATGGTCTGCCGCCAGGTTATACCCCACCCATAGACACTCATCTCCCCAACAACAATCCGCTAATTGTGGCTACAAATCCACAACATAGTATTCGTGAGTTCCCTCAAGTGCAACCTTCACTCCTTACTTCAGGCTTTCCTGGCTCTTCGTCGCAAGGAAAAGCTACCGAAGCTACGCCGGTGATGTTAAACAAACATCATGAACCTCGAACACTCGAGAGCAATCAATCCCAAGAAAAATGGCAAGCCTTGGAAGAACACTTGAGAGTTATCAAAGGGGAAACAATTATGGATTTGATGCTTCAGACCTATGCCTCGTTTTTGATGTTATAATACCTCTTAAATTCAAATTGCCTGAATTCGACAAATACAAAGAAACTACATGCCCCAAGAACCATCTTATTACGTATTGTTGGAAAATGGGTTTTTGCGCCCATGACGAAAAACTACTAATCCATTTCTTTCAAGACAGTTTGACAGAAGCTTCCCTGAGTTGGTATAGGCACCTTGAGCGAGCTCATATCGGCTCTTGGAAAGATTTGGTGGAATCCTTTTTGAAACAATACAATTTTGATATGGCTCCTAATAGAATGCAGCTGCAAAATATGACAAAACGAGACAATGAAACATTCAAGGAATATCCCCAACGATGGAGAGAGCTAGCTTCCCAAGTTGAACCCCCCTATCTGAAAAAGCGATGTTGACCATGTTCATAAACACTCTTCAACCTCCGTTTTATGACAAAATGATAGGAATCGTCTCGTCAAATTTTTCTGATCTCGTCATCATAGGCGAAAGAGTAGAAATGGGATTGAAAAGCGGAAAGATTGCTTTCGGCTATCCCAGATTAAATAAGACAAAGAAGCCGCTCGTAGGTGCGAATAAGAAAAAAGAGGGAGAAAGCCATTTTGTGGTGTCAAACCCAACTAATCCTTCTTTTGTGCATCGCCCCTACGCCGCTGCAACCTTACAAACCTCGAGTACCCTAAGTCAAAACTTACAAAGGAATCAAGATTCCTATGAAAATCGGGGAAGAAACTATCGTGGGAGGAAGTTCGTACATTTCGACCCAATCCTTATGACTTATGCATAATTATTACCGCATCTGGTTAGCAATTCTATGGTTACACTATGTCCAAGGAAACCTATAGAGCCGCCCTACCCCAAAGGATATGACTCAAAAGCCGCGTGCGATTACCACACTGGGGCTGTAGGACACTCTACTTAAAATTGCCTAGCTTTAAAATTTAAGGTACACGATTTGCTTAAAGCTGGATGGTTGAATTTCAAAGAAAACGAGCTTAGTGTGAAAAACAATCCCCTAACAGTCCATGATGGACCAATAGTGAATGCTATCGAAGAAAATCACCAATTAATAAAGGAGGTCGAGAGAATTAAGACCCCGATGGGACTAATTTTCTCTGAGTTATGCAAATTTGGGTTAATCCGAGGAAACGCCGATGGGAAAGCAAGATGCAATTTCCACCTCAATGAAGATCATTCCATGGAAGAATGCAATGAGTTCGAAATAGAACTTCAAAAATTGATAAACACAGGCATCGTTCAAATAGGTCGTTGGGAAAAGGATGATGGTATGATCGCAACCCAATCAGAAGAAAAACTTGGCATAACCATCCCAAAGCCATTAGTCATTCACTTCACTAAGGAGGAAACTATGAATGCCCCCAGTGATCTGAGGACCTTAATAGTTCAAATACCAAGCCCTTTTCCATATAAAGACAATAAAGCGGTACCTTGGAACTATAATGTAGAGGTACATTTGGCTGAACAGAAGAATTAAGATGTTTCTAGCTCAAAAACCACCGTTGTCTCGAACATTTCAGGGATAGGAGGGATGACTAGAAATGGTCGGATATACTCCCCGAGAACATCATAGAGAGAAATAATAGTGGCGTTTGAGAAGGCATACAAAGATAAAGGAAAAAGGAAAGTAATTGTAACAGAAGAAGTTGAAAATGAGAAAGTAGAAAATAAGAAAGAGGTTTCTAATGAAAAAGCTCGTGAGTTTCGAAAAATCATCCAACAGAGTGAATACAAAATAGTCGACCAACTCAATCATACTCGCGCAAGGATTTCATTGTTGTCCCTATTGATGAATTTTGAGTCCCACCAGAAGCTATTGATGAAAATACAAAAAGAGACTCATGTCACTCACGACATCACCTTGGACAAATTTGGAGGCTTCATAAATAACATCTGCCAACAACCACCTAACCTTCACAGATGATGGGCTGCCGACCGAAGGGGGGGCATAATAAAGCACTACACATATCAGTAATGTGTCTCGACCATATAATATCGAGATTCCTCATTGACAATGGCTCCTCGCTGAATGTCATATCAAAATCGACATTAACAAAACTACCTTGTGATGGTACATATATGAGACCAAGCCCCATGGTTGTTAAAGCTTTCGATGGGAGTCGCAGAGAAGTAATGGGAGAAATCGAACTCCCAGTTCAAATAGGCCCGATCACATTTGAAATCACGTTTCACATGATGGATATTGTACCCACCTATAGTTGCTTGTTAGGAAGGCCATGGATCCATTTTACCGGTGTAGTGCCATCAACCTTACATCAAAAGCTAAAGTATATGGTAAATGACTAATTGGTAATCATGTCAAGAGAAGAAGACTTGTTGGTGAGTAAGTTGTCCACCACACCTTATGTTGAGACGACAGAAGAAGCTCTAGAGATTGCCTTCCAAACACTAGAAATCGTAGACACCGCTTACGTCGAGACGACACCTATAGCACCACATATGTCAAACACTGCTATTATGGTGGTTAAGTTCATGTTGAGCAGAGGACACTATCCATGGCACGGGTTGGGGAAGGATGAAGAAGGGGTCAAATACCCAGTGGAACTTCCTAAGAATATGGATAAGTGGGGTTTAGGCTACGAACCTACCAAGGATGACAAACGAAGATTGGTCAAAGAGAAAAAAGAAAAAAGATTAGCTCGGATTGAGAATCGAGAGCCTAAAACCGAAAGGATTCCCATCTGTGACATCCAACAAAGTTTCCAAAGTGTAAGACCAACAAGTGAGATCATTATTGAAGCAGCTAGAGATGACATTTCTGTTGATGAAGCTAATTGGATTCATCCGTGTGGTGCAGGAGCAGAAATCAAGAATTGGAAAATAGTCAAGTCGCCTATAATATTTAA
The DNA here is from genome assembly GCA_037974735.1 of Cicer chorassanicum. Classification (NCBI taxonomy): domain Eukaryota; kingdom Viridiplantae; phylum Streptophyta; class Magnoliopsida; order Fabales; family Fabaceae; genus Cicer; species Cicer chorassanicum. The sequence continues at coordinate 27,261,240 of JBBPBP010000001.1, forward strand.
TGCAATTCCCATGTAATTCTAAAAACATTATTACTCTTACTAAGACTTTGAGATGATTCATTATATTTAGGATGGACACAATTTTATTTTCCCAATACTTTGAATTTCAATAAATGTATTTTCATTTTGTTTTCTTATTGTTTCTTTCTTACTGTTCTCATATTTTGACATTCACTCGCCAAATTTTTTGCCCTTATCCTAGCCTTGAATCCTGTAGATTTGGGAATAGTTCATTCACATATGACTGTACTTAGATCTCGCCGCATAATTTTGACAATCTTGTTAGTCAGACAGAAAAAGATAACGAAGAAGACTATGAACCTCCTCTAGAGTTGTTAAGAGCGGTAGAACGGAAGCCAATGGTATCATGCCCTATGAGGAACCGATGGAAAGGATTAATTTAGGGAGAGAAGAAAGAAAGAAAATAAAGTCGGCACTATCTTAAAGAAAGAAATGTATCACGAACTAATCCAACTCCTACATGAATACAAAGATGTTTTTGCCTGGTCATTTCTGAATATGCCTGGATTGGATACTAGCATAGTGGGGCATAAATTGCCCTTAAAACCCGATTATTCTTCGGTCAAACAAAAATTAAGGCGGATGAAGCCTGATATGTCATTAAAAATCAGGGAAGAAGTAAAAAACAATTTGACGCCGGGTTCCTGGCTGTGGCAAATTATCCCCAATGGATAGCCAATATCGTATCGGTGCCGAAAAAGGATGGCAAAGTTCGAATGTGTGTCGACTATAGGGACCTTAACAAAGCCAGTCCTAAAGATGATTTCCCGTTACCTCTCATCGATATTCTGGTTGACAATACAGCTCGCGATTCACTCTTTTCTTTTAATGATGGTTTCTCTGGGTGTAATCAAATTAAGATGGCAGCTGAAGATATGAAGAAAAAAAACGATTTTCATCACCCCTTGGGGAACATTTTGTTACAAAGTAATGTCTTTTGGTCTGAAGAATGCTGGGGCGACCTACCAAAAAGCTATGGTAACCCTGTTCCATGACATGATACATAAAGAGGAAGAAGTTTATGTCGACGACATGATTGCTAAGTCACAAACAAAAGAAAAACATGTTATTGATCTAAAGAAACTCTTCGAAAGACTTAGAAAGTTTAAGCTAAAGCTTAATCCTTCCAAGTGCACTTTCGGCATAAGGTCGGGAAAATTATTGGAATTTGTGGTTAGTCAGAAAGGAATAGAGGTTGACCCTAATAAGATTCGCGCCATTTTAGAAATGCCTCCCCCGAGTACAGAAAGAGAAGTTCGCGGTTTTCTTGGGAGACTAAATTATATTTCAAGATTTATATCACAACTAATTGCCACTTGTGAACCGATCTTTAAACTTTTATGGAAAAATCAAACTGTTGTGTGGAACAAAGAATGTCAAAATGCATTTGAGAAAATCCAAAAGTATTTGCAAAAGCCTCCAATTTATAGAGGTTGAAACGAGATATACAATGTTAGAACGTACTTGTTGTGCCTTAGCCTGGGCGGCCCATCGCTTGAGGCAATACATGCTTTGCCACACGACTTACTTGATATCCAAAATGGATCCAATCAAGTACATTTTTGAAAAGCTTGCTCTCGCAGGGCGAATTGCTTGTTGGCAGGTGATGTTATCAGAATATAATATTACCTATGTTACTCAGAAAAGCCATCAAAGGGAGTGCCTTAGTAGATTATCTAGCTAATCAACCTGTGGATGATTATAAGTCAATCCAATGCGAATTCCCAGACGAAAGCATGATGGTTATGTTTGAAGAATGCGATAATGGAAAATGGACCTTGTTGTTCGACTGGGCCTCAAACATAATGGGGCATGGGATTGGGGTTGTCTTAATATCTCCCAAAAAACAGTTCATACCTATCACAGCGCGCTTGTGTTTTGATTATACCAATAATATGGCATAATATGAAGCTTGTGCCATGGGAATTTTGGTGACTTTGGAATCAAAAGCGAAAGTGCTGGAAGTATATGGAGATTCAACCCTGGTTATTAATTAGCTTAACCAAGAATGGGAAACTCGAGATAAGAAGTTAATACCTTATTTTACCTACATAAAAGAATTGTCTTTACAATTTGAAAATATCACCTTTCACCATGTCCCAGGAGAAAACAATCAATTGGCTGATACTTTGGCTATTTTATCCTCGATGTTCCAAATAAGTCAAAACGATGAAATCCCATCCATTAAATTGGAGAGTCGAGATCTTCATGCCTACTACCACGTAATGGAAGAAGAAATCGACAAAAAACCGTGGTATCATGACATCAAACATTATCTTATAAATAGAAAATATCCTCCCGGAATATCTGATAATGAGAAAAGAACTCTGAAATGGTTTACAACGAGCTTTTTCGTGAACAAAAATATTTTGTATAAGAGGAATCATGATATGGTACTCCTTAGATGCGTTGATGTTAATGAGGCAAAAGAAATTCTACAAGATGTCAACAATGGCTCTTTTGGGATCCATATGAACAGACACGCCATGTCTAGAAAGATTCTTCGGGTCGGGTATTACTAACTCACCCTAGAAAAAGATTGTTTTAATTATGTAAAGAAATGCCATAAGTGTCAAATATATGCTGATAATATTCATGCCCCACCAATGCCCCTGAGCACCCTTTCAGTGCCCTGGCCGTTCTCAATATGGGGCATAGACATATTGAACCGAAAGCATCAAATGGACATCACTTCATCCTGGTGGCAATCAACTACTTTACCAAATGGGTAGAGGTCGCTTCATACGACAATGTAACCAAAAATGTGGTAGTCAAATTCATAAAAAAGGAGTTAATATGTCGTTATGGCCTACCAAGCAAGATCATTACCGACAATGCCACAAATCTGAATAACAAAATGATGGATGAATTGTGTGCCACCTTAAAAATTCAACACCATAACTTGCTGCGTACTAACCAAAAATGATTGGCGCAGTTGAAGCAGCAAATAAAAACATCAAAAAAATTATTCAGAAAATGGTTGTAACATACAAGGATTGGCACGACATGTTGCCATTTGCACTACACGGGTATCGCACTTCGATACACACTTCAACTGGGGCAACCCCTTTTTCCCTAGTATATGGGATGGAGGTTGTGCTACCCATTGAAGTAGAAATCCCCTCGCTAAGAGTATTAATGGAAGCCCAACTAGAGGAGTCGGAATGGGTACAAACCCGTTTCGATCAATTGAATTTAATTGATGAAAAAACGTTGGCAGCCTTATGCCATGGGCAATTATATCAGAAAAGACTTAAAAGAGCGTACGAGAAAAAAATACCTCCTCGAGAACTCCAGGAAGGAGACTTGGTGCTAAAAAAGATCTTACCCATTTAAAAGGATTATCGTGGGAAATGGACCTCTAACTATGAGGGCCAATACGTCGTGAAGAAAGCTTTCTCAAGTGGAGCTTTGATCCATACAAATATGGATGGAAAAGATTTAGTCCTCCCTGTAAACTCAGATGCCGTCAAAAAGTATCATACTTAAATAATGAATACTCGCTAGGTTGAAAACCTGAAAGGGACAACCTAAGCAAAAATTAGGGTACAAAAAAATAATAATAATGAATACCCGCTAGGTTGAAAACCTGAAAGGGCAACCTAGGCAAAAATTAGGGTACAAAAAATAATACCCGCTAGGTTGAAAATCTGAAAGGGCAACCTAGGCAGAATTTAGGGTACAAGAAAGAATACCCTCTAGGTTGAAAACTTGAAAAGGTGACCTACGCAAAAATTAGGGTACAAAAAATATAAGAAATACTTGCTAGGTTAAAAACCTGAAAGGGTGACCTAGGCAAAAATTAGGGTACAAAAAATATAATAAATACCTGTTGGGTTGAAAACCTGAAAGGGCAACCTAGGAGAAGAAGACAAACAAGAACAACAACAAAAACAAAAAATATATATACTCAAAAGGACATGACCAACAATATCGATCGGACTATGTCACGAGAAGTTAGTACAGTCTACCTTTGAATTACTAGTAACCAAGTCGGGTCTTCCACCTATTCCTTTTGTATTATCTTATGTATATTCTTTTTTTACGACGAATATTCAACCTCAATATATTGATATACACTTTTATCTTCTTTATAATTAAACTTATTTCCTGAATGCATTTTATGATTATCATATACTGGAAAGTAAAACAAACATATACGATACCTCGATATAATGAATTGCGATAAAGTTGGATATAGTAGAGGTTGTTTAGAGTACAAGGTAGACGACAATATGAGATCCAACATAAGATTACAACAGTAATTCTTCTTCAAAAAAAAAAGATTAATAAAAGGGAAAAAAGAGAAGAGGACAAAAGAGAGATCAAAGATATCAAGTTCAAGAAAAATGTATAAGTGTCTTTCTCATCCATAATTTTAATGGTCGGGTCAAATAAAAATATTAATAAAAACCAACATATTCATTCATTCATTGATTCATGACATTACATAAATTTAAAGTCGAGAAAACGACCCGCATGTTGAAGCCGGGAAAACGACTCGCACCCGAAGACGAGAAAATGACCCACATGTTGAAGCTAGGAAAATGAATCACATCCAAAGTCGAGAAAACGACCCGCATGTTGAAGCCGGGAAAACGACTCGCACCCGAAGCCGAGAAAACGACCCGCATGTTGAAGCCGGGAAAACGACTTGCACCCGAAGTTGAGAAAACTACCCGCATGTTGAAGCCGGGAAAATGACTTGCACCCAAAGCCAAGAAAAAGACTCGCATCTTGAAGCCGAGAAAACAACTCACACCCAAAGCCGAGAAAACGACCCGCATCTTGAAGTCGGGAAAACGACTCGCACCCGAAGCCGAGAAAACGAATCGCACCCGAAGCCGAGAAAACGACCCGCATGTTGAAGCCGGGAAAACAACTCGCTTCCGAAGCTGAGAAAATAACCCACATCTTGAAGCCTTGAAAACGACTCGCACCCTTCTAAAAAATTCTTTTCGGACAAAATTAGAGTTGTCATCTTTACTTATCTTTTACTTTGATTCTCAAGTAAATTCTAAGTAAAGAGGGGCAATTGTTGACACCTAATTTTATCCGCTTTTTATTTATTTATCTATTTTTTTTACTTTTTAATAAAAAAGGAAATAAAAATAATAATAATAATAATAATAATAATAAATATATATATATATATATATATATATATATATAAATGTGAAGAAATATAAATAAAAAAATAATTATGGCTATAAACTTTAGACAATCACGGGTGTTTCTAGTTCTTGTTTGCCTCTAATTCCTGTTCTGACTCTTTTCTAAAATATAAAAAATAAAAAATAAAGGTATGAAAAGAAATGGATTGATGGTCATAAAAATGGGTATAATGATGATCATTTGAATGAAAAGAAACCGAAAAGAAATGGATTGATGGTCATAAAAATCGATATAATTATGATCAATTGAATGAAAAGAAACCGAAAAGAAATAGATTAATAGTAATAAAAATGGTGATCAATTGGCAATTATTCTCTTGTCTTTTGTAAACTACATCCAAAAAATCTATAAATAATCGGCAGCAAGAGTAGAAAAGGGGAGAAAGGGGGAAACACTAGGCAAAAGACGAGCAGATAATCTGATATGGGGAAAATCAGTCCAGCAAAAACCAATTCGGTAGTAAGGTATCACTTTCTTATTGTTTCTCTAATTTTCTTCTTATTAGTCTTGTATTGCATCCTCTTAAAAAATATTTTTTTTTCTTTTTGTTTATGCAAAAATAAACTCATATGTTAAACTTTCATTTTTCTAAACTTGTGTGTTCCTAAAATTGTTTTCTTTGCAATAAAAAATACTAAAAAAAATATAACTAATTGATGTTTATAAACCAATCACCAAGAAAACAAATTTCACCCTATTGTAATATAACAGAAAACTCATATTACGTCTTTATCAAATAACTCAAAAAAATCATAACAACCAATAAGTAGTTTTTCCCTTAGGATTAGAATTAATGGTCGCTGTCGCCGGATGAAATTCATCATCGCTCTCCGCGCCACATCACTCACTCCCAATTGCTGGTGGCCTTAGTGTCGCGACAGATCGGACAACGCACGAGCAAATCCTTTAACAGGCTGCTTCACCGTCGTGTCCATCTGTTTCGTTCACATACCGCCGTGTTACGTTGTTTTCTAACAAAAATCAATTTTTATTTACTTTTAAAAAAAAAAAAAATCCGTGAACAGACATCTCACTTCTTTTTTTTCGTTATTATTATTATTACATTTTCGTTACTTTGTTTTCTAACAAAAATCAGTTTTTCTTTACTTAAAAAAAAAATACAATCCGTGAACAGACTTCTCACCTTTTTTTTTCCGTTATTATTATTATTATTATTATTATTATTATTATTATTATTATTATTACATTTTTATTTGTGGATATGTATATAATAATTATTATAATAAAAAATAATTAAAATAGAGTAATAATAAAAATCGGACAATAAATAAATATTTTCTACCCAAGAACTACGTGTGTTTTGATTTCCCTATTGCACCTAGGGATAGGTAGGAGCAAAGTTTTTCCCTTATCAAACCAAATTAATAAAAAAAAATCATTCTTTTATTAATTTAAATAATTTATTTTCTTTTTTATTATTTTTTTAGGGGGTAAAATAAATAATTAAATAAATAAATAATTTGTATACAATTAATTATACGATAACCGTTTTAACGGACGATGTAGGGTAATATTACTTTCCCTATTCGTAATCGACTCTCGAATCCATTTTTTTGGTACAAGAATTTTATTTTAGGTTTTATCTAATTTTTTAAAAAAAAAATAAAATAAAATTGGTGGTGACTCCTTTTTCGCGGACAAATTGGACGCCACAATGTCATTTACAATTTTCAATGTAATTTTAGTTAAATTTTTCCAATTGTACCATCCAATTATTTCTATGTGTACTACTTCTAAATCATCGACTTCACTTTACAATTATGATAGTGGAAGACCAACCAATAATTAATAAGGATAATTTGGTAAATCGACTATTATCTTTCTTCTTATCATTGCATTTATTGATATGTGTGCAAATACCTTAAGTGACATTCGTTTTAAAACAAAGAGAGTAATATTTAGGTAAACTGCTTTGGGGATAGGGTTTATGTGGGGTAGGATATGATCCCTATTTTTGACTCATTCAACCTTTACTCTCAGGAAGACTTTCTCCCCTATCTTCATTCATATGGGAAAAATCCCAGCCTGTGGAGCCTCAAATGAGGCATTTTTCCGGAAGGATTTTCACTTAAGGAAGCAAATTAACATCCTGGTGATACTGATATTTAAAACCTCAACAAATGAATTCGAAAGTCAATCTAAGACTTGAATTAGATCCTTATGAGCTCTAAGTTGATAGGTTTATAGAATCAATTCATTACTTGTAAAAAGCAAAGAAAGAATTGAAAAATAATAAACAAGAAAAGTAAAGTCATAAGAAATAAATAGTTGAATTTACTAGGAATATAAGCATACATTAGCATTCAAAAAGCCAAATAGATTGAGAATCTAAACAACTCGGATGTGTACATCTTTTAGACCATTTCCTGAATTAATTGTATGTCCCCCAAAAACTAAAATAAAATTCTTATTTATAGACTAAAAGTTGCAATAACTAGTTCTTGTTGAGCACACCACATGTGTTTCCTTTCAACTTCACTACTTCATAGCTTCTTTAACAAGTTTCTAATACATAAAACTTCCAAGTGTCAGCCATCGAAAATCCATATTTCCATTTTCCCCTGAAGTCTTGGTACCTCGCATTTCTAATTTGATCATTTGATCTTCAAATCGCTTGTTCGAATTTGATCATTCGATCTTCAAGTCACTTGTTCAAATTTCATCCTTCGATCTTCGCACCTTTATATAATTGTTTTCATGTTTAACTTTATGTTTGAACTTTGATTTGAAATAGTTGAATTTTATATATAACAGGTGCCCCCAAAAAATATCTATTGTGATATGGGCAATAACTAAAATTTGTATTTTTTTCACTTTTACCAATGTATAATTCAAATTGTAAAATACTAGTTGTTATTTACCATTTAAAACTCCTAACTATTTGCAATCATGATTGCATGTTATAACTGCCCTTTGTAGTAGTGGGCCCCTCAAATCTAATAATAGCAGCACACATTTTCCAACATCAGTTGATTGTCATCCACGTCAGCGAACGTGGGTTAACTCACCAAACATAATCATATAGGTTTTTCTACCTATAAAACTTGAAATACTTATTTGTTAACATTTTCTTCTTTTTTCCTTGGACATTTAGGTGTGTTTTTTCCTTACTCAAACCCCCATATCTCAACCTTCAACTTCAAAAATTTCTTCACCTTCATGATGTCTTTCACTTCTCGAACCTTGAACATTCCTCCCATGACTTCTCAATCATCCAAACCTGTTACAAAAGGTCAACTAAAATATGCTTCTGAATTGGACAATGATCATGCCAAAAAGGCTATATGGAGATCTCAAGTACTCATTTCTCATTTCTCTCCACTCTTCATCACCGTTATTAGCTTTCAAATCTCGAGTTAACCTTAGGTTTCTTGAGTCCATTGGTAATGCATTTAGATCCATACTTGGAAATTTCAATCCTCCCAATACCAATAAGAAATCTGCTATAAAAGATCTTTATTTAGAGTGGCTTGTAAGAGTTTCTAAATACAAATCTACTTTCTAGAAACAAATAGGTTGCTATGACCTGATCATGTTGAGCAAAGCCAATTTACTCTACAATTTTGCCCAAATCTTTAGTTCTGTGTTTTTGGGACTTTTTAACTTGCACATTTCAATTACCTTATGGTTGTTGGTCAAGAAACACAAGAAATGGGGGGGGGGGGGGTTTGAATTGTGTTTTAGTTTTTGAAAATATTTCGAATGTGTTAAAAAAATTGAAATGATAAAACTAAAATGATAAAATAAATGACTCAACAATTTTATCTTGGTTCATTACTAACTTAGTAGCTACGTCCAGTCCCTTCCTTTGAAGGATTTAATCCACTATATTTAGAACTTACATTTGAAAACTTGGTTAGCCACAATGACTATGGTCAATCTTTTCACCTCTAACTTTGTACTGTCAAGTTGTTGAGGAAAGGGAAGCCACTATCGGACTGAGTTTACAAGTTCTAACAAGTCTTCTCAACTTTCAGCTTAGTGTCGTCAAGCCGTTGAGGAACACAATCAGCCACTCTTGGACTTGGTTACAAAAAGTTAATATTTGTGGGTTTCATAGTTTTCTCTTTAACTAGAGGATGTTTATAGAATAAGCTCTCAGATTTTTCTTACCCAAACACTTAGATTAATTTGACAATTTTCTAAGTCAATGTTTTTGCTTGCTGATTTGAGATTGTTTCACTTTGAAAGAATGTCGTAAGTTGTAGTGATCAGGTGTATTGTTTGAATTCATAATCGTGTTTTATTTATAGAAGCATTTGCAACATTGCCTTTGTCCTTCAAAGTATGGTTGAATGTTCTTCAAGGACTGGCCTTGTATCCCTCATGGTATGGTTTGTTTGTCCTTCAGCATGGTGCTTCATTGTCTTCAAAAATTTATCTATTGAGTTCAATTTTAGCCATTGAGCATAAAACTGAAACTTATAATTTTCTAAATGTTTTTGGAATTTTGTTTTAGATGAAATAGAAGGAATTGGACCTAGAAGTATGAACACCAAGGGTGTGGTTTCTTGACCAGAAGCAAGAATACCAGAATCATGTTTTCTTGAACAGAGGCAAGAGCAACCAGAGGCATGATTACTAGACCAAAGGCAGAAACACCAGAGGCATAATTACTGGACTAGAGGAAAGAGCAATCAGAGGCACGATTATTGGATCAAAGGCAGGAACACCAGAGGCACGATTACTGGACCAGAGGCAACAACAATCATAGACATGATTTCTTGACCAAAGACAATGACCAGAAGAAATATTAATTGACCAGAGGCATAATTACTGGACCAAAAGCAATAACCAGAGGCAAGTTTACTAAACCAGATGCAACAACCAGAAGTAAATGACAAGAGGCAAACCATCAGAGGCATTAACTATGTCAGAGCGTTGACTTTTACTATAGGCGTTGACTTTTTCCAACATTGACTTTTACCAAAGGCGTTGAGTTGTACCACCAGAGGCAGAGGCAGTCTAATGCTTTGTATCTTCAGAGGCAATGTTTCAGAGGTGCTTTTTCATCAGTTTTGAATGGGAAATTTTTATGACTTTTTCAAACAATTCTACAGAAGATATATTCTAATATCTTACAATGTTGTTTTTGGTCTTGGAACTGCACACTTAAATAAAACATTAGTTCCTAAAATTGCTCGCACAAACTAATTTTGTTATCATCAAAACAAGTAGGATCTTTTGTACTTGAAACCAATATTGTTCTCGCAATGGTATGTTGATAGATACACTTCTCGATTTATCTACTATAACTGGGCTAAAGCTAACTAACCTAATTTTAACCTTATATGTCGTACCTGAGAGTACCCTCCAACCTATATTATCCCCTTTCAGTTACATACAATCTATTTAGAACAATAACATAAAGATTTTAAATCTCGAGATCTTGAAATTAAGAAGGAAATCGCTAAACTGAAATGAAAATTAAGGATTTGGAAGTTGAAAAGAAAATGATCACACCCCAACAAGAGCTGGCTCAACCACACTTGACCACTATTTTATCAAAAGTAATAAGTCAAGCCTCATACTTAACTTCTTCGAGGGCTCAAGTTGAAACTGCTACTCTTCAAATTTCTACTGTTGAAAAGAAACTAGAAGTTTTAAAGAATATCTACTCTAAGTTTAAACAAGATCCACTCAATTGGTAATGAGAATTAATAGGTGGTGGTACTTATCTTCTAAGTATCGGGTTTGATTCTCACTAAAGGCAAAAACTGGAAATTTCCACGGGGTGGAAGGGGGGATAAGATCGTGTATAACAGTGCTAGTAACGGTAAGGGTTGGACTGTTACAAATGGTTTCTTTAGCTCTTTGCTTTTTGAAACTCCTCTTCCTCTCTAGACGTTCAAAAGCTTTGAAAACAACTTTGTCAAACACTGAACTACATCTTGGGCATAACATTCTGGTTTGAGTTGCATTTCTTCTATAGGAAATAGATCAATGATTCACCAATTTGAGGATTGATTGTCAAGGAAGAATCATCCTTGAAATGTTCAATTATCGTATCAACATCCTTCCTCGATAGGGGAAATTTCCACCATACAACTATTCATATTAGATTCCCCATAATTTACATATGCTTGAAACAGGTCTTCGTTAACTTTCATAACAAGTTTAGGCTTGTCTTCAATAGACTTTTGGATGGTGTCCCTGAAACGAATACAAGTATTCCTGTGATGTCCAAATGTATTATGTGCTTTAGAATACTTTCTCCCTCAAATTTGCTCTGGGGGAGGTATCTTATGGCCTTCACTCAGTAACATATGTTGATCTTTCGAAAGGATATCAAAAATTTGATCTACTTTACTAATTTAAAAAACATTTATCCTCTTAATTGAACTCAAAGAATCCTTCAAATAAGGAGAAGGCATACTTCGAAGGTGCAAACACGAGAAGAGGGGTTGAATTGTGTTTGCCAAAGTTAATAACTTTTTGCTAATTTGAAAAAGGTTGGATGGTTTTTATGAATTACTTAGATAAGAAGCAATCGAATTCAGAGGCAGCAAGCAATGAAAACATAAATAATTTGACACATAGATTTATCCTGGTTCACCATTAACTTGGATACATCCAGTTCCCTCATTCAGAAGGCTTTAATCCACTAATTGAAATACCTTGAATTACAAAGCACCTGATCCTCCAAGTCAGTCTTTCCAAACAGCCTGACAACCCCAGACTTTGAGGAACTAACCGCCTTGACTCTACAAGCCAAGTCTTCTCCTAACAACCTGACAACCCTAGATTGAAGAAGAAACTAAACCACTATTGGGTTGGATACAAAAGATTGGAACTTTGAGTGTTTGCTTCTAACAAAACTGATAATAATAATAATAACTTTCACACTCTAAGAAAAAACACTTTGAACTAGTGTTTCTCTCTTTGAACTCTAAAATGAATTTGAAATTTTGATCTTGAGTTCTTCTTCTCTTTTCTGTTTTTCGATGATCTTTTTCTTCAACCTTGAGTATCTATTTATAGTTAAAATTTGGGCTTCAATTTAGTCCTTGTTTAATTTTGAATTGTATCTTGTTCAGATTGAGTTTATAAATTCTTCAGATTGATTCTGTTTAGTTTTTGTTGTAGATAAATCTTGATCAAATCTTCTTCAAATATTGACTATATCTTCTTTTCAACTTGCTCAAAGATTTTCTTCAATTATATATATGAATCAAATCTTATTTTAGATTTTCATCAATTATAAATTTGAATCAAATCTTATTTTAGATTTTCTTCAATGATAAATATGAATTAAATCTTATTTTAGATTTTCTTCAATTATAAATTTGAATCAAATCTTATTTTAGATTTTCTTCAAAAACATGAATCTTCTTTCATACTCTTTGAAGTCAAATATATTGTTCTCATAAAATATTTTTTATATCATCAAAACTCTAAGTATAAAATCAACTTGGTTCCAACATACTTGATTTCAATCATGAGAGATTAACACTTTGATAACTTGAATCTTTTGAATAATCCTCTTCAAATCCCTCTTGATCTATTAAAGCTACATAATGATTCTTTTCTCTTTGAGGAAAATGCTATTGTCTTTCATACGACGTTTGTTCTAATTCATATTTAAGAATTATTGTCATGCATTTGGCTTTCATACGACGGAATCTACTAATGTAATCATCAATGTACTCTTTATTCTTTCGTCGAATATTCGCAAGAACTATGATGTTTAATTTATTCTCTCCTATGAAGAATTGTTCATGAAAAATTGTTTCTAAATATCCTTAGTCCGGGACTGAATTGGTTGGGTGGCAATGTGGTGAACCAAGTGAACGCATCTCTAGTTAAATAACTTGGAAAATATTTCATTTTTAAATATTCATCGTTAGTCAAATCCCCACACTCGATTTGGTATCCAACAACAAGGTCTACAATAAACTCACCAACCTTTCAAAGAACTTAGTAAACTTTGGAACTTTAACTCCTCCAGGTAATTCAGATTGTAGTACCATATTAGGTAATGCAGAAAAAAAAATAGGGTCTATTAGCATATCCTATATTGAAATATTGTCTACTTAAAAACCCTTTCTACTGCATTCTTGACGTGATGCTCCCCAACATTGTCTTATCTTGTGCAGTCCATCATTTACATTTTGGTTTCTGTTAATCATTGCAACATTTCAAGGGTTTACTTGAACTGGCCGATTTAATGGTATTGCTTAAGGAAGTTCATTATTGATTACTTTGTTGTTAATTTTGCCCTCATTCAGTTCCCCAAAAACATCTGAGAATGGAAAGGCTCTCAACTTGATATGATCTTCTGTGATTCCTTGAGGTTTCATGGTAGAACACACCACATGAAACTCCTTCAAGTGTTTGTGGGGATCCTCACCTGCAAGACCATTAAACTTTGGAAGCAAGTGTATTAAACCAGATTTAAGTTCAAATGGTACAGTAACTTCAGGATATTCAATACACAATGCATTATAGGTAACATCAGGTGCAGCAAGTTGTCTTAAAGTTCTATTATTCATATCAGCCATATTGTGCAGCAAAATGTCACTTTTTTCACTATCACTATCACTATCACTATCTAACTCTCTATCTGACACGTTAGCACTAGCATAAGCTCTATTAAGTCTACGCCGTAAATGAAAGGTCCTATCTATTTCAGGGTCAAGGGGGTGCAAATTTACAGAACTAGCCCTAGTCATGCATCATCATAACAATACAATGCAAAATCACAATTCTGAAAATTCCAACAATGTCCCTATTGCTAAAATTGAAATGAAAAATCGAAAACACTATCAAATAAAATAAAAAAAATATATAAAAATACCACAAAAAATCTCTAAAAATCAAATAAAGGTAACGCAAATTTTTTTGGATTTTTTTGAAAATATCGAAAATTCAAAAAATTAAAAAAGTGGTCTAGATGAAGGAATTTGGGAATTTGAGCGTGGAATCCCGTTCCTTGATTTTTTTTTGATTTTCTGGCGAAAATTCGGAGCAATCCGCCACAGTCGCCTGAAAACCAGATTTTTCAGACTAGCACCATGCCTACGAGCTAGCACAACCCTATCTGACCTGTAGAACAACAAAGCACAAAGAAACAATTGTTAGCATGGTTAGTAATACTCTAAAACTGGTTAATATTATTATCAAAGAGTCCCCGACAACGGCGCCAATTTGATCCGCTGTCGCACACGGATCAAATACGATTTAAAAAAAGTGCAGAAAAGGGTAATAACGCGAGTCGTTTCGCAAGGACTCTTGATATAACGATATTAACCGAGTTGAAATTCGAAATTGGGGGTTTTGATAATGATTTATCGAAATTAAAAAATAGTTTGGACAGATGAACAAAACGATTAATCCACTCATTCGAGCTTCGGACCTATCACAGATTCTATAATTTCTAATTCATGATTCTATTATTATTTGACTATAGAATTGATCAAACAAGCGTACAATCAACCCTATGTGAATTCGGTTTCATTGACTGGATTAAGCATCACAATCGTCAAAATATTACAATTAACGAACAAGCGTCGCAAAATTATAATTTAATTAGAGATTGAAACCAAATTCTGTCAAATAAATATAATCGATCCTATTGAGATTCAATTTAAGCAATCGAAATATCAATACAATCAAATAACGAAATTAGAATCATAAATCAGAATCAACGATGTAACCTGAATCTCCAGGTGTGATGAAACTCTGAATTCGTGGATTAACCTTGTAAAATTACCCTTCCATGGAAATTGAAAATAAAAATATGTTTATATTATATTATGATTCTGTCCGAAAATAATCTGATGCCAGAAAAGAAAGAAATCCCAACATATATAGTGCTCGGGTTTTTTGGCCTTTAAAACAAGTAGCCCGTTATTTAAATTATTACAAAGAAGGTCCAGATTACGAAATTTGTAATTTAGGCTCACTAAAATTCAGAATTCAGATTTTTTTCCAACACAAAAGTTGTACCTCTGATTTTTAGCTTTCCAACGACTGCTCGCATGCCTCAATCGGATATCTAGAGCTCAAGTTATGGCCTACAAAGCGAGCATGGGTTAAAATGCAAATAATAAAATTGTAATTCAATTTCAACCCAAAGTTTAGAAACAAGCTAAAAAATTATTCTAAGCTTTAAAGTGATTTTAAAAATACTAAAACAAAAGGATAGAAACATGTGCCCAAGTGCTATGATCAATGGTTATTTGATGAGTAATTATGTTCATCATTTCATGATTGATGTCATCCATCTGTTGTCTGAATGAGTGCAAAGTGGTATTGGTAAGTGGAGATGTCATTGTGTTCTCTATTCCATGAATATAGCCAACGCTACTTGTCCCTATATGACTTCGATTGCCATATTCTCCTGTAGCATATGACCCTACTACAGGAGGAACAAATCTTGGAAGGAGACCGTAGAGGTACCACCACATTTGGTCTTCGAATTGGTGAATTCGAAGATGGTGGGGTATTACTAACCTGACTAATAACTTGATTTGAAGGTAACTCTATAGGGCCTATGTGATCAACATTATGAGACACATGCTCTTATTGAGTGTCTTTATTCACATTATTACTATTTTGACTAATATTATTGTTGGGAGAGTTAACATTTCTCCCCTTATGTTAACCTTTCTACAATAATTCTATTACAATACAAATGGCACCAACTATCTCTAACTTGGTCCCACTCGTGCGTGCCAATTTATTGACAATGATATTTTAAACCTCAACAAATGAATTCGAAGATCAATCTATGACTCGTATTAGATCCTTGCGGGCTCTAAGGTGATAGGCTTATGGAATCACTTCATTAGTTGTAAAAACCAAAGCAATAATTGCAAAATATTAAAAAAAAAAAAAAAGAATTACAGTCATAAAAAATAAATAGTTGAATTAACTAGGAATATGAACATACATTAGCATTCGAAAAGCCATACAATTGAGAATCTGAACAAGGTGAATGTGTACATCTTTTAAACAATTTTCTAAATGAATTGTCTCTTCCCCAAAAACTAAAATAAAATTCTTATTTATAGACTAAAAGTTGCAATGACTAGTTCTTGTTGGGCACACCACATGTATTTCATTTCAACTGCTTTATAGCTTCTTTATCAAATTTCTAATTGAGAAAACTTTCAAATATCAGCTTTTGAAAATCCACATTTCCAATCGTCCCTAAAATCTTGGTACCTCACATTTCGCTCGAACCTCTGTTGTTTCAGTCTTCAAATCTCGTTCGAATTTAATTACTTTCATGCTAACTTTTTTTTTGTTAGAACTCTCATGTGAAACTGATGGATTTTTTATATAGAACACATCCTAGTAATAATAGGTTTTAATATTCTTTTCAATTATCACACGGCACTATAATATGGAGCGGCAGTTGAGCTGTTAATCACAAAAACATGTCACACTCTCATTGGTTATCCTTTACTGTTCTTAAATCAAATCTTAATCAATATAATAATCATATAAGTATTATATCATCACCGCAACCAAAATCGACAACATTAGTCTCTGTCCACTCAACCCACAAAAACAACACCAAAACATAAACACAAAAAACCAAACCTTTCTTCAACTATTTCAACTTTATTCATTTTCGACCAAACTGTTACACATCGTTCTCTCCTTCTTTGTTTCACACTTGTAACATACTAACATGTCTCTCTTGCTGTGTTTTCTACATCACATAACTTAACTAACCTCATATTCCTTTCTCTGTCTCAAACAAACACAACCCTTCAACTTCAATGGCTGAAACAACCAAATATGTTCCTTTAAATGTTTCTGGAAACTTAAACTCAGACATAAAAAGCATCTTCTCGTTTTTCAAAACCAGAAAAAGAATCACTTTTGCTTATGCTTTTACTCTTGCCTTTGTTTCTTTCACTCTTTTCTTAGCCTTTTCTCCTTCTTCAAATACTTCATCTCCTTGGTTCAATAACTCATTCACCACAAAAACTTCAACTTCTGATTCTTACAAATCTCATCTTTCTTCCATTTTCTCATTCTTTTTCCACAATAACGCTTCTTCTTCATCATCTGCACCTTCATCTTCATTTTCATCTTCATCTTTCCCTTTTAGCAACACTTCTAGATCTAGCAATAACACTTCTCAATCTTCTAATTCAACTACAAAAACATTTAAAGCAACCACTTTTGGAAACAAAACTCAAAACCCTCAAAATCCCTTTAAAGATTCTGTTTCAACTACCAACCAAACCTCTAATCAGAATTTGAGTTCTTTACTGAAGGATGAGATTCATATGATGGAGTCTTTGAGAAAGTGTAACTTTTTTGATGGAGAATGGGTTAAGGATGACTCTTATCCTCTATATGAACCTGGCTCTTGCAATTTGGTTGATGAACAGTTCAATTGTATACACAATGGAAGGCCTGATAAAGATTATCAGAAATATAAGTGGAAACCTAAAGGGTGTAGTCTGCCAAGGTTAGAGAATTTTGGTGAATTTATTATTAGCACTAGAATCTAAATTTTCTATTTGTTGAGTGCTACTGTTTGTCCAAATTCTACAATTGTTTTGTTTTGTTGGCTACAAGTTATTGATTAGTTTTGATGGTGTTCAAATTGCTTTGTGAATGCAATAAATGATGAGATGCTGATGTCTGATAGGAAAAATAACTCTCAACTGATTGATGATTGAAAAGGAACATGTACATCACACATATCAGTCAAGGTCTAAAATAAGTTTATTAGTAGTGTCGCTGCCCACTTTATAAGTCGGTTTTGTAAGAATTGTGTCCAAATTTTTTAATAGTTCAGAGTCTATTCAAAATAGTCCTCAACTTATGTCAAACTATACTTCCTAACAAACTATGCTCTAATGATAAGCTTTCTCTTCTTGCTAACTTATTTCCAATATTATTTATCTTCTATCTTATTGAATTACAATAGGTCTTATGTTGTATTAGAATGTTTCTTAGAGAAACCCAAATTGGTCGATTTGTTGATATTTGTATTCTTGCAATTGCTAAAAGGTTGGATGGAAAAAGAATGCTGGATTTGTTGAGAGGCAAGAGACTTGTTTTTGTTGGTGATTCCATCAATAGGAACATGTGGGAATCTCTTATTTGCATCCTCAGAAATTCAGTGAAAGACAAAAGTAAAGTTTTTGAAGCAAATGGAAGAGTTCATTTTAGAGGAGAAGCCTCTTACTCATTCATATTCAAAGTTAGTGTTGTTTTCATCTGCATTTTCAGTTTTTTTTTCTTTTTTTCTTTGTGAGCAATATCTTCTTCATGCTTTATGTTTAATATTAACAGTTGCCTTGCTTGGTAGGATTACAACTTCTCGATCGAGCTTTTTGTTTCGCCGTTCTTAGTTCAGGAGTGGGAAGTTCTGGTCAAGAATGGAACAAAAAAGGAAACTCTTCGCCTCGATTTGGTCGGTAGATCATCCGATCAATATAAAGACGCAGATATAATCATCTTCAACACTGGTCACTGGTGGACTCATGATAAAACTTCTAAAGGGTAAACAAAATGCATTTTCCTCATAGAAGTCATTGCAGTTCTAGCTTGTTATGTTCAACCTTATGCTGATCTTGTTTTATAATAGGACAAAACTTTGGTAAAGTTCTTTAGACACTGTTCTTGCTGTTCCTCACTTAAAATAGAGTATAATGGTCACAAATTATTTTAAGGGTCTCTTTGATTAAAAAGTTGCATTTTTTGTGAGAGAAAAAGTAAAAACTGTATATTACGAGTTGACTCATATCTCACAAAGGCGTGAGTTCAACTCCTGCTGTCAACATGAAAACTTTGTTGGTGGGTAATCTGTAAGTACTTTTATCAGCGCTCTCTGAGCTTTGAGGCCTTCCCTACCCTTAGTGAGCCCCCAGACCCAACTCACCTAAACTTATTTGCATTAAGAAAGGCTGTCAACTAACTTGCCCAAGAATTTTTTTCAGGAAGGACTATTACCAAGAAGGTAGTCATATCTATAATGAATTGAATGTTTTGGAGGCATTCAGAAAGGCTATAACAACATGGAGTAGATGGGTCGATGCCAACATAAATACATCTAAGTCTATGGTCTTCTTTAGAGGCTATTCTTCTTCACATTTTAGGTAAAGTAAAAAATGAATCTGCGATTATCATATTTATCTTGGTGTTGCATTACTTGTAAAGTTTACAACACTCACACACATTACGCACCAACCACTTACACTATACTCTGGTTGCATTACTTTATGGATTAAGATGTATGATACTGATACTGACACTAACACATGTTTTTGTAATTCTATCACACTGTAGTGGCGGGCAATGGAATTCAGGTGGACAATGCGACAGCGAAATCGTTCCTATACAAAACAAAAAATACTTGAGGGAATACCCTCCTAAGATGAGAGTTTTGGAGAAGGTACTGAAGAATATGAAGAATCGTGTCACCTACTTGAATGTCACTAAAATGACCGATTTCCGGAAGGATGGCCATCCCTCAGTCTACAGAAAGCAAAACTTATCACCGGACGAAAGGAAATTGCCGTTGATGTACCAAGATTGCAGTCATTGGTGCCTTCCTGGTGTTCCTGATACATGGAATGAGATTCTCTATGTGGAGCTTCTATTGAAAAATTATCAGAATCAACATCAACAAAAAAAACCATAGGTAAATAAACTACTAAAGAAACCTACCATTTTTGTCCCTTTAATATTGAATATAGGGAATGAAACAAACCATATAGAAAAAGGCTTTTTTTTCCAAGTTTTGTAAAGGTTCAATAAGTTTATGTTATTCATTCAAAGATATAGAGGAGTTCTTTTATTTGAAACTGGTAAATCAATTTGTTCAAATAGATGGTAACAAGTTGATTAGGAGAAGATAGAATGCAAAGGGTGGTTTAGATTGTTATTGTAAACCTCACCTTCCCTTTCAACATAATTTTATTTCACAAGGCTGAGTCTTGTTGTAGTTTTTGTTTAATGTAAAATAAACCAATTTATTCAGACAAACTGATCCTGTAGTGAAGTGAAGGTTACTTTGAATAATTTATCTTGGTGTTGCATTAGAACATTGATTAAGGAATAAAAACGAGTTTAATGGATAGAAAGAAAAAAAAAAGTTTAATGGATAGAAAGAAAAACAATTTATCTTGACGTTGACATTCAATATTCATTTATTTATTTTTTCATATTATATGTAGACCGGTGCAATACATGAATATTATTAAATATCATAATAGAATTATTTTATATTGATAGTGTATATCTCTTTAATTTTTTCTGAGGTGTCCCTTTTTCTTTTAAAAATATAGAAAAGTTTTTATTGAATATTATAATATTTAATGTATTAATAATATTTTTATATTATACTATATATTTTTTTTATAGACGAATGTTAGAAATTAATAATTATATTATTTACTATTTATTGTTTGCGGCGTTATGTATGAAACAGTGAAGTAAATTAAATGTGTTTTTCACGTTTAGAGTGTTGTTTTTACATTAAAAACATGAAAAGTGAAAACAATGTAACATTTTGTAATTCAAATCTAAGGCCTTAAAAAAATAAAATATTAAAAATGTAATAGGTCCTACCATATCCACTTATCCAAAGAAGAACATGGAACAACTTAAGTTTAATGACACATTTTACTCGATTCATTGGATTCAAACCCTTTCTAGAGAGTTTCAGTAGAAGAGATAAGTGTTTTGATCTTAGAAAAGATAGTAAATTTCACTCGAAACAAGACGTCGAACCTAACAATATCGATAGTTATTAGTTGAATTAGAACTTAAAGATGAAAAGATATACCAGTGTTTTAATCGTATTTTATTATTTAAACATTTGTATTTATATCACTTATATTAGAAGTTTTGAAGGTGAAATATAGTGGTATGAGTTGGAATGTTAAAAGATTAAAAAGGAGTTAAAGGGGATCTTCATTAGGGCAGTGAACATAAATTATAGAGTATATTAGTTTCATTTATTTTCGAACCCTCTAATTTTAGATAATTTTTGGGTTCAATGTTAGTATCTTTTTTGGAAGATCAAAACAATAACTAGTTGAAGTCTGTGTTGTTTTAGCCAAATAAAAATCCATAACTATTCCATTATATGGTTACAAAGTATCGTATTCACGGTGGAGTTTGGATCGGTTTTAAGAAAAAATATCATTCGATTCAAAGATTAAAATCTGTGTTTTAAATGACAATTTGAAAAAATTCGATCAAAATTAATGCAATTTAAATTGGATTAGTTTTCAATTGATGCAAATTACAATTTATAAAATATATTTTTATACTAATATTATAAAATTACAAAAAAGTAAAAAGTTTGAAGCAAAATGTTATATATAATATTCTAAAAATTAATATTACAAAATAACATTAATTTATGTTTGAAATATATAAAATAGTAATACAAATATATCAAATTAAACAAGTGAGTATTATTAAAAAAATTAAAACTAACAAATAATAGTTTAATATAATATTTCATACAGAAATCAAATAATAAAATTTATATATATAATTTTAGTCGATTTTTAAAAAGAAATTTGAAATTCAATATGATTCAAGCGGTTTTTATAAAAAAAAGTTCCAAATACATTTAATATTATTATTTTGTGTGATTTTTAAATTTTTTGAATTGGTGTACAATTTTGTTTTTGATCAGTTTAGATGTGAATATCTTGTTATAAAGAATTCAAATGGATGGTGAACTTTCTCTATCGTCACATGAAGTCTTTGACTAATGGAAGTCTTGTATGCATATGTCCTTTCATTATAAAATGTATTATTTTTATTTTATTTTATATTAATGACTATGTCGACGATTTGTTTCTACTAATCATTTGGATGGGAAATTTAGGCCAACATTCCCTATTGTTTAGAAAGACGCGTTTTAGAAGGAGGAAATTACGAGAACCGAAAAATTAGTTTCAGTATTAAATTAATTTAAATATGATTTTATTTTTTATTTAATTTCAAGCTAAATATTATGTGTGGTTTCTTAACTTAATTTCAGTTATTTATTTATTTTTGATTTAGTCCTTTATCTTTTTAAATAATTTGAGCGTTATCCGTGGGGTTCCCTTAAAAAAAATTAAATGAATAAATTGTTAACCGAAATTAAATTAAGGGACCACGATGGTTTGTAGTTTTAATTTTATTTTCATCATTTATTATTTTAAATTTGTTTTGGGTTTTTATATTTTGTTTTGTTCTTTATTTTATTTAATAATCACTTTAGTCCTTTATTTTTTTTTGTAAAATTATATAAATTTGTCTTTTTATTAAGGACTAAAATGAATATCACATAGAAAATAGAAACGAATAAAAAAAATATAAATGACTAAAAAAAAAGACTAAAAATGAATATTAGGTAAAAGATAAAATACTAAAATTATATTATAGCCTATTAAATTTGTTAGTAATTTAAATGGTTTTATTAGTTTACCCTTGAAAAGAGAATTAGTTTATATTTGACTTAAATAT
>JBBPBP010000001.1:27291446-27307749 GCA_037974735.1 Cicer chorassanicum
GTATAAAAACCAATGCTTACAAATATATCTCAAATCAATGATTGCAAAATTTTATTAATTAAAATGTAGCAACCATAAACTACCATAAAATATATAAAAACACAATAATCACATGAAAAATCAATAATCAAACTTATGCACAAACAATCCAACAAAGTTTAAATTAAAATAAATAAAAAATATTAAAAAACAAACATTTAAACTAGCAAACATTTGCAAAAAAAACCAACAAAGAATATTTTTTTAAAACTAAAAATGTTTAATTATTCATTAAGTATTTTCAAAGTAATATAAAATTTGTGTTTATTTTTCTTTTTATGCTCGGATACATATTTTATTCCTTTAATACAAAGAAAGTATTTGTCTATATAAATTGTTCATGAAAATAAATACATTCATTTCAAAATATTAAACTTATAGATTGGATGAAGTATAAATTAGAGCATAGTTTCAATTAACGGTAAAAATAATCAAAATCAAGTAGTGATTTCTTATCATTCCCAACATTATTTTGTGTTTTTGTCGTAAAAAATAATACTTTGAGTTTATTCATTATATACAGTCTCCAAAAAGGATAATTAAATCAAAATATTTTTGAAAGAAATACGTGACATAACACCTCTATATAAGAATTAGTTATCGAAAGTTTAAGTGAAAATGAGATGTGAAACATAAAATATAAGAAATAATATTTCGTTCAATTAGTCAAAAAAAATAAAGAAATAATAGTGCTCAAGATAAAAAGTAAAATAAAAATAATAATCATATAAAAACCAATTCTTACAAATATATCTCAAATCAATGATTGGAAAATATATATTCTATTTTGTATCGGAAGAAAATATTCTATAATGATTGAATGTTTAAAATAAAACAAAATGATTACAAACAATCACTCATCCTTTTCTTTGTAAATGACTCATATTCTTCTATTATTTGCTTCATGCTAATAATTTCACCTTTATAATGTTTCTTATTGTTAGCAATCTCTTCATTAATTTTTTAACATAGTTGGTGTAGCTGTTCTTCCATAACAACGAACTATACTGAGCTTTTCTTTACCGAACAATGATCGAAAGTCTTGGTTAGGAGGCTCACTAGAGTTTTGAATTGAATCTTGAAGTTTAGCCTGATAGGAAAAAGAAAATCAATGTTAAAAGTTGTAAATTTAGACATTAAAATTATATAATGAGAAGAAAAACATACAATGAAATTCTCTATTTCTTCATCAAATTTTCCTTTTATTCGCTGACGAGTTATGACAAACATTTCAGCTTGGGTGACTTCCTCCCCATTTTCCTTCTTTGCACGTTTTATTGGTAAAAAATTGAAAATAGAGTAGTAAAAACTTTTTAGGACAGCTTATTATTTATATATAACAAAGACACATAAATAAGAGTAAATATTGTACCTCTTTAGCCCGAATTCTAGCAAAATTTGTCGTCCTCATTCAATGCATAAACTTCTGTTTAGCCCTATTGACAACATTTTTCTTGCTAATTTTCTACAATGTAAGTCAAAAAAAAATTAAAGTAAGATATATGCAAAAGACTCTATACAACACACAGCGTCTAAAAGTAATGTAAAGTATGTACACACTTACTTGGATGGTACTATCAATATAATATATTAAAACAAACCCCCAAAATAATATGTTGACATGTGACACTCATTTTGACACATCATTCAATAGTATGATGTGGCACCTCTAGTATTTATTTATTTTTTAGAGGCAAAATCACTCATTTTATTTAAATCTTTTTAATTGTGTATACAAACACTAACTCGTCTTTTTTTAATCGTATTATTTAGAATGAAAATCACTCATTTTATTATAAACTTTTCAATTGTTTCTATTCCATTTATTCTTTTGTTATACAACCACTATTCTTATAAACTAAGAAATTTACAAATTTGAAACTTTTTTCCGATCAGATTGATACATTTATACACCATAAATATTACCTTTAAACTTTTTAATAAATTTATACTGAAAGAATATTTTACAAATTACACCCGCGCAACGTGCGGGTTATATTCTAGTTATTCCAATATTTCAACAATTTCTTGATATGAGGTTCGGGTATGCTTTCAGGCATGTTTTTTAACCTTTCCTTTAAGGATGAGTATTTCAAAAAATGTGTCATCTTGATATAACATTTGTAACGTCTCCATGCATCATTTATTCGAGAAAAAATCAGTTTTCTTTCCTTTCTAAAGAATAATAAATTTACTATGAAAAACATTATTGTGATCAAAATGTAATCACTATTTGACGATCAAATAAAATATGAAAATTAAACTTTTATAATATAAGGTCATATACGTTCCTCGTGATTTTTGTACACTTTCTTAAAGATTGAATAAATCAAGGGACAAAAAGTTGAATTCTTTGCGATAGTGCCAAGGAAATAACCCAAGTCAGTTACAACTTTGTTGTCAAGTCCTATCACTTCTCCGTCATTGTCTAAGATGACTTCTATACAAAATTTTCTTCCATGTATTTCCAAGCACTGAGTTGGTCCCCTTGTTTTTTTCTTTGTTGTCCTTATTTTGACATTAAGCTTATATAAGATAAGATAAAATCCTAAAGATGAGTCACAAATATATATATGACAAATTAATATTTGATAATATTACCATTACATTCATCAGCTTCATCTTGATCTTCATTTTCTTCTTCCATGATATGTTCTTCTCTTCACTTCTTGTATCATTTCCCAACTCTTCTTCATCATCAAGTTCATTATTTTCCTTAAGAAAATCTTCAATTAACATTGATTTGAACAAGGGCATTCTTTTGGTTTTCTTTGTTGTACTTTGTCGAATTGTCATTACCTCATCATCTTCATTCTCCACCCTTTTTTTTTTGCTTTTTGTTTTGTTCTTGAAATGTCATTTTCTCCCGATGCCTTTCTTATTGGTGACTGAACTTTTTCATTCTCCACACTTTTTTGGCTTGTTGATTCTGTGTAGGTGATTTCCTTTGATTCTTGATTGGACATTTTGGATCTTAGTTTTGTCTTGATCCTTGACTGTTATTCATTGATGCTTCATTTGAAACTTTCTTGACATTGTCAAACTTCTTTTTTGTTGAACAAAGGTCCCTATTTGATGATATATTTGTTTGACCAATTGTTGCAAAATTTGATAAGTCGAATTGTGCTTGAGGTGCAATCTTAATTGAAGGATGCTTGACTCCTTGAATTTGCTTGTCTAACCCTGTAACCTTGGAACTAACTATTTTATTAGTTGATGGATTGTTTTGCTTGCTAATGGATTCTTTGGTTCCAACCATATCTTCATTAGTTACTCCAATGCCTCTCATTATCTTTTCACGCTTGATTTTGAATCTCATTAGTAATTCATTGCTTGGTCTTGCTTGAAGTAGCTCAAACTTGGAAACACTTCTTTTACCTTGGTCTTTAGCTTTCATCTTTTGTTTTAACCTTGCTTCCTTATTCATTTTCTATAGAAAAAAATGAAATATTAGTAAGAGGACAATAAACAAAATATTTTTTTGTCAATATAATAATACCGATTTAATGTATTGAGACTTAAAGTATAAACAAAACAGTAAGAGGAATATAAAAATAAGCCAATATGATGGCACTATGTTACTAATAGTAAGAGGAATATAAAAATAAGCCAATAGAACATTTTTTGAAAAGAACATATAAAATATACACATTTTTTGTCTTCGAATTCCTTCATAACATGTGCATGGTTCTCAACTATTATTGCTGGAGTATCTTCTCTAACCCAATTAAGGTCATTTTCAATATTTGATGCATTTAAAATTCCAATATCATAAAATGGATCATCCAAATATTCTTCTTGAGCTGTAGCATTTGATTGGTCACCCATGTTGAACAGATCCCTAGGAACGGTTTTCATAACATAATGTTTATTTTCATCGAAAGGATCTTGCACATAAAAACATTGGTGGACTTGAGACACCAGGACAAATGGATCATTTTGGTAACATTTTTTTGTTGAAATGTACACAAGTAAACCTATATTTGTCTTATTTAGCCTCAAACCAATTACACTTAAACAACACAAATTTGAGGTGGCTATAATAGTCTAACTCAATTATGTCTTAATTGCTCCATAGTAAGCGGCAAGATCTGTTTTAGGATTTCCATAGTCTAACACAAATTTGAGTTGGCTATAATAGTCTAACTCAATTATGGCTATAATGGTCTTGCAAAACTTTCGGTCAAAGAAACCAAAGTTACACCATAATTTTGAGTTGTGCGCCTTGCATCACGTTTCATTGTGTGTAATCTATAACCATAATTTTGAGTTTTGCGCCTTGCATCACGTTTCATTGTGTGCACTCTAAGATATGTTTTGTATACAAGTAGGGAATAAACAATAAACTATTATGGTACCTTATGTATGTTTGAATATCATCCCAATTCAGCAATATGTATTGATGGGCTTGAGCTTTTGATGTTTAGTCTATTGAAAGTAACTTACCATTTTGCTTCCCTCCTAAAGGTCGGCCAATACTTGAAAAGTAATCATTTGAATCTACTTCTCAAGAATCATTGTTATCATAGTTTCTACTTATTCTACTCAGCCTTGTATCTACACTTTTATGCAAATATCTTGAGCAAAGAGTCAAAGCTTCTTCAGCCAAATATCCCTCAGCAATAGAACCTTATGGATGAGCTCTATTACGAACATAACGTTTAAGTCTACATAAGTTTCTTTCTGTGGGATACATCCATTGGAATTGAACGAGACCACCCAATCTAACTTCATGTACAAGATGAGTAGGCAAATGAACCATTACATCAAAAAAAAACTTGGATGAAAAACCATCTCCAAATGACAAAGTATTTCAGCAATCTCTCTATTTAGGTAATCCAAATCTTGCAGTTGGATAACTTTTTGACACAAAGAGCAGAAAAATGACCCACGACGAATAAGTAGTTTAACATGAAATGTGCATCATGACTCTTGTAACTAAATATCTTTTTATCACCAACATGCACACATTTTGAAATGTTAGAAGCACTCCCATCGGGTTACATGGCAGCCTTCAAAACACCGCAAAAAGTAAACTTCTCTTAGGAATTCATTGAGAAAGATGCGTTTGCAAACTTTGTCCGACCTCCACCAACCTGTATTGGATGAAGTTCCTTTCTAATTCTTGTATCTTGCAGATCATAACGAGCATTAACATGATCTTTTGTTTTTCCTGATATGTCCAAAAGAGTCCCACTAATACTATCACACATGTTTTTCTCAATATGCATTACATCAAGATTATGACGTAAAGTATTTTGATCCCAATACGACAATTGAAAAAATATTGACTTCTTCTACCATAGACCATCATTTTTTCTTCTTATTCTTCTTTCCAAATTCATTCTCAAAATCTTTTAAGTTTTCCACGATTGCTATACCTTCTAACATAGGTGGTGCAAACCTATGTTATTTCTTTCCATTGAACGATCTTTTATTGGCCCTCCAAGCATGACTCGCCAATAAAAAAACACCATGATCCATATAACACATTTTGTGTTATAATTGCAACACACACATGCCAACTTTCCTTTGGTGCTTTAACGTGACAACATAACATACCCAGGGTAGTCACTAATAGTCCAAAACAGAGAAACCCGAAATCGAAATGTTTGATCTTTTGAGGCATCATATGTTTCTACTCAAAATTCCCACAATTCCTTTAGCTCCTCAATCAACGGCTGAAGGTACACATCGATATCATATCCTGGTGATTGTGGTCCAGGTATCAATAACAACAACATTGTATACTCAGATTTCATGCACATCCAAGGTGGATAATTGTATACCACCATCATGATAGGCCATGTATTGTGTCATATGCTCATAGTTCTAAACAAATTGAAACCATCACTTGATAAGCCAAACCTTAGACTACGATGCTCAGAAGCAAAATCGGGATGAAGCATGTCAAAGTCCTTCCAATATTGGCCATCAGAAGGATGCCTTAATTTACCCTCATTTGATCGACATTTTTCATGCCATCTCATTGACTCGGCTGCTTTCGAAAACATAAATAGTCTATGAAGTTTTGGAATCAGTGGAAAGTGCCACAAAACTTTTGCAGGAACTTTGTGATCATACTTTGGATCCTCAAACTCTGAATCTACTTGAGTAAATTCCTTCCACCGTGAAGCTTTACAAGTGTTGCAGTTATTGTCATTTTCATGCTCTTTCCAGTACAACATACAATCATATGGATATACATGAATTTTTTATAATTAAGGCCCAAATCCTTGATTATGGCTTTTGTTTTGTTAAAAGATTTGGGAATGTTCAGATTAGGCAAGACTTCTTTCAATAACTCCAAAAGACCATTAACGATACATTGCTCCACCCATGAAGACACTTTAACAAGTAAAGTCGAATTATAAATGATAAAGTAGTGAAGTTTTCACATCTCGAATACAACTCTTGTTTTCGCTCATTAATTAAATTATAAAATTTCTGAGCATCCTCATTGGGTCCCTTATTGCCACCCTCTACTTTTTCAACGTGCATAAATGTGTTATAAAGTAAGCCATTGATGTTATCATGTGAGTCCTCTTGATCTTCCATATGATCATCAATTTCCTTAGGCAATGATATTTGCTCTCCGTGGTTTACCCAAACATCGTAGCCTTGTACAAAACCAAATCCTATTAGGTGATCACGAACCAATTTTCTTCTTCTCCAACAACGTTGTCTACACTTGGCACAAGGACATAGAATTGTGCGGCCTTGAGGTTCTCCTTTGGTGAAGGAAAAATCTAAAAAAGATTTTACACCTTTCTGATACTCTAAATTAAGTCTATGAAGTGTAGTCCACTTTTTGTCCATCACTCTAAATAACAAAAATAATACCTAATAGATTGAAGTTTAACACAAATTAAATTATAATATCAATGCAACTAGATGCATAGCTATACAAATAAGTGTAGATGAATACATTAAACAATAAACTGGATGGAATTTGCCAACAAAAACTAACCAAATCAAATAAAAATAATAGTGAAACATTGCAGAAACAAACATGAGGATTCTATTAAAATAAATCCAAATATATTAAACACACTAATCACTATAGATAATAGCTGAACTTACAAGTTATGCTACCTAGGATTAGAGATATAATCTTAAATACAAATCCAAGTTTTCACCAAGCAGATCAGACTTAATTACCAAATTTGACCAATTAAACAATAAAAGCTTTAATCTAATTATTTCAATCTAAAAGGAAAAAACAAACAACAAATATTGAATCAATTGAATTCAATTCAACTAGATACCGAGCTATACAATTAAGTGTAGATGAAGACATTAAAACAGTGAACTGAGTGGAAGAGTATCAATGAAGTGTAGATTTCGGCTTATATTAGAACAATGAATCACATGTAGAATAAGTTCGCAACATCAACTTTTTCGACTTAATGTCTAACTTCATAGATAATCTCACGCGGTAAAATCTTGGTATGCACTCTTTTTCAATAAAAAATAGTATAGTTTATCTGAAAGAAAATTTCAACCCCACTTTTCGAGAAACACAAACACAAGAAAACAAAACAAAAATCAAAATTTAATTAACTTATGATTTCTAAAGTATCATGATCAGTGTGAAAAATGTTTCCTATGTAAACATTTTCTGTTGCAAAATAATGTTTGATTAATGGAAAGCATAGATTATGTCACCGGAGAATGTTCCTAACTTGCAACACAAAGGCATGCATTCCAAACCTTGAAAGCAACTGCAAATACCTGTACCGGGTTACTTTTTGTTCACAAGTAGAAACATGGATTTACACATTTGTATAAAATTATTTAACTACTCAGGAGTATCAAGCAAACTAATAGTAGTATAGCGTAGAGCGTAGATTGGGTGAGTTGTCCTCGTTAGGATGGTAATTAGCAGCAGTCTAGCATATACTCTCTCAAACGCATTAATCATTTTTCTACACAAGCTAGAGTCTATAAAATTTATTATTTTCTCATCCTAAATATGCATGTCCTACACTTCGGGAAGGTGAAAAACAAACTTAAAAGCTAGTTGATGGAATATTTCCTAGTCGTCCTTACGATACATATATATACTCCAAAGTTAAAGTGGTCACTCCAATTTAAGATGGGATAACAACTAATAACAACTACTAACAACTCTACCCCAATCAGTCCAACAAGGCAACAAAAAAAAAAACTAAATGAAAAGCTGATAACAACTACACCCAATCAGTCAAACAAGGCAAAAAAAAAAAAGGTATATAATCTAAACATCAAATGAAAACTGCATACAAAAAAACTAAATAATAGCAAAATAATTTAAAGTAAAGGGGTAATCATATTAGGAACAAAATAGAGGGCAAAACAAACTGATAGGATTAGAGAGAAAATCCTCTGGCAAAACAGAGGGCAACCACGAGCGTCACACTCTTCGAAGGCGTTTCCACGGTCGGCAGCGTCGCAGTAAGTCCGTCCACTGCACTGGGATTTTGGGATCGATAATTGGTGAGCTTACAAGTTATGCTAACTAGGATTAGAGACAAAATCTTAAATACAAACCGAAAATTTAAGCAAGCAGATCATACTTAATACAACAAACATAATATAGGTTTGTACAACAAACATAATACAGGTCTAATTTGGCTTGTAAAGAAAAAGAAGACATTATTTTATTATCAATAAAAAGGCTTATACAACAAACATAATACATTTAAAAGAAGATGGATGAAGCATATAACTACAGCAAACACAAATCACAACTAGTTAGTGTGTAAAAAGAAAACTTAAATCACATCACACATAATACACTGTAGGACATGAAACTGAAACACATCAAAACATAAATTGAAGCATTAAAAAGAAGATGGATGAAGCATATTCTTACATGCTTGCGACCTTCTAGTGAGGGTTAAGGAAGACACAACCTTCTTGTGAGGTTGAGCGTTGCGATATGTAAAGAGACGACGGAGAGAGGCTGAGACACGATCTTCTATAACGAGATGACAGGGAGAGGCTGTAAAGAGACGACAGCGAGAGGCATCTATAAAGAGACGAAGACGAGAGGCGTCGTGGAAGACGACGATGAGAGGCGTCGTGCAAGAAGAAGGCGTCGTTCGGGAGAGAGGCACAATTTTGGTGTGGGGAAGGCGTCGTTCTGGCGATAGCCATTGTTCAGGCAGCGTCAAGCAAGACGAGAGAAAGGTTTTGGTTCAAGCGAGAGATATAGATGCATTGAAAAGGGTTGTGGTTCACGGGTACATGGTTAAGGGTTTTTGAGGGAACTCAAGTAATTTGGGGAATTAGGTTCAGGCAAATAAGGGTTTTGGTTTAGCCAACATTTTTTTCTATTTTATGCCACGGTTATGTATTGTGGTTTAAACATGGTACATACAACATTTTTATACTAAGGTCACATTTGTAATATGTTGCTTTCAAATCTTCACAGTTAATATTGTTGTCTAAATCGGCCATACTTTTTAACCTGAACCTTAAAAACGAATATGCAACGGTTTTATGTTGACAACCAAAAAAGTGTATTTTATATGTATGTTATAAACAACACTTGGAAAACTGTTGTCTATTCTTGTTTCTAGCCATAGGTTTTTAGCCATTGCCATGATAAGTGTGGCCAAAAGTTAAAAATGTTGTAGTGCTCTCTCTTATTCAAAGATTTCCTAATAGTCTTTTCATCTCTAGTCTTCATCAATGAACATGACTTCATCCCATTTTTTCCTTCTCCTTCTATACATCTTTCTCTCTTTAGTTCCCTAACTTTCTACGTTGATTTTACTTCAAAGAAGCATAGATGTAAGGGGAAGATTATTATTGGGTTGGTTGGAAGGCGCGAATTAAAAGAAGATGAGATCGAGGTTGGTTTGGGTACATACACGGGAAAATTTCTCTTCTATTTTTCTTTTTCCATCATTATCTCTTTCTTGTTCAACCCCCTCTCTTTTTCCCTTGCATTTTTTTTCTTCTTGATTTGCTTTCTTTTCCAAAACGAGGGAAAAGTAGAAAAGAAGGCTTACAATCACTAGTGCATTTTAACCTTCTTACATCGTCGATATTAGATTGGTTGTTATACATCCAATGTAATAAACAAGGTAGTGACAAATTTGTTATTATGATAAACTTCGTTAGATCTGTTCTAATTGAACTGTTCTAACATACATATTAAAAAAAAATGCTACAAAAAAAAAAAAAACAATGGCAAATTTGTTATTATCACAAATTTTGTTAGATCTATTGTATTAGACTGTTCTAACAAGCATTTTACCAAAAAAAAATAAACTTCCTCTAAATTAACCAAATAATAAGAAAAACACGTGCCAACTCTTTCTTCATCCTTCTGCGCGAGCTTCATCCTTCACCCTTCAACCTTCATCCTTTAATGCGAACTCATCATTCATCCTTCAACACGAATCAAATGAACTTCATCCTTCAACGCGAACTCAAATGAACTTCAGCTTTCAATCTTCCTAAATTTTGTTTTCACTCCCTAGTTCACAATCAACAGGAAAATTTTGTTGTCCCCTAAATTATATTTTCACTCCCTCCTTCACAATCAACACGTAAATTTGTATTTCCCTAAATTCTGTTTTTCCCTAAATTCTATTTTCACTCACGCGCGAACTCTGCAACCTTTAGCGCCGGCGACGAGTTGGTCTGGTGCAACGTTTTTCTACTTCCGCGCTGACGAAGAATTTTCTTTGTCTTCCTCTTCCATTTGTCGAGAAGCATTTCTGTCGAGAAGTGTCAATTTCTTTCACCATCGAGAAGTGTGTGAGCAAGTGTTTGTAGCTTTCTCCAATAATTTTCTAATAATTCTTATTTCTTACTTAGCAATCTAAAATTGTCTCACTGTAAATTGTTCTAATTATTAATCTTAGATTAATAATGGTTCTTATTATTAATCTTTAATCTAAAGTTGCAGAGGATGGAACAATTATTGAGAATTATTGGCAGCAAGTGAATGAGACAGACAGAAGAAGAACATCAATTAGAAGAAGAACTACGCGCGCGAAAGCCTTACATAATCGAGCTAGTCGGCTTGGTTTGTGATGGCTATCTTGTAGTTATTAGAGGCATTAGGTTTATATTCTTGTAGATTCAACTATATTAGTGATTTTGTTGTGTGATTTTTTGTTATGATATAGTTAACATTTTCTATTGGAATTTTATTAACAGGACTTTGTACCCATTGTTGATTGAAATGATCCAGCATCCGCTGCAAAAGATGAAAAGTTGTGGACAAAAGATGAAAAAGCAAAGGTACTTTTAAATTTTACAGCTCAATTATTTATAACATGTGCTTTATGTTAGAACCAAGTTGGTTTGAAGAACTATGACCTTTGTTTTGATGATAACAACATTATTTTGTGGGAACAATTTAAAGCACTAATACTTTTTTTTAGTGTGCAATTTTCATGTTAGGTTATTCTATATGAGTTCACGTTGCATCCTCTTATGTTTGATCTAAGTTAACGAAACACCATGTTGGAACCAAGTTAGTTTTATACTTAGAGTTTTGATGATAACAAAAGTATTTTATGAAAACAATATATTTGACTTCACATAGTATGAAAGAAGATTCGCTTAAATTGAAAAACTCTAAAATAAGATTTGATTCAATTTTATAATTGAAGAAAATCTAAATAAGATTTGATTCAAATTTATATATGAAGAAAATCTAAAAAAAGATTTGATTCAAATTTATAATTGAAGAAAATCTTTGACATTGTGTTGATAATATGTTCTTTAGCCAATTCTTTATTTATGTATCCAAACTGAGAAGTTCTTCAGATTGATTTTGTTCGTATTTTGTTTAGGCTGAGTTTTTAAATTCTTCATATTGATTCTATAGTGGTTTAGTTCCTTCTTCAACATGGGTTTGTAAGGTTGTTAGGGAAATACTTGACTTGTAAGGTCAATGTGCTTAGTTCCTGAGAAGTTCTTCAGATTGATTTTTGTTCGTATTTTGTTTAGGCTGAGTTTTTAAATTCTTCATATTGATTCTATAGTGGTTTAGTTCCTTCTTCAACATGGGTTTGTAAGGTTGTTAGGGGAATACTTGACTTGCCTGGGGTTGTCAGGCTATTTGGGAAGACTAGCTTGGAAGGTCAGGTACTTTGTAATTCAAGGTATTTTAATTAGTAGATTAAAGCCTTCTGAATGAGGGGACTGGATGTAGCCAAGTTAGTGGTGAACTAAGATAAATCTATGTATCAAATTATTTATGCTTTCATTGCTTGCTACCTCTACATCTGCTTGCTTCTTAAGAATTAACAAACTCAATCTGAACAAAATACAAACAAAATCAATCTAGAAGAACTGCACAGATTTGATTCAGAAATAAATAAATGTCTAAAGAACATATTATCAAAAAGCATGTTGGTCAGAATTATTTTTGAATAAGATGTTTGTTGATCAAGCTAGGAATAAAGATACAATTCAGAACTAAACAAGGACTAAATTGGAGCCCTAATTTTATCTATAAATAGATACTCAAGGGTGAAGAAGAATAAGAAGAGTAATCGATAAATCAGAAAAGAGTAGAAGAACTCAAACTCAAAATTACAAATTCATCTTAGAGTTCAAATAGATAAACACTTGTTCAAATGAGAAATATTTTCTAAGTGTTTTTCTTAGAGTGTGATAGTCATTGTTATAATTATCTTGTTAGAAGCAACTACTCAAGTACCAAATCTTTGTATTCAAACCCCAATATTGGTGTTAGTATGCCTTCAACAATCTGGGGTTGACAGATAGTGTGGAAAAGATTGGGCTGGTAGAGTCAAGGTGTGTGTGTGTGTGTGTTCCTCAAAAGTATGGATGTAGCCAAGTTAGTGGTGAACCAAAATAAATTACTTATGTCACTTTATTCTTGCACTCCTTAGTGTTGTTATTGCTTCTACTCCAAGTAAATCATCAAGTCTGAAACAGTTTAATCAAATAATGAAAAAGTTATCAACTTAGTCAACAACAATTCAATATTCCTTTCTCGTGTTTGCGCCTTCATCAACTTACGTTTAAATTAATATATTTGTATATTCACATGTATAACATATTCAATATATCTATATGTAGGAGACTAACGTAAGGGATCAACTTCAAACTTTTAAAATATAGGGGGACCAAAGTGAAACGTAAAATAAACGTATAAGGCCAAATACAAATTAAGATAAAATATTTTCATTGGACACGTCACATGTTTTCACCACGCTAAGTTAAAACTTAACAAAACGGACTAATTTAACCTTAAAGTAGAATAATATGTCACAAGAAAGGGGATGGGTGAATTGTGACCTTTAAAATTTTAAATAAAAAGCAAATATCTTATATCGTTACTTACATAAGAATGTTAGTGTAAAACAAAGAGAACTTTCTTTATCAAAAGTACGTAAATCGCAGTGATTTGGTGTGATTAATATGTAACAGTATAAGATTATGGAAAATAGAATCACACACAAATTTTATCTTGGTTCACCCTTAATCTTGGACTACGTCTAGTCCTCACACCTTGGGAGATTTTCCACTATTTTGCTGAAGAGAACATTCTTTCAGCACAATCTTTTCTTTAAGTCACAGTTTGATCTAATACATCTTGTAATATTAAAGCCATGGCAAGCTTACAACATGTATTATCACAGCCTCAACAAAGTTACAAACATAGTCTAAACAAATTTAATCCAACTTCAATCTCAACAATCACAAAGGAGAGACTTTGAGAGATATTTAGAAGCAAAGGAAATTTATCAGCACACTCAGAGATATGAACCTCGAATTTGCATATCTTAAACTGAAGTATGTATGATAAAAGGAGCTTGAAATTATCTTGAGAATAAAACAAGTGATTGATGAATTGTAGCTTAGACTCTTGTTTTTTATGTTCAACATTCATTCTTATTTATAGATGAGGAGAGTTTCAGTTTTTTGAAGGAAAAAAAGAGTTGTTGGACACGAGAATACATAAAAGCAATCTTCTTGATGAGGTGCCTTCATGTTTTAGTGTAGTTCAAAAAGAATGTTCATATGCTTTTTGTAACTAAGTGACATATTCAAAATCTGAGTAAAGGGACACTGCAAGTTTTCTTTCTAATGTATCATTGGGAAGGAAAAAAAGGCAACAATTGTTACTTGTATTTGCATGTACTTGATTTTGTCTTTTGTGCTTGCAAGTGGTAGGAAAAAGATAATGTTTTTTTCCCAAAACATGGGTCAACATGTGTATGTTAAGGTGTGAGTTGGCTTGCTCATATTGGTCTAAATGAAATCTGAAATAGTGTTGGATCTGAAGATGGATCAATCAAAACATTTGTGACATATTCCTTTGTATGATACCATAAAGAATATTCTTTCACTATTCGTCATTTCAGTTTGTTTGTGCAATATATCTTAAATGCATTACTCTTGAAATGAATTCAACTACAAAGTTGATCCTTATCCATTTCTTAGTTGACTTAGAAACATTTAATGTAACACCCTAAATTTTAAAATAAATTATCTTATTAACTAAATAAGATTCTAAATAATTAATTTGATGTTAAAATTATTTTAAAGTAAATATTGATAAATTTTGTTACTAATTTTCATTATATGGATAATTTCTATGATGTGCTGCTAGTTTGATACATATTATATTAAATGAGTGATATAAATAATAAATATTTTATTATATTATTTTATATATATTTTTCTAAAAATAATAGTATTTTAGTGTAATATTTTAAAGAAAAAGATTTTACGCGATTTTACGTGTATATACGCGAACCTAATTAATGTAATACTTTCTGCGAGTTTGACTAATGTTAAGTAGGCACGTAGTTATATTTCCATTATTTATAACTATTTTTTATTTTTAGTTATTTATTTTATAAATAATTATCTTCAAATAGTAGTGATATTGTGTTTGATTTCCTTTATTGTTATATTCTTGTTATAACATTGTGATTTTATATATATTTATTATGATTTAGTAATTAATATAAAGTTTTGATATTATATTTATTTACCTTACAATTTCGACTATTCTCTAATAATGGTAATATTTTAATTCTAGTATTTGAAAAAGATAAGTATTATTATAGTGATTATTTGGAGTATGAGAATTTTGGATATTAAAGTATTTTAAAAGATTAATAACTTTAATTATTTTATTTTATATAGTATTAATTTTGAAATATTAGTAATATTTTAGAAATTAAATTGTGTTTAAAAAAATATATATGTTAATAAAAATTAGTTTTGCTAATTGTTGGTTTTACTTTAAAAATAAAAAAATAAAAGAAAGAAGTAGAATGTGTTTTATTGGTTAACCCCAACTAAAATCTAATTAATAATAATAATAATAATAATAATAATCATAATAATAATAATAATAATAATAATAATAAAATGAAAAGAAGAAAAAAAAGGAGAACACAAGTACGCGTTCTCATCTTCTTCGTAGCCTTCGTCTCCGCCTCCACTCTTATTTCTTCTTCATCTTCTCTCTTCAATCATAATCATTATAGCAAATGTCGTGCAAAATCGAGACCACATTTGTGATTGTTGTGACCTCCTCTTTCATTACCAACTTGAATCGCAAATTTAAACACCATATTCTTCTTTGTCAAAAATCACACCTCCACCTTTTAACCAATAGTCACTAGTGACGCAATTGTATAGTACAATTCATACGGGTATGATTTCCAAGAAAAGCAAAAACTTGCTAATTTTTTACTAGGAAAAAGGGGGAAGGAGAAGTTCGTGAATAACAGTGTCGGTCGAGGGGCCGAACTGTTACAATAAATATTTATCACCGATAAATATATAAAGAAAATACATGACAAATATTTATCATTAATACATAAAAAAATAAGAGA
The DNA here is from genome assembly GCA_037974735.1 of Cicer chorassanicum. Taxonomy (NCBI): domain Eukaryota; kingdom Viridiplantae; phylum Streptophyta; class Magnoliopsida; order Fabales; family Fabaceae; genus Cicer; species Cicer chorassanicum. Next base: position 27,307,322 of record JBBPBP010000001.1, read on the forward strand.
CAAGTATTTATCAATGATAAATATTAAAAAAAACACCCAAAAATAATAATTCTCATTGATACATAAAAATAGCACGCGACAACTATTTCTCATTGATAAATATAAAAAAAAAACACGGGATAAATATTTATCACATATAAAATATAAAAAAGTATATGAGACACTGATAACTATTAAAAAACACAATAAATATTTATATTGATAAATATAAAATAATATGAGACATATATTTATCATTAATATACAAATAAAATAATGCGAGACATATTTATCACTAATATACAAATAAAATAGGACAAATATTTGTCACCGATAAATATAATAAAAAATAATGAGACAAATATTTGTCACTAATAGATAAATAAAATACGGAACATATATTTATCATTAATCAATTTTTTAAAAAAAATTATAGAACAAATATTTGT